>JAWNNQ010001836.1:0-344307 GCA_035044765.1 Leucophenga montana
AATTCGGGCGACCAAGGTCTTCGAGAACGTTCGAAAACGTAGACAGAGTTACTCAGTCTATTCGTGACAACCCGGACCTTGCTTTAGTAAATTTCTGTACTTCCTATTTCTCTGCATAAAAATGCCTCAATATAGTTCACGATAATTTTCGAAAGCTCGAAAAATTTAAGAAAAACTAAATGATGGATTTTACAGTTTGCAAGTGGTGGCAAGGGAGACTTTAGTTACTTACTTACTTAGGTGGCTCTACAACCGTCTATGTAGTTTACTGCGCGCCGGCGCCAGTCGCTAGCAATCCGGAGCTTCTTCAGGTCATCATAGCCCTGTTCTTGCCATCTTAAGCTCGGACGTCCTCTCTGACGCCATCCACCAATCAATTTCAGGTTTCCGTCGTAAACCTTTAGGGCTGGAGCTTCGAGGTTCATCCGGATGAGGTGACCAGCCCAGTGCAGCCGCTGAAATTTAATGCGCTGGACTATGTCAAACTCATCATACAGATCATACAGCTCGTGGTGCATACGGGTCCTAAACTCGACGCTAACTCTAAGGAGACCAAAAATCCTACGAAGAATCTTTCTCTCGAACACTTCTAAAGACGCTGTATCCATTGGTGTCAGGGTCCATGCTTCTGCGCCACACAGCAGGACCGGGATTATCAGTGTCATAGATTTTTATCTTTGCTTGCTGAACCCAAAGTAAATCAAATGCTCAAAATACAATAACAACAAAATGCATTCAAATTCTTTCATATTACTTTATTTTGCTTAGATTTTTATACCTCTTCCTCATTGCCGTTAGCTCTCACGCTCAGTAATTCTTAAACTCTTCCTCTCTCACTACTGAGTTGTCTTTGATTGACCTTCACCATAATATGCATAGACACGCTAACGGTTTCAGTTTAATTGTTTTGCATTATGAAACGAAGTTGTGAATTTTTAATTTGCGCCTGAAAAATTTAATACAATGTTTATTTAAAATGTGTTTAAATTAAAATAATTAGTGAAATCTATTAATCAAGCAGTGCAGCAGCTATGTGCAGTGAAATATATGTATGTAAGTGTGAAGAAAGGCTTTTTACGGAAAGAAATCGACGCATAAAGTTATGCCAGTGCACAGAGAAAAAAAAATGCTGAAGAAAAAATTTTGTTTTTGTTATTGTCTTTGCCCTTGCCTTTTATATTTTTTGTGCTTTTTTTTTGTCGTTGCACTTGATTTTTTTATTTTTTTTTATTAAAATATTTTATATTAAAATAGTTAGTGAAATCTATTAATTAACAAGTGGAGCAGATATGTGCAGTGAAATATAAGTGAAGCAAGGTGTTTTACGCAGAGAAAGCGACGCGAAAAGTTATGTTCAGCAAAAACAAAAAATAAAAAAATGTTGAAGAAGCATTTTGTTTTTGTTATTGTCTTTGCCTTTGCATTTTTTTGTGTTTGTGTTTTTTTTTTAGCTTTTGTTTTCTTTGCATTTGAATTTTTTTTAATTTTTTTTAAATTTGTTTGTGCTTTTTGTGCTTTATTTTGTTTTTTTGTTTTTGTTGATTTAGTGAAGAATAATTGAATGTGTATTAATTGAATTGTGACGTCATCGAGAATAAGTTTACGGACCTGCTTGATATCGTGTTGCGAATATGAATGAGAAGCCCTGAGGCCAATAAGTAAGGTAAGTTATGTACATACATAAAATTTTTACTTTTAATACTTATAAGCAACAAAAAGTTCAAAATTACAAAAACATTTTTAGACCCTGCCCTGGAGGTCAAGGGTATAAAAAGTTTAAGCAAATATATGTACAAGGCAGAAGGAGGCGTGACCGACCACATAAACTACATATGTATATTCTTGATTAGCATCAAAATATAAGTCCATCCAGCCATGTCCGTCCGTCCGTCGCATGTTTTAAAAACGAGATCTCGGAGTCTACGATATAGTGATAGTGCGCAGATCAAGTGTATTTAAATTTTTCGATGCCATGCCCACAATAGGGCTATAAAATTAAGGTTTTTTTTCAAGATAAACTAGCCGAAAAATTTAATTTTCGATTTTATTTTTTCAATTATTGTATTTTGATTTTTTTTATTTGTTTTTTATATTTTAAGAAAACAAATCAAACAAGGCAAACAAGTCAATCTAGCCATGTCCGTCTCTCTGTCTGTTCGTCCGTCTTTCTGTCTGTAAATACGGTAACTACGCATTCCATTTTGATCGAACCATTCTAAAAATCGGTAGAAATGATAAATAGGCCGCCATATGCCTTGTTTTCTACAAACTATGGGCCTATTCACAATGTTCTTTTAACATTTTAACGTATGCAAATTTTAAAACTGAATTGCGAGCGCACATTTTCACATTACAGAAACGAACATTCGACAAATTTTCAAATCAATATATTTCGCAGAGTTCTAAAATTGTTTGGTATTTGTGAAATCTGTGTAATCGAACTCGATAAACCACAAACTAAACTTTCTATCATGGCTGCGGAAAACTGTTCAATACTGACAAGACTTTTATTCGTGTTTCCCAATACAACTAAAGTTAAATTTTTCATACTTTTTCATACTTTAAGTCGAAAAAAGCTGAGATGAAGTCTCTCCAAACTCGTTAAGTTATAGTAATACATACAAATGCCGAGGTCAGCTGTAAAACTAACACCCCTCGTAGAACGTTCATTTAATATTTTACAAAATTTCTTGGAAGGCCAAAAGTATATGTACATAAGTTTGAGCAAATATATGTAACAAGCAGAATATTCTTGAGCTGATCCGGAAGCTGAGTCGATGAAGCCATGTCCGTCTGTCTCCGTGACCGCTATTTGAACGGACAGATCTTGGAGACTGCAAAAGATAAAGTGTTTGGATATTTCGACACTTCTTTTCCCCTTCATATAATGAGTATGAAATTAACTTGGTAACACCACTGTAAGGGTTAGCATCCATACAATCCTGTCCCCACTTATCAGTTTTTGTATGAATTTTTTTCTGTTTTTGTTGTTAATTAAGCTAAAAACGCCAATTTTGGTGAATCTTATGTCTATTCTACAATAATAAAGCTTCCCAAATATGTTCAGATTGGATTACTAAGAAATATAACCCTGATACAAATCTATGGTTTAAATAAAGAGCAGTAGACAAGTTACAAGGTCTCACAAAGCCGAAGGCACTCTACTGTATCATTATTTTCTGTTTCTATATGATGGTTTTTATTTCGAGACGATTTCGTTCGAAGTGCATTCTAGGATTACACAAAACAAAACAAGAAAATCGTTAACTTCGGTTAAACCGAAGCTCTAATATACGAAATTTTAAATCGTACTATAAAACATAAACGTGCGTGTTTAAATAGGGGCTAGCCCAAAAAGAATGCGGTTCACGGCTACTAGTAACTATATATGTATAGGCTGTGGTGCACCTATAAGATAGCACCATACCAATTTTCAAAGTGAGCTGTGGGTTTGTATGGGACTACCTCAAAAAGTGGGCGGGAAACGCTCATTTGTATATGTGTATGAAGAGGCTGTCCACTAAATCGCATTTTACCCTAATACTGACTTTAAGAAAGAAATTTTTCATACAAAAAGACAAAAGTGGGCAGTGGGTTTGTATGGGGGCTACCCCAAAACGTGGGCGGGTCCCATCCATTAATGTGTATGGGATGCGTTCGTCCACTAGAAGCTACCATATCAATTATTAAGTTGATATTGACTACAATAAAAAAGTTTTTCCTGCAAAAAGTAAAAAGTTGGCGGTGAGTTTGTATGGGGGTTACCCCAAAAAGTGGGCGTGGCGGGTCAATCTTGATACTCTATTAAACTGCAATAAAAAGAAGTGTATATGTAAATTTTCAACTGTATAGTATAAAAATTAGTCCCCCAAAAAATGCTCAACAACATACAAATGGACATGGCTAGATCGACTCGCAGTCATTTTGTTGATGTTCTTATAGTTTTCGGTTTTCTTACCTTAGTCTTCTAACTTTATTGACATGCGAAAAATAGCAAAATAGCATAATAGCATTTAATATTTATTATCCTTACAATCACTCTTGCGATACTACTCTAATGCAATCCTTGAACACATTTATAAATTCATGCCTCAAATCAACAGTTGAACTTCTTAAAATTGGAAATACTATAAAATACAACTATAGTATATGTATTTAGCTTACATACTAAAAGTACTGTAGACACAAGCGCTCCTCATTTACATACCACAACAAATTCCAAGGCATACAAAACTAAAACCTCAACCTAGTCAAACCCGAACGGCTGCCGAATTCCAGAAACACACCCACCCAACCAAATGTCGCCCACACATTTGAACACATGTTGACGCAATAAAAATGTCAACACACACATAAAACATCTTCTAAAATGGCGTATGGCATTCGGTGGCTTTCACATCCGGTTGCCGGTGCTGCTGCTGCTGCTGTTCGTCCTGCCTTGCAACTACTGCTTCTGTTTCGGTTGCTGTTGTTCTTGTCTATGTGTAAATGCATGAAGCGTAAAATTCCGAAAAATGAAGTATAATAAATGGCGATACGCCTAGACGAAGCACAATGGATGTCGAGAAGGATGACGATTGCGTTGGAAATGGTTTAACAAGAATACTTGTGTGTGTGTGTGTGTTTGTGTCTGCACATACAGTTGTTCATATGCGCATTCTTGGCCATTAAACACGCATACCGATACTCGGCTTATACTCGTATATAGCGAAATTATATAGTGCTAAAAAGTAAGCAGTGTTGGGGAAAGTGCACATAGGTGAGTGCTGCCCAAAGTGCTATAAATGAAAAACTCAAATCAAGTTGTGAATGTGTCGTGCACGCGTTTGCTTTACAAAAAAAAAAAGAAGCCGAACTTTTACTTTCAGCTTCGGCAGGCGGAAGTTGATGAACCGAGACGATGTCTATGGCAGACATAATGGCGACATAAGCCATATTTTTTTCTGCTAACAGTACTAGCAAACTCTCCATCTCGCTCTCACTTTCAACGCTACACTGCGTGTATGTGAGTTGAATTTTAAATTTTTTCATAGCATGCTTTTAGGCAACAACCATATCGCGTCCACATTACATAGCATAGTTTGAGGGGCGCAACACCATACTAAAAATGTAATGGAGATATGGTGCAAGCGCTGTTGACTTGTTCATTTTATGCTTTTAATGAGATAATCTGCGCCAGTGTCGTTATTTTCGTAATTGAAGGTTCACTTGTGCTGCAACAACAACAACACTCCCCGCCATCACAGTTGCTCCATGAGGCGGCTTGATTGCTGTCAGCAACAACGGGGGTAATGATAGTTGCGCAGTATACGTGCGGCAGTAATTTTGTGGCATGAACGGGAAGCCCTGCCTCGGTCGCTTCCTCCACTTCTGGTATGGTAATCTGCTATAAATGAGGCATGTTAGACGATTTATTTGATTGCTTTATTTAATATTATAATTTAGGCGTGCATTTTGTGCGTAGCAGATGTTTCCTTTTTGCAAAGTTTTATGGTGCTAAAAAATTTTATATATATCGTATATAGATTGTTGCTAGTACGGAGTCTAATGAGCGTCCATTTCGAAGATAAATTGTTAGTTCAATTGGTAAATGGAGCGAACTAATGCAACATGTGGCAGAGGCTGCAATTTGAAATGATACGCGGAAGCGGCGAGTAAGAAACATCGATACTTTTTTTCAGATTTTGAGCTAAACTCTCTTTGAAGATAAAACTCTCTTAAATAATGCTTAAAGTTTTTTTGTATTACAAATTATAAATCTAAAATGCTTGTTCATAAGCAAAGAACTTGAAGTCCTAGCGGTATGTAGACATACTACCAAGATTTCAAAAATATCTCTTGAGCAATGCTTTCACATTTACTGACCAATTTGTCACTCAAAGTTAACGACCGCACATCACCGCAGTATCTTCATCTCGTTGAAAATAGCAGAAACAGCAAAGAATTTAACAGTCGTGCTTGCCCGAGTCAGAGTGTTGTCAAGGGTCGAAATCATAAAAATGTAACCGGGAAATTGAGATTTCAGGTAGACACCAGTTTTTCATAGGTTCCATTGTGTGCAGCGCTTCTCTGATGCAGAGTTATGCACTTCTTTGTACTCTCTGTAGTTGTTTAAGAGTAGAAATCGTACTATGTAGAGAAGGGTTGGATTAACCATGGCTACGTATAGCTAGTGAAAAATTTCGAGGGAGAGTCCCTATCTTCCCCTGACTCTCCCCCATACCCTATTGAAGATTAAGATCTAGTATTCAAGTGTAAAAAAGAGTGGAGCATATTATTTTATTTCTATCGATTTTTCAATAGTAGAAACCAGGGAATGCATGGCAATTTTCGTTGACTTGCCCCTGCAATATGCATATTGCGTATTAGAAAGGAGAATGGGTACTATACTATTTCTAATATGAGCATCTATAATCTCTTCACTGTTTTCAGGAGTAGTAATGATAGACAAATTTGATTGCTTGGAGTTGACGTGTGAGGCCTTGCGCAATAAATACTACCTTAACTTCTGCTCACATATACCAATATGTTCCGGAGCTATTAGAGTCCTGTAGAATTTTTGCATGTTTGGCGAACGCTAATAGTCTGTTAGAAGTCCTTCCGGCTGCCTCTTCCAGTAACGCGAACCCGATGGTTTCAAAGTATTTTAATCTTGATTTTGCGATTGGTGGACAACTGCAGATGTTTCAAGGTTGCAGTGAATCGCCTTTCCTTGCATATTCCTATAATTGTACATGCCTAGTTTTTTTCGCATGAGCTGCTGCTAGACAAAGGCCTGTTAGAATGTGTACCAACAATCTGCAGTTCCTCCTCTGGAGCTGCAGCAGGTAGTGCGCGAGTTTTTTTTGCGTTTTTTGCATATTATCATACACATTGTACAGATGCAGGTGTCCTTCCACCTTGGTACAGGCGTCCTTTTCCAGTTTTGATCGCATGTAACTATGGTATGCTCTTTCGTTGCTTGTTTTATGCTAGAAATAGTCCATCCAGGCCAGGTGATTTGTATGGCTGAAACGTGAATCACCCATATGATCTTATCTATAGTGTTCACCAAGCCAAATCACAAATAAAATCAATCTTCCTCTCTTTTGCGCTCACATTTTCTTATGAACTGGTAACTGGCTGCCCGAAGGTTACAGCCTTCTACTATTACATCAGAAAGAGAGCAACAAAAAGTGAGTATGTATTTGTGTGCACTGCATAAAACTTGCAGGATTCGTCGTGAGTTTCATTGTGTGAGTGAAGATTGTTACTTTATGCTCAAAATGTTTCACTAATTTTGTCAAAATACACATTGTGCAGATCCGTAAATGAATATAATGGTAAATTATATATTAGCCGTCACAAAAAGCCACTCGTATATTAATATATTTAAAAGATGTGAAAGTTTCATTTGCAAATTTGGCCGCATTCATGCAGGGCTATAGTATGTATATACCTATTACTAACTACTGCTCAAAGTCTATTTTAATGCAAGAGTTTCTCAATGCGCAGCTGCTCCACCTTTCATCTTAAAATCATATCAAAATTTCGTGGACTGAAAGGAAGTACAAACACTATCTCCAGAACTAAGCAATGTCTTAGCTGAAAATGGGAAAATTGGCGTACACTGCTTTTTTGTAAGAACTCAAAAAAAGAATTCCTTGCAGCTTTTACGTTTTGCCTTACAGACTCGTTTAATAATCTTAACTCAACCTTACCATGTCAGCTCTGTATATTTTAACTCAAATCTCTTAGCTATAATCATACAAGTAATAAAATTTTATTAAAAAATCTCAAACAGTGCACTTGCTTCATTACAAGCGATTAAATTTGATTATACAAACCAATTTACACAGCAGCACGAGCAGATGAAGAAAAGTGGTCCCAGAAAGTTCAACAGCAAATCGAGAATGCCAAAAGCATCTAACAAGTCTGCCAGCATACAAAATAAAAAGCCATAATTCACGCCACAGGATCTTTGTCATACAAAGGACACACGCACACACACTCGTATATTAAAGAACGCTGCTAAGGCAAAAAAAAAAAAGTGGAGAAAAACCGCTAAAATTAAGGAAACAAAGCACAACTACACGAAAATGTAATAAAATCATAATCGTTCGGATCAACACAGTCATCAGCGGTGTCACAACACCTAAACTGCGACCACAGTGAAGACACTGGTGACAGTGACGACAGGAGTAACAGCAGGAGCAGCAGGATAATACTATATAGATAGATACATATAGATACAGGAGTTGCACGATAATTACAGTAATAATTCAAAAGAGATTTCGGGCCAGCAAAGACAAAAGAGACAATAAAGTAAAAGCTGAGACAACGACTACGATGAGGACGACGACGACGACGACGACGACGACGACGATGAGGACAATAATGATGCTGTGCAGCAGACTAGAAAGTTGCCAGCATGGTGTCCTTGCAGTACGCCACTTCTGTGAAAGCCTGTCACTACGTCTTGCCACGCAGCACGTTGATGTGCAACTTCCGGGCGCGCGCATACGCACAGGTGCAGTAGGCGACACGACATGAGATGATTCCCATGGAACAAAAAAAAAAAACATTACTATAAAAACTTCAGTGCGATGATGAAAAATGCGACAATGAAAATAATTCCTTGCACACTTCATGCCACTCGACTCCACTTAGCTGTCGCTTGCTTAATGGCAAGAGCTAAATTCTACTTTCGGGTGTCCAAGCCATGTCAGTGTGCGCTGACTTGGTGTGAAAAAGTTTAAGTGGCTACATAAAATCCATGGATTTAGTTTTTTATGCGCTGCTAGACTGCTGACTTTCATTCGCATTCATTTTTTTTATCGAGTGCAATTTGAGCACGGCATAGCCGACGATTTGGCGCTGGGACGGTAACTTTTTACTTGCAGTCAAAGAGTAAAAGCTGCGCAACTTAAACTTCAAACTCCCTTTATGACTTTTGTTACTCGAAAAGTGTCAATATTGCGTTATAGTAGTATCACGTGTGCCACCATCTCGTACTCGTACTATACCTGACGATGTCGTTGTTATAAATAAAGGATATTTCAATAGGGAATATAACAATTTAGTATTTTAATACTAGGTTACAATGGTCGAGTGAGTTGCAGACGCTCACCAAGTACTTATGACGAATACGTCCCGTTCTAATACCACATGAATTTCCTTTGAGGCTTCGAACAAACCTTTTAATACTAACCCTTTAAATATTTTTCAGTAGCTAACAACGTCAAAACGTCAGCCAATGATTATATTTTTATTATGGTGAAGTTCACGAACGAGGAAAGTTTGGATATTATTAAAAATTACTGCCGAAGTTCTGAGTCGGTAGTCGAAACTTTAAAAGCGCTTATTTCGATATTTGAAGCGCAGAAACTTCTTCGATTGTGCTCTGCAAAAGTTTGAAGAACATCTTGAATTTCATCGAAAAATCGTGTGCAGCGATGATGCTCACTTTCCACCCTCATTTGCTTCAATAAACTTCACTGCATCCACAAAAAGTGATCGAGTAGCGTGGATTTCATGCCGGAAGTGTGATTGCACCACATTTTTTCGTGGAGTTCGCTATCGTGCCATGTTGGATGACTATTTGTGGCCATAATTCGATACACTTGACATCAGAGTTATGTGGCTTCAACAAGATGGTACCACGTATCACGCAGCTGGTCAAACAATTGATCCATTGAAGATGAAGTTCGGTAACCATATAATATCCAGAAATGGTCCGATCGAATGGTTAATTCGCTCATCCATTTTATTTCTTTCTATGAGGTAACGTTAATTTGTTGGTTTAAGCCTACAAGCCAACAACATTAGAAGAGTTCTGGACCAATATTCAACGCGAAATTCATAACGTTCCGGCCGATATGTGTAGGTGGAGAAAATTTTCTCAAAATATTGTGATTTCAGCGTTGAAGACAAGTCTCGCTCTGGACCTCCAAAAAAAATTCGAAGACACAGAATTGGATGCATTACTCGATGAAGATCCGAGTGAAATACGAGCAAAGATATGACAAAGTTATTCTTTTGCATGACAATGCTCAGCCTCATGTCGCAAAAGTCGTCAAAAAATATTTGGAAACGCTGAACTGGGATAGTTTTTCGCATACACCATATTCTCGGGACATTGCTCCTTCTGATTACTGTTTTTTCCGTTGAAGGCAAGACGCTTTGGAGGGTCATCGGTTCATTTCTTTCGCAGAAATCGAAAATTGACTTCTAACTTAAATCGCCTCTAAAGCCGGGACATATTTTCGAAATGGAATTCGAAAATTGTCTGAGAGGTGTAACCAGCGATGGAAAATACGTTGCTTAATCTTTTCATTCATTTTTGACCAAAAGAAAACGAGCGAAATTTGAACGAAAAATTTGTACTCCCAATACAAAATTATTATGTGCCTATTGAAAACCCCTTTAAAATCGAGTATAAGCATATAACACAAGCGCCAACTTCTGCCTAGGATTAAACCAGCTGCGCCCGCTTATAGTCCTTCTAAGATTTTTAGCTTTTTTTTTGGCTTAACTTTTAGCTACAATATTTTGGCAAACGCAACACGAAACTTTTCTATTGCAATGAAGTTGTGAATCTGTCTATCCGTCTGTCTGATGGCAAATATGTATCTATGTCTATGTATCCCAGCTAGAGATACTTTATACTTGTGCTCCCCTTGCATTTGGCTTATGGTACGCGGTAGTTACAAAGTTTGTGCGCAAATGATACCAATAAACAAATCCCATTATACACGGTGTATCAGTATTTCGATGTTTCTACGTGATTTGACTTTTTAAAAAATTCCGGAATACAATATGCAGCACATAGTATTAGTGGTGACTTCTAGTATTGTTTGGTTTGGTTTGTTTCGTTTTTTTTTTTTTTTCTTTTTTGCCATTTGAACCGTCTACTGCTAGTCTGGCTGTCATCGAGCATCACAATTGCAAGTTGAGCTACCGGCTTTTGGTTTAACGAGCAAGTGTAAGATGTGATTATGAGTAATGCAATATTGTGGGCGTACACTTGGCTGATGATATTCCCCAAACTAACTATTGTAACAGCAACCCCTAATAGTGTGGAGCATATTGCGCAGAAATATCGATTTATAAAATATTTACCATTCGTTACAAGAATGATGATATGAAAAATTATACATGGTCTTAAGTTTGGTTTTTGTAGCTTTTGAGGGTTGAATTTACTGAGATTTTTAACCTGTATGTAGGATATAAAAAACAAATTATACCATACATTATTTACGATATGTAATTTAGACAAATTTACACAAATAATCTGCTGATTGCATATAACACTCTACTGGAAGAGGAATTTAAAAAATCTAATTTAATATCCTTCGTTCAATTTCTTTGCCAAAAGAACGTCATATTGGTATTGGTACTCATATAAAGAAAATATGTTTTGTATTTTAAATAGATATTATTTTATTTAAAATTCCTAACCTGTATAGAAAAACACTACTATTTTTACCCTGTACTTAAAGGGCCAAAGGAATATTACTTGTAAGTTTGTGCAAATATATGTAGTATGTAGAATTTGGTGTGGCAGATTACATAAATTTATATCTATATCAACCGATTTTTATCAACGTAGCGGGGATCTACTAGTAATAAATATTCTTGATCAGTTTCTGAAGCTAAGTTGATATAGCCATGTCAGTTCGCTTGTCCGTATATATTTCTGTATAAAACTACAGATCTCAAAGACTATACATAGTGAATTTCAACAAATAAATAATTTTACCATGGTGTGGTGAGTATACGAGTAGTGCTCTCGTACTCACTTGCTTACACTTTTTCCCCTATTCAATTTGAAGAATTATTTTCTTTACTTTGGCACATGGCGTAATAATATCAGTCAACGTCACGTCAAGATAAATGGTAAAGCGAATCAAAATTATATTATTCCATATTTAAACATGGGGCAAGCTCGACTGTAGCGTTCTTATCATTTTTGGATATGAAATTGATGTGTTGATGGTTAATTTTTGTTAATGAGAAAATAAGTTCCTACAAATGCGTCTTGATAGCAAATTTTTCAAAATGACATTATATAAAAGAGTCAAATTTGCCAAATTTAATTTTAAAATTAGATTCAGGTCAGTGAAAAGTGCTCGTCATTTTAATTGGTAACAGCTAGTTGACGCACTAGTTTTTATGGTTAAAAATGCTTTTATATTAGAACAAAATTAATGAAAAGTTTAATCAAAGCATGTTCCATCACTGGTTACTACTTTTACCCACCTTTCAGGAAATTTTCGAATCGTATCTCCAAAAAAAATGTCTCGTCTTTAGAGGCGATGCAAGTTAGAAGCCAAATTTTCGATTTCTGCAAAAGAAATGAGTCGATGGTATGCCAAACCAAGCTGCATCCGTCGGAACAACCAATAATCAGAAGAAGCAATGTCCGGCGAATACGATGGATGCGGAGGAAGAATCATATCTTTACACGTATCTTTACATGTATTCATATCTTTACACGTATTCCTGCTGTTTTTTTTTTTTTGTAATGCACGGCCAATCAAATCAATTGTAGCTTATACCGATCGACCGTAATAAAATCGTCTGGATGTACACAGGATAAAGTACACAACACCCTTTTGGTTCCACCAAATACACAATATGACCTCCGTACCATGATTGTTGTATAGTATAAATGCGATAAGGTTGTTATTATACAGAACAGGTTCTCCCTCGTAAAGGTAATTCAGCAAAAATCATTTATTACATCTCATCAAACAAAATTCGACACAGAGTCCAAAAAAAAAAATTTGTTTATGATCCTTGGGGTCTTATCATGTTTACTATATAGATTTTTGGCTCGCTAAATCGGAATCCGACATAACATCAAAAAGTCACAAAAAGGTACAGAAAAATGGAAAACAAACAATAAAAATTTGTTCTGTGGCTGTGTTGTCGTTAAACTACGGAAACAAATAAAAAGAGGACTGAACTAGCAGCAAAGCCAGAGGCTCTTCGACCGAGAGAATGTGTGATCAAAAAAATAGAAATTAGAATGTAAGCTTACAAACCACATACAGAATCTCAGAGACTAAAGAAGTGTGGCTTTATATAATCAAAAATAACTATGGATCAAAGGTTTACGGTTGAATATTAATGCCTTTCTGCTATTTATCGATATAAAGCTATCATAAAAAACTATTCTCTAGATGGGACACTGTAGATATCGGTCTAATCTAATCAAAACGCAGTACGGTTCAATCACCTTTATCAGTAGGCTCCTAGTGATGTTCCTTGATGCAATGGTAGCAGATATAGTCGTCGAATGGGCAAATTGGTAGTCGACTTGGTAGTCATACTTCGGTAGTAATACTTTGGATAAGGTCTATCGAATATTGTCTTTTACTAAGTATATATAAGTATGTAACTCCAATCTATGAAATATAGCAGTAGGGAGATATTGCAGCGGTTGAGGTTTTTAGTATAAGCCGATAAAAGTTCTTACAGTCCAAAGATTAGCAAGAGTTTTAAAACGAGCCTTCAGTTTAAATCAAAAAGGAAGCGAAGTTTTTTTTTTGATAATTGCGAGTATAAAAATAAGTTTTGAAGTCTTTTTTTGTAGCTTTGAAGCTTTATTCCGAGAAATTCGTACAATGTATTTTATTCAAAGTATTGACCATGATTAGCTACTACTTTTCCCCATCTTTCAAACAACATATGGATTCCGCGTTGAAAAACTCCCTCGTTTCTTTGAGACAATCCAGGAATCGACTCGATTTATGACTTCTTCGTAAGAAGTGAAACAGTGCTCGGCCGGGCCATTATAGTCGGAACGAGTGATAGTCGGAAGGACCAATGTCAAGTTAATACGGCGGATGAGATAATTGCCAATTTTTGCAACATGTGTAGACATGGTTTCGTTAAGCTGTCGTAGCTCATATTAAATCACTCCAAGCTGATACCACCAGATGCAAAGCATTAGCTTTTTGCCGTGAATATTCGGTTTAACCGTTGAAGTTGATGCATGACCAGAGTTACATCATGATTTTCTGCGCTTTGGATTGTCGTAGTGGAACCTCATTTCGCCCCGGATCAGTTGATCGCACGGGAAAAAGCGGCGTACGACATCTCTTGGCTTCAGTTCATAGGGAACTCGATTTTCTTGTAATTTTTCACTATATCCATGGCTTTGACACATAATAATTTCTAGAGGGATATGATGGCGCCTTAACATGAATATAGTTACAAGATGGTCCAATGCATTTAATAATATATTTACGTCTTATTTTGTAAATCTCTCATAACTTCCTTGTACATCCAATAATTAAAGAGTTTTGGAGTTAAAAATCTTTTTCATTTTTGCAATTATTTGATAACTGTAAAATAAATAATATAGTCCTGTCTATACTTAAGTTAACATTTCCTTTTAAGCATTCCTAATAATTTTACTCACTCTTATCAGCCTTCAGGTCATGAACAACTTATTAGTTTTTATTTCAAAAGAATTATGACTGTTACTAAGTTTTTACATTAAGAATATATCACTTGCATAATTTCTCATCATTTAATTAAAATAACTTTTCAAAGCCAAAGTCGCTCATTATATAAAATACCACAACAACACTTAAGTTAAATCAATGTAGTACTTTCTGAGAACTATGTACTAAGAAAACGAGCGCCTAACTCAACCCAACACTTATCATTACCACACATAGCCACGCCCAACCACTTAACAAACCGCCCACTTAAAACGCACCACATTTACTCAAGTGTTATTAGCGCATAGAATATTAACAGAAGCTAAGTTTAACCTGCTACTGCAAACTGCATCCATTTCATAGAGCCTTGCTGGAAAGTGAAATAGAAATGAAAGTCTTAAGTCGTTTTTTAATGAACTCCATCCATAGTATTTATAAAGAAAGTTTGTTGGAGAGAATAAGTAGCAGACAATCAGAAAAATATATGCTTAACTAAAAGCATTCATTAAAAAGTTTCGCTTTAAATATGTAAGTAGTACCTACTATATCAAAGTAGAAGAAGAAAAAATCTTAAGCACTTCTTGTAACACTCAACTTGCTTACTTACATCAAGCAAATAAACTACAAGCTAAAAAGTCGAAAAGTCCGAAAGCAAGAAAACTTTTCGACTTTTGGTCATTCATCTTTAAATATTATTTCTCAAGCAGACACTCACACACACACAAACTATTCGTGGTCAGTTAACTGCTTAAATCTTCTGCTTTTGTCCTGCAGATACATACAAGTAGATAGTTAGATACAGAGATACTCAGGCATACTGAGTGGCTACTTTGTTTATGCTTGGCCAAATTTTGTTTAAGCAAAATTTTTGCTTTCTTTAATGAGATTTTGGTCAATGGAGGTAATCTTCCACATCGTTGTCTTCTACAACTTCGACAAGTTTTCTTAACTCTTTTGCAAAGTGTACTCTGATTAAATACTTAAACAAAATATGCTTGCTCACACGTAGTTAAATTTGTGTGCAGCTCATGCCAAAGATTTGTATTCTGTATTCTGTGAAAAGTTCTTTACAGATGCTGTATAGAAGGTTGTTGCCAACGAGAGTTTAGAGATACTTATCATAGTACAAACCATGAAGTACCTGCCCGTATCTTTTGTTAACTAAACGAAACTTTTTAAAGTAGAAAGCCGTTATCTAATTGCTTTGAAAAACTTTCATACTACTTTCCTATTTCGTGTTTCGGCTTCGACGACGACTACTGCCATTGAAACTCAATGCAAAAAGTCACTTTGACTTGAATGAACTTGCAATAGGGGCTTTCATATACCTACATATGTATGAATGTGTATGTTCTTAAGTGTGTGATAAAAGCACCCAAATGGAAAAGTGACGCTGCTAAATAAAATTTAGAAGGATTATATTCAAAACTTGGGATCATCCATAAACTGCCTTAGTTGTGATGGTAATCCATCATCACACAACCTCGGTTAATTTGGAATAAGTTGAAATCTTCCATCACTAGAAATGTGTACGTATAAATTTTGTAATGCCAATTAGGCATTTAGATTTAGATAGAATCATGCTGCAATGAAAATGAAAATGTGAACGAAATAGTCTGAAATCTTTAGTTTCCTTTAAATTTTTTATACTTGAACACCATTCAATGCAAAGCTCTATTCAGTACTAAATTTTTCGGTTTAATATTTAAAACCAGCATTAAATTTTTAATTAATTAAGTTACAAAACTTTTTACAATGAAATAAAATTTTCGTTTTGTTATATATTTTTGATCTGGAAAACGAAAACAGTGATTGACTAAACAATATCTTGTTTGTAACGGTTAAAACTGATTGATGAACTCTTACGTTTATAGAACGAACCGTTAGTCTCCCTAAAAAAAACAAACCAGTTAACAGATAGCATTCAGACTTGTCTCTTTTCTTTGAAGCGCTTTTCTATTGTTAACATTCCTTGATGGAATCAATACCAATATTATCTGGGAAAAATACCAAATTACTAAACAGAAAATGAATTTGAATGAATTTTGATAGATATGTTCCATCCCATTTTTCCATTTTTCTTCAAGAAATTATTTTGCCTTATCGAAATTAGCGGTTTTGAAACCCCCGCACCTCCCCTCCCTAGCTACGGTCATGTTACGATGGACCAAAGCCACATGAGAAGGTCTCCAACCCTATAGCGACATAAATAATTAAATAAATTATGCTTGTGATAGGATGCACCCTATTGAGGGTGTCAGCGGGGACAACTTCTAAACGTGCAGGAAGTTCTTAACTATGGAACATTGTGAGTGTCATGTAACTTCACTTGAATTCAACTAGCACAGCTGATTGAACATTTGATTTGACATTTGCCAAAGAAAACAAAAGAATTCATCATATCATATGGTGGATATAGTGTGCACTAGAATACTAATTGTACACATCACCACACTATGGTGAAATCATACATATCGTAAATATATTTTTATACATAGTTATATTGAAAATTCGCTATGTTTATGTTTTAGGAAAACTTTTTTGTCATATGTAGCGCCTTCTAAAGACTGATCTTTAATGTAAGTTGGATAGATGATAGAAAGTAAACACGAATTAAGTGTACAAAAGCACCTTAAAAGAATACATATAAATAAAACCGGCAGGCGTGCATTCTAACAAATTCATAAACTTGATCTGTTTCTATATAAGGAAAGTATATTTGTAATATTTTACATCTCTGGCTCTTATTGTCTCTGAAATATATTGCTTCGCACTACCATACAAAGCGACTTAGAATATGATTACTTTATGTAGTCTGCCACGCCTCCTTTCCCATTATATTTGCTTGAACTTAACGTTTGCTAAGAATGATATAAGGAATGTAGCAACCAGCGGTCTCATTTTTGCTCGTAGATGCCTCCGAAACAATTGTCTCCGTAGCTTATCAATTTATGTGAACAAAAAGTTGATTCTTCATCACATTGAAAAAGGGTGCATATATATCAATCAAAAAATGAATTAAAATTCATATCTAACCCATTTAAATAATACATTTTGTGCATAATTGGAGTTAGATATATGTACATCCCAAGCATATGTTAGAATACTTAACCTCAAAAGCTCGTTTATAAGTTTCAATAACCTGAATAGACAATATACCAATTTTATGTTTTCATAAAAAAGCATCCCTCAACTTTGTTCTATTCTCGTTCAGTGCTCATGAGTAGTACCCTCAAAAAATTATTTTTCGTTTTAATTCTGACTCAAATTTCCAACCGTGCAGTTTTCATTTTGAACTTTGGTCATATGGATTTTACAAGTAATTTGTTTGAAAACTAAACTTTGTGGTTTTGTGCCATTCCCAAATGTATTTCAACCAAGAAAGCATACAAGATAACAGCTACAAAGGTTGCGGGTGCAGATTACAGATATTTTAACCTATGACACAAAAGACTTAACGCAGCTTAAAGATACTTTTATCTTTAATATCTCAAATTTAATCCATGCACAAAACAGAAATACAATCGAATGCAAAAAAATGAAAACAGATTGCTTTGCGTGCCAACTTAAATATATTTTTAATTAAAATTCATAATATTACCAAACAAAAAATGATGAAAAAAAAGTAAAGAGGAAAATGCTGCAGTAAAAAGAAAAAGATTGAAGCAAAAATAATTTCAAGTTGGGTAAAAGTGAATGTTTTATACACTTCAAACGCATTTACAAAACGGAATTTACTTTAAATTTTTTTAAAGCAACTTTGCAAAAATTCATAGCATAATATGTTATGTATGATATGTATGTTTAAGAAATACATTAAACTTTCTTTTATAAACAGCTGCAGGGTATCAAAAATAGGGCACGCTGCCAAACACCAGCAAAGTTTAGTATGCCACAATGGATTGTCAGCTACATTTCCTTTGCTTTCATTTTTATGTATCCTACACACGTAGTTTGAAAAGAGTTTTATCAGTTTGTCGGAAAATTTGTAGCTCATTGAAGCAAGCTTCGGAGATCACAAATTCAAATTCGATTTCCCATAAAAAGTTTAACATTGCACAAGATCGTTTCCCAATAGCATATAGCTCCTGTTGAAATAATTAATGCACATTCCTGGTATAGCCCACTTCTAAGTTTGAAAGCTAACATTTGCCCAGATTGCATGGTATAACTATACTAGCATGCTTATCATACCCAAACTTATTCATACTCGTAATAAACTGATACTAAATATATAATACAATAAATACCTTAATATCTCTGACTCATTGGAGGAGTTGTTATTTGCCAAACCAATCTATAATATTCTGTGTACATAACCCTAAAATGTTCATTCAGTTTATAATTTTAAGTACAGTGATGTAAAACGGGCGAAAGTTGCGTCTTCTTCAAGGAAGCACCATAAACTGAAATAGAATCTACAGACTGCAAAGTCAAAGGCACCGCACCCACTATTAGTTTGTGAAGGAGAATCACACTTTTACAGATTCTGTGCTCTTTTAATGATGATAGCGACGTGTAGGATCTCCATTATGGATCCTAAGTTCAAGGAATAAAAATTGTTTCTGAGCTGACTGAATTCTGTCTTGGTAATTGCTGCGAGGTGAACTCTAATGGATATGTAGAAACTTACAAGTGTTTGAGAAAGCTACGCTGTGCAGGCGATATTAAGGAGCTACATTGATGTTGTAACTAAGATGTAGTTATCTTTTCGAGTATCTTGGCTATCGCAGAAAATAATTATATAAGATTCCTTCCAACTAAGAGGAAGACTATAAACGGTTAACGAAAAGTAGAATAGTTTGTGTAATGGTGCAAGCAATGATTCAGCACAATATTTCAACACATTGTTAAGAATATTCTCTGGTTCTGGATATAACGGGTGTCCTAACAAGAGTGTACGATTCAAATTTTTTTTCTGTGCAAGTGGTAACTCTGAAATTTAAAAGCTAGCATCTACGATTCATGCGATTCTTAAAAATGGAGCGCTACACAATTAAACAAGGAGTTTTCATTGTGAACTCCCGTTTTTCAAAACAAATCAACTTCATCGATTAGTCACATTTTCATCTGAATGGGTACGTCAACCAACAAAATTGTCGAAATTGGAGCTCAGAATATCCGCACGTCATTAAATGCATTTGCAACGTGCATCTACGTATATGTGGTGCCAATTTTTTGTCAAGAGGCGTGATTCGACCTTATTTCCTTGAATATGAGGCCGGAATGCAGGGGCAGTAAATGACATTCGTTGGAGGAACATGATAACGGAGTTCTTATGGCCTCAACTGGATGATATGGATCTGGACGACATGTGGTTTCAGCAGAACGGTGCCACACAAACGATTTATTGGAGCAACGATTTCCAGAACGAAACATCTCCCGATGTCAACTGGCCCCAAAATTCGTGCGATTTCTTTCTTTGGGGTTCTCTAAAATCTCAGCTGTATGTAAATAAACCACAAACAATTTCTGAGCTCCAGACTGAGATCCAACAATTTATATGGTTTCAAAATCCGAGCACGCTAGATAATTTTCATTTACAAAATCCTTTTTTGGTTGGAATGCAACGACATAAATACATACCTCTAGTTTGACCATGGATTCTGTGAAGTGTATTAAAATATCGGTTCTATCGAAGTCAACAATTTTCTTGTTCCTTTTTTTTTTGCGCATGTTGGCGCAAATCCTTATAAACGGATTATGAGTGCAAAACCTCGACAAAAAAAATATGTACAGAAGAAAAAATTTAACACAGCAGGCAGCTAACAACAACAACAACAACAATAATTCATACATATGTAACAAAACAAAAAAAGAAAGAATCCGGAGAGTTATATACTCATATTCATACTTATAAGATAGACAGACAAAGGAAGTTAGCTTGTACTGAAGTGGTAGTTAAATGGAATGGGTTGGCAGGACTCATAACCGAACTTAACAAACGCTTCAGCGCTCTAGCGCGCCCCCATGCGGCTTTTATTGATTAAACTTGAAGTTGCACGCACTGCGTGGCATCATACACCGCACACCAACAACTTACAACCCTCAAACCCCTGCGCACAATGGCATATTCTGCCATTCCGGCCGGGCCCCCCATTGTTCCGTTGCGTTGCGTTGCGTTGCGTTCGTGGTTCCTTCTTGTTTCGCGTTCAAGCGAACTTTCTTAATTTTGTTGTAATTTCGTTTACGCTGCTGGAATTTCTATTTGCGAATTTATGAGCAGCAACAACAAAAACAACAACAACAGCGGAAACTATTTTTATTAGATTAAAAATAATATATATATATATATATATATATATATATATACATACATATACTCGTAGATACAACAGAACGGGCGGTATGGGAAGTGGGCATGACAATAAGCATCGCGGCGTAGTTTGTAGAAAAATCTCGACTACACTCTTTGTTTCATTTTTGTGCGCTAACAATTTTAATCGCATTTTCTGCGCTTCGAATGAATTACTTATTGTTGTTGCTATGATTTTCTTATTTTAGTTGTTATTGTTGTTTTTGTTGTTGGGAAATATTAACAATGTTGCGTTTCATTAAAAAATTATTCGTGCGTAAGAATGCGTTGGCGCATTTTCTTTAATGTAACATCATTTTGAATGCCGGCATCGCGCTGTAAAGTATTCTCATTTTGCCATTCAGCAAATTCGTCGCCATTTTGTTGAATGGAAATTCAATGAGACGCATACGCCGCGTTAACCAAATGGTATAAGCTGATGCAGTACACGCGAGCCAGAGTTGTCGTATTGGCGGTATTTGAATTAAATTAATAATGTAGTAATCTTTTATCTTAAGTAAATTTTTCGATTTCAATTTCTACAAATTTTACTTATCATAGTACAGTGTTCGCTCGGAATTTGTAAAAAGAACTTGGGATTTTCGAAATCTTAAGATTTTTGAATGGTTTTTAAAATCGGTTCATTTAAGTAAACTTTATAACCCTATACTATTGAATCGATAGGGAATGAATGTGATTGTCAGAAAGTACCTAATTTTCGAGGGCATATTCATCCTTAAGCGTACCAGATCATCCCAAAGTAGAAAAAAAAACTTAACTTTTTCTCCCCCTACTTCTTGCTGCAATATTTTGGAGGTGGGTGGAGCTACAGTTCCAAAATTAGAAATTAGGGAAATTGCGGAAAAACTTCCTCGTTGCAACAAAAAAAAAACACAAAAAAAAAAACAGGACCACCCAATCTGATTATGTCCCAATGGTCGTCAACGGTAGTATGTCATCGTAATAAATGCGTTCGCGTACTGCCTACTTGCGAAAATAGTCGTATTCATTTTTACCGTTCACGACCATTGGAATCCCATTCGATTTTTTCCGCAACACTTTTCTTCAGTAATTTGATGTCGCTAAACAATATATTCGGATTGGCGAATATCCTAGCAATTCAGGAACTTTCGTCATAGTAGAATGCTACATAGTTGTTCCTTTTATTAACGTGTTTTCGAAGGTTCTCAGTTTTAAACTATATTTATGTGCAAAAACTATTTTTGAATATGTAAATATGTAAATATGTAAATATGTAAATATGGAAGCCTATAATTATTTATTTGAATTGAAAAAGAAGCTTGTTACTTTTGTGTGTTTTGGTGGTTTCAGTATTTCTTTCTTTACAATATCCGATCGACACTGGAGAAGATTCGATCGGATTTACCAAATTTTATTAACGAATTTGCTTCACTGTTTGCATTGGTGTATGAAAGAGGATAGCAGTTTTCAGCAGCAATGCCATCTTTCTCACTATCCGAATCAACTAGAATTTCATCAGACGCATCGGCATTCCAATTCTTTTATTTGATAAATGGATACAGCACAATAAGGTGTCAGTTATGTTAATGCTTGGCTGACTTTAATTATTCATCTTCAAGAAGCTAAACCATAAAACTTCATATATTATTCCTCAAATTTGAAGTTTCAACAGAGAAAAATTTGAGCGCAGAATAGATTAAATAATAAAACAATTTAATGTAAAGTAACAAAAATTTCTACAAACAGCTGGCAACTCTGTCCTTGCTCAAACAATTTTCTTTGGACTTTTGTCTTCTTCGCTGATTTTGACATGAAATTCGATTATTTATTATTAATTTAACAATTCGTGTGCGCAAATATTTCGCAGCAAAGGAATTTCGGCGGACAAACTTTCGTGAAGCAGCAGGAACTCTTTCCTGTTTCAAAATAACTTCCATCTAAAAAAACTGGAATGAGTAATTGCAAGTAAAGTAAAAAAAAATAGAATTGAAGCACGAAACAAAAAAAAATTAATGATTAATATATTTATTATGCCGCGCCATGGCACTCTGCAAAAGGCCAAACGCTCAATGACAGCCAGGACATTGATGTGCGTGAGGTTTTTGCAGCGCTGGAATGATGTCTCAGGATCTATTTGAACGCTGACGACGCTGACGATGACAACTCGTGCTGAATTTTTATTGCTTGATTTAATTATTAATGTGAATTGCAGATGTCACGAACAACGCAACTCAACTAAACTGAACTTAACTGTTGGAAACTACATTTCGACGCGTTTGCATTGATGAAGAAGGACATTCTATTGAAGCATAAACCAACAACAACAAAAAGTAGGAAAAAAAAATTAATAAAATATGCACAAAACAGCAAAAGGATTGAATTTTTGATTATTTATTTCGTAGCAGTGTAGACAACAACTCTGAAAAGAAAAAATTATACCTATTATGGAACTCTAAGAAACTTCGAAACGAAACCGAAAAACCGAAGAAAATCGACGCTGCACATTCTGCTCAAAAATTCATAATGAAATATTTATGGCCATAAAGCAATGCGGTAAAAAAGGGTTCAGGATTTCGTTTGTTTTGTTGAGGGTGTGGGTTGCTTTTGCAACGTAGCTCTGAGAGGTCAGAAAGCAGCTTTTGGGAGCATCTATGCGGCACAGCTGGAAATTATGATAAAGGTTTTGTATGGAGTTGTTGTGTGTGCTGAAGTTGTTCGTATCTATTTACTATGCGTCTGTCATAGGTCAAAGTTGCACGCTTTGCATTATCACTACGCAAAAAGTTTGACTTCTGTCAGTTGCTGCTTCGGCTGTCTTTGCAGACTTTCTTTCGTTTGCTGACTTTGAATATTTTATGAAGTTTTTCTGCTACTAGCTCTAATTAAGCATGGTTGTCTGATATGCTTTTTGTTTGCTTGTAGCTCATTTGAATATGTATTTTTTTGCTAATGTTGTCTTTAAGTCATTAGTTCGATGTTTAGCAGAAGGACGTTAATATATTCCGTATCATTAAAGTAATTATTTATTTCTTTTTACATTTAGAAACTTAAAGTCAACTTAGGCGCAATTGCTATAATAAATATACAAAGAGGAAGATATGATACATTGAAGAGTGGTGTATGAAGTTATTCAAAAATCTTGTTCCGACATTCTGATTGACATTCCGGGCGACGGCAACAACTTCGTTTTTAGCGGACCACATTTTATAACATTTCTAACTGAAAGTTGGGAAAGCATGTACCTTTTCAACGGAGTAATTCACATATACACATATAATTCACATATACACATATGCCCATGAAGTCACTTTCTTTTATTTATAGCTTTGAAACAAGATAATTGCAATTGATCTAGATAAGTCAAGATAATTTATCATCCAAAAATCATTATTAAATTGAATTTGTTACATTTTTTTAGATACATATAATCTTAAAAGTAAAACCCTTAGCTAACTTGTATTTACACTGTTCAAAAAAGGAATCAAGATTATTAAGTTGCACTGAAGTGTAGCAATGTGTGGGTAAATTACACAGGCCTACAAATACCGGAGTTATGTCAGTTGTTGGAAAGCTGAGGATCATTTCAGAAGTAATTTGCTGCATAGTATCCGAATCCATGGTCAGAATTTTCGCATCACGTCAGGATGAGCCATTACTTTGCGAAAAAAAAATCGTATTTGATCTCTTGAACTCTTAAAATGAAGGGTAAGAGTGGTACTGAATGATGTAATTTGAGAGTCAGACCGCAAACATTTTTTTTTGACCCTGTACATAACCTCAAAAGCAGGAAAAACGCCGTTTTTCGAGTACATAACCTCAAATATCTCAAAATCCTGACGTGATGAGCCAATTCTGACCACGGATTCGGAATCTCCGCAGCAAATTACTTCGAAAATGACGCTCAGCGCTCCAACAACTAAACCATGTTGACCTGTGTTATTAATGATTATACTTTGTCAGAAGCAAGACAGTAAAACGAAGCGCAGTGATCTATTCGTTATCAAGATTTATTAACGACTAAATATGTGATACAAGAGGGATGATTCTTACAAAATATACTTGATCTCACTTGTAGCAATAATGAGAGAGCCTAAGAGAGCATGAACGGGTTACCATATGTTTCAACATTGGAGGCCCCCGTAGAATATTCAGATGTATATTTTTAATCAGCTCAATAAAACGATCTCTACTTTAAAGATGTTTACATGCACTCAGAGACATGCAAAAGTTTTAAATAGCCAAGTCGATAGACCTAGCTCTTTTCTATGGGAAGAGTCCATTTTTATATGATAAAGTTTCAATTAAATCTAATATCAATTTAAATTTAGAATTAGAAACTTTAAACTATAAAAATTCTCCATACCAACATTGACATCAATATCTGAAAAATTGATAGAATGTTCGGCGAAAGAAATATTATTGTGTCATATACGCTTGCAAACATGAGGACTAAATTTAGAACGATTATCGCTGCTTTTAAAAGACATGAGTTTTGAACATTTTCATTGAGCATATGCCTTACTTTAGCCTATATGAGTGGGGCTAGGATAAGACGATATTCTGCAGCAATAATCTGGTAGAATCACTTAATTTTTTTTTCTCCTAGAACTATTCAATTGAGATAAGACAATATTACAAAAAGTTGCTGGAAGAGTTGTGTTACGATGTTATTTTATAAAGAGGATTGACCAGAATGGATATAAGGAAATATCAGCAAGAAGCTCATATATATTTCTGCTCCTGTGAAAAGAGGCCAGATGCTAGCAGAAGTGAGAGCATACATATCATTTAGATTGAATTGAGTAGACATTAGTTTTATGTACATCCATTAACTAAATCAGGACAACCCAGGAATAGAGTGACATTAAGTGAGCAATATGTGTGCAATAAAACTGGCCAACATGAGTTTTGCGAATAAGATGGGACCTAGTGTTTCCGAATGAATTTTTCGTGCTGAACACGAATTTGGGTTGAGTCAGTGTTTTTGGCAGTTTTTTTAAAATTCGTGTTCAGCAAGAAAAATCCATTCGGAAACACAAGGTCCTATCTTATTCGCATCCAAAAAATTTTAATTTTCGGGACTTTGTTGTTTAACATATTTATTTAATTTCCGCTCTTTTCAAATTTTACTAACAAAATTACTATCGGAAACACAATCAACTAATGCTCGCAAACATGTTGGTAAGTGCGCCTACAACAGTTTCGAGCATAACGTCGCGCTGCCTGATCATTCTCTATCTTTCTCGTGCTTTAAATCACGACAAAGATAGAACATATTTTTCTCTCTATTCTTCAAAATGAAAACAAAGGCACCAAATGAAACAAAAGAGAAAGTATATATGCGAAAAATGCCATATAATATTATTCTAAAATGGGCTAAATGTTAAAGTGCACAGAATGTTTTAAATAAGGAAATGGACCTAAAAATGTGTATACAGCAGCGCCACACCTAAACAACACATTTTCGTATTTTACTTTTTCCTATGCCGTCGCTCACTTTTACTTTTTTGTTGTTATTTTTTAGCATATTGAGAGAGCTGAGAGAAGAAGAGAGCTCAGGTCTTTGTGATTGGCCGAGGGCGTTACCTGGATTTTATCTACCGTAGGCGCAATATAATAGAAAAAAAATTAAATTTTCTAAGAGTTTCCTCAATATATATTTTGTTCTAAATAAAAACAATAACACACTTTTAAACACACCTAAAACACATCAAATTTGTGGTTTTATGAAGCAATGATCTGTAATTTTTAAACTAAGCTTTTACTTGGTTCCCTTTAGTAATAAAATATCACACCCATTTATATACATACTTCTGTATTAAGCATATGCATTATTCTATAAACTTAACAAAATAAAAATATATAAATTTGATATACAAGTAGCTACACTTCAAGCATGCTTCTTACATAAAAAGTTAATAAAAACGTATCCAGCAAAAACAAATGTATATAAATGCATATTCAAATAAAGCCACATTTTATGAAAAGCTTAACAACTTTTTAAAATAAACGCACCCAAGCTGCAAATTTGCATACATAGGTACCAACTTATAACTCATTAAAGTAAACTTTCAACAGTAGGTATTAAATAAAAGTAACTAAATCAGGCTTAAATGTGCTTAAACATGCCAAACAATAAAGTGAAATACAAAAAGCAAAGGTATAACCATAAAAAAAAAAAACGAAGAAAGCGTAGAAATTTCAACAGACGAAACCGAAATGCCGCAGACAAACCATAGCGATCCCTAAACGACAAACGACTACAGTGAAGCAACAAAGAATGCTGTCTGCCCATATGTCAACTTAAAGAAATATTACGCACACAAAGTGCTCATTATGCCCAAAAACGTTGAAACGACGAAGCTCAGCAGCAAAGAAAGAAAAGAAAAGGTTCTATAGAAATAAATTTGCACCTTAACGCCTTTAAATGACCCCCCCCCCTCCTCACGGAAATACACACTCATGCAGAAAGAGTCCCACCTGTGAGTATACGTATGCCAATTACCGAGTGGGCAACCCCAGTATTCTGTGCAACACTGCGCGCACTAACAACTTGTGCGAAAAGCATATGCGATAAATTCAGCAAAGTGCCAAAAAGGTATGCATCGACGATGAGGTGGAGAGCAAAAAGAATTCTCCATTTTTGGCGCTTAGTATTTTTAAGGCGTTTCAGACAAAAGCCAGACTGACGCATGTGTGGGCGTAAGGGGTGTGGCAGTACGCTTGCGGAGGATTTGTGGTAAGTGTTGCTGCGTCGTCATCATCGTCATCGTCGCCTTTCCTTCGGTCTAATGTGGTGATGCCACAGCCAAACCACGTAACTAACACCTGCGTCCAGCCATTGGAACTTTGTTTGCATCCGCTTCCAGTACTTGGCATTTAATGGATAGTATGATGCGATAAGGTGTGAGTTTGGCTCTTTGGAAAATAGTTGAAGTATATATTTATTTATTTTGAAAAGGCTGTGAATATATGTATATGTATTATTAAAGTTTTAGTTAATAGAAAAAACTCCTTGAATTCTTGTAGATATTCAAATGAAAATCAGCGCTGAAAGTCCTTAAAGTGGAAGAAATTAATCATAATTTATGACATGCACATCTTGTGCAGTTTTTCTTCGCTACCATATTTTTATCCAGGCTTAGCTCCTCACACCCAACCTGACTGAGTTTATGCGCTTTTTGCTGGCATCGTTGCGTGAAATATTATTTTTCTGTACCCTACTTTGGTTTTAGTGTGGTATTTATGCTCTGTAGATTTTATGCGAGAGAGACAGAGAGAGAGAGAGATTATAGCAATTATCAACTGCCAAAATTTCATTAATATTGAGTATGCTTCAATCATGGTCTAAGCACAATATTCTTAAAAATTAATGGTTAAAAATCCGTTTACTACGTTAACCACGAACTGTTAGTGGCATTGTTTGACGAAATTCAGAATTCTTTATCCAGTTGTGTATATTCCGAAAGAAATCCTTATTTACTGACTTAGACTTTGGCTATCTTAGGCTACAGAACAGTTCAGCTGATGCGCTACAGTGTAAGTTGAAAAATCCATTCTTCCCAGCTCATTAACTGTTTCGTCACCTCCTGTTAAGATCAGTGGTTAAAATGTAATTTTGAGTCAAAAATCATTAATAACACGGTTGTAGTTGACTTGCTTGGAATATGAGAGATAAGTCTATTTTACTTAATTTTGGCTGAATTCGGTGGTGATAACATTTTTGCTAAGTTAGCGGATGTTGAATTCGAAAGATTTTTGGCCAAAAACTAGAAAATTTGATCATTTTTGCCTGTATCTCAGAAACTAGCAGAGATAACAAAATGTACACATAAAGTCCTAAAATGCTAAGTCATAGAAGTGATACCCAAATATAGGGCTGTGAACACGAGTTGTTCCAAAAAAGTTCCAATAACCGGAACTTTTTACAAGTTGGCCTGTATCTCTAAACTAGCAGAAATACGGAAAGTGTACCCATATACATAATTAAAGTAAAACTCAATTTGCCAATGTCATCAAGCGTTTGAAGCATAATTTCGACCAAAATTGGATATCCATCCCCCATGATAACGGCTCTTAAGTGGTTCCATGCAATTGCGAAATTTCAAATTGAATTTACTTACTAATTTTGTATATGGTATGGTGCTAGATTCGGAGATACTGGTAAACTGCAAATATTTACTCTTTATGGAAGTTTTTTGAAAAACCCGTGTTCCCGGCCCTATATCTCGGGCACAATCCCACCTACGACTTAGGATTTTAACCTGCAAATTGCATTTACTTCAATTTTGTATATGCTTACATTTTCCATATATCTCCTAGTTTCGGAGATGCAGACCAAAATGTTGAAAATTTTTCGTTTTTGGTAAAAAAATTTTCAAATTAAAATTTTTGTTTGTAGACATCCGCTAGCAAAAATATTATCACCACCGAATTCACCGACCCCTAATTAAGTAAAATATAACTATCCCATGAACTCCTACAAAAAATAATTGGAAAAACGTACAACAGTCTGGAATTGCTCTTTGGGACGCATCGAAACAAACTGTGCTCACACCTTTCGTACCTATAAATTGCTCGTTTAAATGGAATGATTTGAATTTTTGGAATGAAGATTTTGGTTGATTTTTGATGAACTCTTGAACTTTTCAAATATTCCTTTCAGTAATATTGAAAATGGATGTCCGACGTACTGCACGTTTTCTCGACCTTCCTTGATCCACTCATACTCTCTGCTACTGAACAAGCAATTCTCACCATAAACTTATTTCATCATTAAACGTTTCTGTAAAAGTTTTACCAAGTTTTAAAAAGAAGTTCACTTTTCGACTGATACCAAAAACACACGGTCACTTTCTGCACGAGATCTCCACTTTCAGTGAACTAAGTGTCATGAAGTCTGCCTTAAAGTAAGAAAATGCATGAAACTTTCGATTCTTCTCACTAGAGTGGGATTTTTTAAAAGTTCCCTTTTCCATGGGTTTCAATAAAAAATACCTAAATTGTTGACCAATTTGGAATTTTCTTTTAGACTTTCGATGCATTTTCTTCAGCTCTCTTGCCTACGTTACCATTCTCTGTGGCTGTGTCTTTGTTGATATGATAGTCTTGGAGAACACTTTCGTGTGGTCTGTAACATAAACTTCTTGCTGATGTGTCAGATCTAGATTTACTAGTATATTTCTATAATATTAAAGGAGAGATCTGCTTCTATCTTATATTCTGGTCAGATTATAAATACTTTATTTAACCTATTCGTACGACATTTTAATTTACGGCCATACAGAACACTTTCTTGTTATTTCTTTAGCTATCTTTTCGTAACATATTCTTTCTCTATACATTCTTCCTTACCATATATGAATATATAATAGTTCTTATCTGATTACTTACTATATTTCTCCTTCAAATTTTATTCCTTTTCCTTTGGCCTCAAGCTCCACTCATTTTTCATTGCTTTATCTCTTTTATTCTTTAATATTGCTTCTCCATTTTTGAAAAGTTCCTTCTTCTCGGTGAATGTTGAGAATGTAAACAAAATTGATTGTAAATTCTTCCATAAATCTACATTTTGACCATTCTCAACATATTAGAAGAATGTAGCATTCGTCCTCAACGAATTATCTATTAAATGACCGAATTCATTTTGCCACTCACATGTTAACGACAACGAACAATTGCTAGTGAAAAAGGGAAATGTTGAGTTCAGTTGAAAAGCCATATTAAATATGCCATTTTACCTGAACTTCTACTTGTATTTAAAGCGTATTATAAATTCCCAATAACCGACACTTTTTATACAATGACGATTTTTTTATAGCTCTACTTAATTTCACGCTTCTCTAAATGCGCGCGTAACTTATTCCCTCACCTGAACTCATCACATGCTTTGTCTTTAAGTAAGTATGTAAACAAGTGTAACTCAGAAATGGGCAATCAACTTAAAATGATGCCACCCCGCTACCAAACCCGCTACGCGAATATGAAGTAGTCTTAAGGACTTGCAGAGCAGACAACCCGCCTGCCATTTGAATAAATGGCGTACCGGGGATGCAACATGAAGGCTCAACGCACACCTTGAGTAGCTAAGTATTTAAGTATAAGAGTTGAAGTGTATTCTGTTGTTATTGATGTTGTTTTTGCTACTTTGTTTAATACTTTTTGTGTTATTATAAGCAGCAGAGGCAGCAACAGCAAGGAACAGCAACAACAAAAACAATATATTGTTGTTAAAAGTACTTTGTATCCTTTTGAGCAAATACATAAAATACACAACTTGTTTTGCCGGCTGTGTCGGCTCATTTGCAGGCATAGAGTCAGAATGACAGACGGACAGACAGACAATGAAACGCGATAAAACAACAGACAGCAGACAGCAAGGAGCAACCCCGTTTTTAATGAACGACGCCTTAAAGTATGCTTTGAGAAAATATCTTCACTTTATTACGTATACGCTACTGTTGGTTTTATACCCTTTATATCCTTTATATTGTATATCGTTTCTACCTATGGATCTATACCTAAAATAATAAATCCTTAAGTTTACTTTGTTGCTTGAAGTTAATTTTGGAATTTTCTTTTTTTTCGTTCCATTTATACATTTAATTGTTAGCATTTCATTAGGCGTGTGTGTAGTCTACTACTATATTATTCCCACTCCCTGGCGCGAACTATGCATATTCACTCATAATCGCTTGACTCAAACACAAAGTTGCATTCAAATCATTTATCAACGCCTGCCGTCAACATCAAATCCCAAATCGTTATGATGGCAGCACGCAGAATATTTTATGTGTATATAAAGGGTTTTTCAATAGGCATATAACAATTTTGTATTTTAGTACTAATTCATCCTTGAATTTTATTCAGGATCTGTCAAGATTTTTATATTTATCATGGGATACATACAAGAACTGAAGCCTCTTGATCATTTGAAGCCCTAAGGCTTCACAAATGGAGATCTACAAAAGTGTGTAAAACATCCCGAGTTTCGTCGAAAAAGAAACCTTCGCTTAATGGCTTTGTCAATAAGCAAATAATGCATTATTGGAATACAAGAGATCCATATGTGCGTCAAGAGACACCATTCCAATAACAAAAAGTGACCTTGTAGGGTGTATTTCATGCCAGAGGTGTGATTGGATCATATTGTTTCATCTATGTAAATGATTGTCATGTTTCGCCAATGGAGTTCGCTATCGTGTCATGTTGGAAGACTATTTTTGGCCAAAGTTGGATGAACATGATATCAGTAATATGTGGTTTCAACAATTGATTTATTGAAGAGGGATTTCGGCAACCGTGTAATCTGGAGAAATGGTCCGGCCAAATGGCCACCTCGCTTATGCGATTTAAAACCGTTGGATTTCTTTTTATGGGGCTACTGTAAATCATTGGTTTATGCCAACAAACTAACCATATTAGGAACAATATCGAACGCGAATTTTCCAACGTTCCAGCCGATATTTTTGGAACAGTTGTAGAAAATTGGCTGCAATGAATCGAAACGTGTTCGCTCATATGAACCAGATCCATTTCCATACTTAAATGTAAACTGGAACAAATTTCAGCACAATATCTCAATTATTGTGTGGTTTATTCAAATACAAAATTGTTATGTCCTTATTGAAAACCCCTCTATAAAGATACTAGTGTGCTTTGACTTGGGCTGGTTTGAAATTCAGTGTGTATTTGGTTTGAGGTTTAGCTGAAAATAGAAGCATCATGACATATGCCAAGTTATCTAAATGAAAAATTGACTTACACATATACCATCCACATGTACATACAAATGAACAGAATGAACGGAGGAGCGAAATCGTTTGCCAGCTTCCGTTTCCGCTGTCGCATTTACGCATATCCTTGTCATTTATTTGGCAGTCCTATCTGTTTGCAGTTGTTTTTGCTGCTTCTTGATGTTGCTGACAACGCGCAGGATATTGACGGTGATGACGACTGCGTTGTGAATGATTATGAGGATGATTATGATGTTGATGTGCGTTTTTAGATTTTGAATTGTTCTAGAATACGCTTTTGGGATTATCAACTCATTGAAGTTTTGTCTTTTGACTCTGTGTTGGTTCTGTTGCAAATAAGTATGACAATGCTTAAATAGTTTTAAGGTAGTTCTAAAAGTATGCAGAATATGAAATAGTTATTTATAATATCATCGCAAAATTGGATAGTTGCTTGTACGTCTCTACAATCTATTCAAATAATATTTGTAAACAAATATGTATTTTATTTAAATACTTTAGAACAAATTCCATCTGAATTTCCTAAAAACGCTTTGCACTAGCCTCGCTGCTTGTGTATTACGGATTTTGTATGCCAGTAAAACTTTAAACTGCAAAAAGCTGTGCCGATTGAGTTTACTGAAGAGTTTCGTTCACATTTATCTATTGTGAAAAAGAAAGAGCTATATTCGATGTGCTCGACTATATTTTACCCTGTACATGCCATATTTTATTCGTAGTAAAAATTTTTGATATTTCAAGTTACTCTTGTAGCATTTGGGTACCTAGAGAGTTTATTCTGTGAGTTTACTTTATCTAAGTCTTCTCTAGTTGGAGAACTTTTCTCTCAGACATATATACGAACGGACAGACGGACGGGCATGGTCATGAACATAGTCTTGTCGCGCTGATCAGGAATACATATATATACTCTATATTGTCTCCGGTGCTTCCTTCGCTATGTTACATACAGGATATATATATTTGTGAATACAAACTTCAATCAACTTTTTTTAACTTGGTTTTTAATTGTCTTAAGTAATTTAGCGACATTCAATAAGTTGTAAATGGGAAACGAGAAGCAATAAGTGAGATTGAAACGTTTTCAATAATTTTAAAGATACAATAAATCTGGGAAACCATTCATGAGCTAAGGGCTGGAGCATTCTTGTCGAATATTGAAATCGAAGTATTAAGTTTAATTGGCCGATTTGATGGATAAAATCCTAAATGTTAAGAAATCTTTCGCAGAAAATGTGCACTTGAAGCTAAGCTTTCTGATAAAAAGTTTAGGGAAGTATGTTTCCACTACTGTCGAAGTGTCGAAGTCAGTAATAAGTGAATTTGTTCATGTAAAAATCATGGAATTTTTCTAGTATCCAAACTCTTGGTCTGATATTAGTGATAGCGTACAAACCAGAGTACAATACTTAGTCTTTACACCCGCTTTATTATTTTTAGATTAGTCTACCTAATGTTACATTTATTTCAGTAAACCAATGTGACACTTGTGCCTTCGAAGATTAATTTCGGAATAAAACCTAAATGTCACAGAAATCTGTTTTCAGTCCGAAAACATAATTTTATTAGAGAATAATATTTTATTAAAATAAGCTGTTCGGAAATTTAAGAGAGAGAGAGAGAGAGAGAGAGATAGAGAGAGAGAAAGTGACTTAAGCTATGTACATTTAATCTAACAGATATATTTTTAAAAATGTCCGAAAACAATATATAATTATGATATTGTAGAATGTATCAAATTAGTTAAAGTATTCATACTTTTTCGTTTAATCACACAGCGCTGTCAATGGAATTTCAACACGGCTTAGTGCTTAAAAAATTAATTTCTCCCACTGCCTAACAGTAAAAATGTAGCTATCAAATTTCTTGAGCACTCGTTTCATCACAAAGTAATATTTTTATATAATATATTGACAGTTCCACAAAACATAAGACAGATAACCAGACACGAAAATATAAGACCGTCCGATTAGGCCTTTAGTATACTGAATCGATCAGTAGAAATTTATAAAATGTTAAGATACCTAAGTTTCAAAGGTAACATGAAAACTGTTGAACGTCAAACTGTGGCCTTAGTCCCGATTCCATTGTTCTTCTAATAAATACCAAACTGATTTTCGATTTTAGTTCAAATTATAAGCTTTTCAAAAAACTTCAAAGTAGTTTTACCAGAAGACATTTTTAAACAAGGTAGACGTATAAGAGTTTGTTTACAGTACATTTTCTTGTTAGAAAATACCAATTTCTCCTTTTTCTCATCAACTACTTTTAAGCTGTTAATGAACTAAGTGTGAATACCCTAAAAATTTAGGTATGTTATCTTGCTACCCACTACCAATTTTGTAGATGGCTAAATTACGTTTGGGCAACCGTATAGATAATACCCAAAAGGAGGCAGAACCGACCCCATAAAATGTATTTATCTGTATGAACGTTGAGATCTCAGAGCCTGTATTAGATAGAGAATTCGATTTTTTCTATGAAATCTCAGCGAATTCTGTGACACCTACGGAATTTTTTAGAGAAATTCAAATCACCAGACGGATTTTTGTCTAGAGAATTCTGTGACACCTCCGTATATGACCGTTTCATATCAAGTTCTTTGGAGTTACACGAAACACACAATTTCCTTATATACAATAAGAGTACACAGAACAAATTTGCATTATTATTGAATTGTAGTTATATTTTATGTGTCCATGAAATTTTAACCCATTTTATACTTTGCAATAAATAAATGTTAAAATTTCAAGTGTTAAATACCAAAAGAGAAGATTTGGCGAAGTATGCACTTGAAATACTTGTGAGCCAAAGTAAACTGTTGCGCTGACATTGGCGATGACTATGACAGGAACTAAAACCAAAAAAAAAAAAACAGCGCGAACCAAATGCCAAAAAGAACGAATACTTCATGCTGCGCCAAGCGTACCCTTTGCCGCAATGGCACTTTCTCTATCCCATTCTCTCCATTAAAAGCGTCTCGTTTCACGTTGCTTGAGTATCTCCTCCAAACGCCGACGCTCTTTGACAGTTAACACTCGTTCCAATTTCTCCAGTGTTGAGTTGATCTCGCGTTTCGAGTGCAAGGGCAGCCAAAGCGTTGTGATGGCAAAAGTCCTTTAAATGTGACGACGTCGGCGTTGACGGCGCATAAAAAAATGTATTAAAATATGTCAGAAATGTTGAAGGAATCTTCACTGCTTGCGTAAAGTGCCAAAAAGGTATTGTGGCGTGGCTGTTAATTGTGCGGAAGTGAAAACTGAAGCTGCGTCTAGAACAGCTGCCAGACACCAGAGTCTGTGCTCTAAGTGGCATCGTCTATATATCCATTTATTTGTTTTAGGTATTTTACCTGTGCACACGCATTGCATCGATTGCAGATGGCTGCATCTCCTCGTGCTGTTTGATTTCATTGCGAAAGCGTTTATTGTAGCGTTGAAATGCTGCCACATAGCGCTGCTGGCATACACTGGCACTAAGTGAAAAACATATACCATATATGCAGGTACATATAGGAATTATTTTTTTGAAAATATATATCGAAATTGCATTACACACTTACTAGCTTTGCTCCTCCGTGGCCATTGGCTCACGCGGCGAACCGAAGCCCACACGTCGCGCTATCAGCACACGGTACCATTGTTTTTGTAGTGCATTCATCGGACGCTTGAAGGGATTAGGCTCCATGTTTTATTACGAAAAATGTTTATATTTGTAGTGTAGTGTAGTGTAGTGAACTACAGGCGTGTAAATTTATAACTGAAGCTTTTGCAGTAGAGTCGAGGAATTTGTTGCTGCTGTTTTAGGCTTGCATACCTGTCAGTCTGTCTGTCTGTCTGTTCGTCTACAAGTATTTCTGCCGCCAGGCAACTTATTGAACAAACAAACAATCGAATTTGAACAAGGCAACGAAATTTTATGTGTGTGTTTGTGCAACGATATGTAAATTGACTGTTTACTTTGAACTCTCCTAATGGAATATGTTTAGGTATAGGTATTTGAAGTAGCTGAAGACGATGATATTATATATATTACGTTTTCAAATTAGTTGGTAGCGACTTTTTTCCCGAAAATTGAGCCTTTATTTTATTTTTATCCATCTTTCTGCATTACGGATTTGCATTGGAAGAAGGACTCGCTCTTAGAGGCAATCCAAGAATTCACCTATTTATTGCAATTTTCATAAGAAGTGAAGCGTTCCACAGACAGGCAAATGGTTATGAATCGAAACAGCAGGCAATCAGATGGAGCGATGTCTGGATAATACGTCATGTGGGGTAGAACATACTATTTGGCTACAGGTTATGCGACTTACGGACGTGTATTGACGTGGAGGAAAATGATTTTTAGTTCGCTACCGCTAAACCGTAATCGTTTCATTCATATTTGGCGTCGCCGTTGATGTAGACGGTTGGCGGGACTTAACATATGATTTTTAGCATTTGGGATTGTCGTAGCGGATCCACTTTTCATCGCCAGTCACAATTCGTTACATGATAGTTCATGAAATTCGTATTCGCTTTTTGAGGAATTCGCTTTTGTCCAGGAGTTATGTGGTCGACCACAATTGCATTGACCTTTAAGGTTTCATTCCAGAACTACTACTACTTCATCTATAGACCTTCTGAGCATACCCCGAGAGATGTTGCGTATAGTTGAATTACCTTCTCATTAAACTGAACTTTGCATTGATGAAGATAATCTTATCTGGCTTTCCTTTGGCAGTTTATTAATAGTGCCTCCAGAGAAACGATGTCAAAAGCTATTTCAAAGTCTATGAACAGCAGCTACAGCAGACTGTTTAGACTGTTCCATTACTGTTATTGTGAGTAAGGTTGTGCTATGGCGGAACATGATCACCCACTTCTAACGCATGCTTGTTCCTTGAGAGCTAAAACTTTATAGATATCATTTAGTACCACTATGCGCCTCCATTTGGGATAGAGAGTCACCACAACACTTTCTTTTCTCACTTCCGGAATGGTGTTTGTTTGCCAAAATGTTGCTATTAGCGGAGCTCACACTTCTGCTTTTCACTCAGCACCATATTTGAGAATTTGAGAGATGATAACGCGATTGAAATAACTCTGGATGGGTTTCATTTTCGATATAGCCATTGGAATCTCTCAGCATCGGAAGCCACATCAGCAGCGGAAGTACTGAAAAACTTCCGCCAGGTCATCGGCTGCGGTGATATCTACTCCATTTTCATCATTTATGGATGTAGTTCTCCTGATGTTGTTACAAAGAAGCAAGTTTATGGAGTTGCATACAGTACTGACTCAAGGTCGACTTCTTCGTTGAGGAATATATACAAATTAACTAATGTGAACAGATAATAAGAAGAAGGTTTTTGTCAACAAAGAATGCAAAGCTACGGAGACATGCGTTTCGCACTCAGCAACGAGTTATCGTCAGTCCGCTGTCCAAACATTATAAATTTCATAAGATTTCCTTACTTCCACAAAAAAATAAAACGAATTACTTTCGAAACAGGCATCTGCTTTTCTGCAATATTAAACCTGATAGAACTTACAGTGCTGCGAAGAAGTTAAAGAACAGTTTTTCCAAGGAAAGGTTTGACTTTTTGTCGATTTATCCGCAATATGGAAGCCTATATTCTGTATGACAACCACTTTATCCTATGCTGGATTTTCGAATCTCGGTTAGAACATGGTAGTTAAGTTTTTAATTGTGTTTTCAAAAACACTTCGAGTGTTAAATGTTTGTACCGTATAGTTACTTGTACTTCAACCTCTATTAGAAGACATCAAATTTTCTTCGGAGTGTTTCTAGTGTCATACGATGCCTTGATAATGCTCAATGAATTAATTAATTTATGTTTAATAAAACTACCTGTCATATCATCTCGTTCATCGAATAAAAAAGAACTTATGAACTTTATATATTCTCCTTTTTTTTTAAACGAACACTTTTAATAAACTGTCAAGAGTTTATAACGCTTTGCCCTTTATCACACTGAAAATTATGCAACATTATTTATGCCATCAATCAGACACACACGCATCCACACACACGCCAACAAATCGACTTGATTGCCTTCGAGAATGGCTACATTCAAATATCCTGCCTACTACTCGTATCTGAAATAACAAGTCGTATAAAAGGAAATGGCTTTCATATTTTGTACAAAATGTGCTTTTCCTTACTCACACTTACACAAACGACATTCTTAACAACATTTTTGCAGCCTACACACATGCCAGGACATTACATCACAATACGGGGCAAGTGTGGGAGAGCCTATAAATTGTTTTGAAATAAATTGAAAAACATTTAGAAATAACAAATAACGAACGATTGCCATCAATAACCGACAAAAGAAGGAACGGCAGGAGCAGCAGCAGCATCAGTAGCTACAGATGCCAGCTGATGCCAGCTACAATAAGGATACAGGATGCAAGAACTTGCAAGGATCGACAAGTTCAGAGCATATGGCATGAACTCTGGTTTCTTTGTATTCTCTGCCAAAAAAAGCAAAACAAAAACCGAAAGAAAAAAGTGAATTATACCAAAAATATAAAAATAATAAAAGCCTCGCTTGGCTGACACTCAAACTACGACCACGGAAGACTTTGTTTTTCTTGGCAACAAAACGCCTGTGCAAAAGACAAAGGACATGCGTATACTCTGTATGTATATCCTTAATGTTGATAATAATTTTGTTGGCAGCTGTTTTTCATGTTCTCGTTTTTTGTTTGCTACAATTTATATTTTAAATTAGAGCACATTTAATATTGGTGGCTATTGTTTTGCAATCGTTGCAATCCTACAGAGTATCCTTGCATTTTTATGCTTAGTCAACTACTTGGCTCTGTGCCAGCTGTGACGCCTACAAAATGGTCGACCTATCGATTCTATGTCCAAAGACATGTGTGTCCGCAAACTATTTGTATGGCCTATTTTGTGAATTTATGTTATTGACATTTATATTGACAAAGATTGCATCAAATTTTCAAGTCGAAAAAACAAGGGAGAGCGTCTGCACAGCTGGGTCGCTAGTTTTGTAGTACAATAGATACTTACACATATGTATAGTTTAAATCAAAACGAAGCTATAAACTTAAGAAAATAAATAGAAACTTTGTATAAATATTTTAATGAAAGTAACTACATATTGCGAAGAGAACTGCAAATTTTGTGACGCTGTGTTTTTAACATTCACACAAAAAGCTTGTAACGCTTGAAGGAAATCAAATTTTCAACAACTTTTCCAAACAAGCTTGATGGCAGTTGTTTTACTGGTCATGCAAGATTTGCAGAAGAATCTTCAAAAAGAACGTTTGATTTTGCCCAATGTTCCATGCTTCAGGATTCATATTCATGTGGACGTGAGCAGCAGTTTTCTTCACATCAGAAAAATGTACGAAAAATTCACTCACAATGAAGAACGCGACAGATAAATTGATGATCCATTATCAATTGATGATCGATGTCTGGCTTAACATTTAGGAAAATGAACTGATCGAAAGATTTCCTTAAATCTACCCGAGATATGAGTCAAGAGGATCGAATCTTGGTCGAAACCATTTTTGGCGAAGAAAAAGTTTCCTAGTTTTCGACGAACTTTTGCGACTGTTGGCCAGCAAGAAATCGAAGGTCTCGACACTCCAGACGAAGGTACAGAAATGTCTCATAAACTGCGTTGACTGATACCAGTCACATGTGGCACTTTGCAGAAACTGCTGTGTTCATTACAGATTACTTCACTTCATTCTGCGACTGTCGAGAAAGTGATTTCTCATCATAATTAAATTAAATCGAACCACCGAACGACAACTTCAGATGAGATCATGAAGTCGAGGATGTTTGTGGCACTCAAAAGAATGGGTATAGCTGTATATGATCCCAGGCCAAATATAGCAGAGTTTCTTCGCAAGATGGTGAGGCATTGCCGCGAGCCAGATTTCACTTTTTACTCAAGAAGAGATTTCATCCAAAAGTTTCTCCGAAGAGATGTGTAATTTTATTTTATCGTCCGCTTTCGGTCAATAAGCGAGTCGCAAGCCGCACGAATGTGTACTGCTGGTATTTTACTCCATGCATGACGAAGGGATGCGTTGAGTATATCCACACTTTGGTATTTTTTAGTGTTGTCTTTACAAAAATCTCCATATGGTGTAGTAGAGCTATATCACAACCGATGACTGTGCAGGTCAAGCGTATATTTAATTAAAATAATTCAGTGATGGTCCTCATGCTAAAATCTTACTCTATTCTGCATTATACGATGTTTGCGTTTTATATTGTGCACCTAATAATAACAACGCAGTAATTCTTCAATATTATCAATGAAGATCAATACATTTACGTTTGAATCGATTTGCAAAGTACTTTTCCCACTCAGAAGTGGGTACCGCCAAAACGATCTGTTTAAATACTTCAAAAGATTCTTCAGGCGTTGACCTCGCCATTTAATTTTCATGTGTGGAAACAAAAGAAAGTCATTCGGTACCAAGTTAGGGCTGTTAGGCGGATGGCTCACCAACTCGTTGTTTTGAAAGCTCAAAAACTCTCTTATGTGAACTCTACGAAATAGTTCAACTTTCCGAAACAGTTCAAGTTTCTGAAACAGTTGTGACATAAGCAGGTTTTCCAAAAACAGGTGACCATTTGCTTCGTTGGATTGGGCTCATCATGCAACAATCATATAGACGATTACTGCTTTGTAGCGGATTCATACGCATTTGCAATGTTATGAACATTTTTTGAATATCCGCGGCTGTATTTCTTTTTTGGATAATTATTAAATTATGCAGTATCCAAGAACTAATATCGAATGTATGCTAGTCCCATTATTGCCCAAGGATGTCCCAATCTCACGATAAGGCAAATGATCTAGCAATATTAATTTTTCCCATCAACGATTGTTTCTGGCACACCAACTGATTTTGAACGACCTTTCTCCGAATTTGACCTTGAGCGAAAAAAGTACGCGATTAAACTTACCAGCATTTCTTAGTTACTTATGTAGTCTTGTCTTGATAATTCACATGGAAACTGGTTATAAGTCAACGTACGAAAAAATAATAACAAGTTATAAACAACACTAGTAGTACTTGTTCATCAAAACCTTTTGCGTAGGTGTTTGCTAAAAAATATCAAACTTTCCAATGGAAATGCCTGCTGGCACCTTACTACACTACGGTTTGCTAAAGCGCACAATACATAAAGCAACCGTCGCACACCGAAATCAAGAAATTTTTAACTTTTGTATCACAACGTTGTCAGGACATGTATACATTCATTGAACTTCCAATCATATGATGGGATGACACAAAAATGAAGCGTTCAATTCTATAAATGCACTACAAAGAAGGCATTTTTATGCAACTAAAGCATATTCTACTAAGTCAACGTAGTCAAAAGCTATTTGAATGCCAAATATGGTTTTTATCTGAACGTGCCTCATAATTCGTATTAATAAAGTACATTTTTCCTGCAATTCAAACTTAAAATGCCATCAAATAATAAGCAAAATTGTATTGAGCATCGATTACAAAAATCAAATTGCAACGATGCGAAACGAAATCCTTGTATCCTGCAGCAATCTTTTTAACTGCGCAAACAAAGCTGAATCCGAAGTATGGCTAAAAGGCAGAGCCATTCACCAACGAAAACCAATTGTTATTTACGAGACGCGATTGTAAGGCAACTTAAACGCTAATGGCATAAACATCCGAAACGTGAGTTGAAATTTTAAATTCGACATTGAGGACGGTGATGCTGAACATGGAGAAAATGGCTGCCCAAAAAGCAAGCCACAGACGGTAGAGTCAAAACAAGGATACTGCGGCCCGGCGTCATCCCCATCGCCCTGCAAAGCGGCTCATACTGACAGCGGAACAAACATTCAAACGCTCAAAGCGTGCTAAACATGCTCCAGGCATTGGATTCGATTCAACTCAACTCGATTTGCTTTTGCGTTTTTTTTTCTGCCTGTCAGAAAATTGTTTGAAAATTCAATTCACACATTTTGCACAGTTGTCGATGATTTTCTGTGATTTTACTTTGCTTGCAGGCAGACTGTGAGCAGGCTGTGAGCAGTTTGCCACAGAGTTTGTAAGTTTGGAAGTTGCCTAATCATGCAACTTGCCTGACAAACACTACGTAGTGTATATGGAGTTATGCGGCTTATATCCTTTTTCTAGGACTACTTTATACCATTCACACTATGCATGAAATGGTACTATCAGTTAATCTGAAAGTTTATAACGCATTAAAGGAGGCATCGTAGACTCCATAAAATATATATGAGTATATTCTAGATCTTCTCGACGAGATAAGTCAATACCAACTTTCTAGTGTATCCCCTCCCCCCCCCCCACACACTAACCACACAGCCTCTATTGACATTTTTGTATGAAAAAAAATTTTATTGACATCAATACCAAGGGCATAGTGACTTCTTATGATAGAACGTTTCACATTTATAACTCACTAAGTGTAATTCACCAACTTTGGAGTAGACCCATGTGAAACAACCAGCCATTTTTAAAATTTTGATAGAAAACTTTTACATTGCAGGCAAAATAACTTCAAATTTGACATGGCAGCTTCCTATGGACGAAAGTTTGATTGCTGGTTTTTTAGGGTAACCAGCAAACAAACCACCCGCCCACATTTGTATGGAAAACTTTTAAATTGCTTTCAATATTAACTTGAAACTAGATATCGTAGCTTCCTATGGACGAACACATGACACAATTATTATGGGGCGTGTTCCGCCCACACCAAATGGGGAGCCCACACCAAACTTACCATTTACGTTAGGGTTCACAAATATTTTTTTAGCTGCTAAGTACAACTTGAATCTTCACGTGAATGGTATTTAAGCTTCGTTTCCACCGAAGTTAACGTTTTTTGGTTTTTTTTTTTGTTTGTTTTTATTTCTAAGTGGAAAATCGCATAGCGAATTGTTACAATGTGCGCCTGTTTGGCATAGGAATAAGCATCAAGGACTTCAGTTTGCTCTCAATACTATATATATATATATATATATACAAGTATATTGAGCTTTATCATAGAGCGTCAACGCGCGAATTTTGTATCAGTTGCAGTCCGTCTGTCCAGTCTATTCAGTCAGTGAGTTGCTTGGTTTTGTTGTTTGAAATCTGAGCGTTGTCTGTTTAGTATGCAAAGAGTTGTTCAAAATTTAATTTATTTACTTTAGTACTTGTGTTCTCATATAGTCGTATGTATGTAGTCCTTCCACTGGTTTTATTTTCTGCAAATGAAATGCTTTTTTTCTGAGCTCAACAGCTCAACTTACTCTACTCGAGTCGACTCTTCTCTGATGAGTTAAATTAAACGCATTACATTTTGACGGCTTTGATGTTTTTTTTTTTTTTGTTCCTCTTATATTTTTTGGCTGTAAATTATTTTCGCCCATTTTTATTTTGTTAGTTTTTGCCTTTGATAGAAACTTTGCAGACCATAAACTTTTGATTTCATTCATTTTTAATGATTTAACAAGCTTTTACAAGAAAGTTTTGTGTGTTTGTTTTCATTAGGACTTCTGTAGATGCGAACATTTGGTCTACGAAAGTGCGGAAAGTGTAAGTTTTCTTAATTGGTTTATATAGATTTCTTCTTCCGAATGTTCTTTTTTTTTTTCATTTTGGGTTTAATGTTATTTTAATGAAGAAAAATGCCTACCTAGTCTGAACTTGAATTTATCAAGGCTATGGCTTTTTAGTACTTTTATAAGAAAGTTGGAATGAGCGCTTTTAAGACTTTTTTTTTTTTCATAGTAAGAGAGTTTCTTTGCATACTGTGCGCCTTGGCAACCCGAAGTAATGTTAGACGTCAGCTGACGTTACCATTGGAAAGTTTGACAATTTTAGCAAAAACGTACGCAGAACGTTTTGATGTACGAGCACAGTATGTGTTGTTTACCGACACTTGAAAAATTCAACTCGATCGAAAAATGGAACTATCTTGTGAAAATTTTGAAGACAAGAGTGCCTTGCATCCACATTTCGTGACGCTGGTATAACGAGTTCAATAGCGGAAGTCCTTCGCTAAGAGAGGAATATTGTGCTTGAAACAAAGCAACAGTCGGCTGTATGAACGTTTCAAGACAACCCAAATCCAACAGAAGTTGTTCGAAAAACTAGTTATTTCATAACTGTTCTATTAAAGCAAAGTAGGACAGTCAATCCTGAATGATATGCAACCATGTGATTGCCAAAAATGTTCGGAAAATTGAGGAAAATCAACCGTCGAAGACTTATCATCCTGCACCAAGACAATGCGAGCGCGCGCACTTCTGTTCACACAAAAGTTTTTGAGCAGTGGTTTGGCAATCACTAACTTCATCCTACACATCAAAAATAAATTCTGAGGTCATAATTTTTCGATTCGATTGAAGCCTTTAAACATTTCGTTTTGCAAGTATTCACTTCTGAGTGCCAAAACTGCTTCGAAAATTTATTATAACGAAAAAGTGTATTGAATTTCAAAACAATCCATTGAAGTATTACTGTAATAATATCGACATAGCTTCGAAGTTTCTCATATTCATTCAAGCCTGAAATGTTGATCTTAAACAGAAGTTTCCATATCTATTGATAAATTTTGCTGCTTGATACCTATAAAACTATTTACTACGAATAATTTTTGGAAGTTTTTTAAAGTTCTTACCTCATCTCAACTACTCACAATAAACAAATAATTTTTATTAACAAATAAATTTAGAAACACAACTACAAGATACATTCCAAAAATCGTATCAACCGCATTTAAATCTCCTTTGATCTCTGAGTCATCAAACTTGAGTGACAATTGCAACGGCAACAACAACAGCAGCAATCCTTGCATGTATCAAAAACTGGCGCCGATACTGAGGTGGTCACCTTTGACTTGCCAATGCCGCTGTTGTTGCCGTTGCCGTTGCCAATGCCATTGCCGCTCGTCCTGACAAAAGATGCTTTCAGCGTTTTTCCAGTAATTTCACGCATCAGTTTCAAATGCGCCGCCTCATGAAGACGTTGTATACGCTCACGATAGCTTTTGGTATGCTTTAAGCCTTCTACTTCTCGAACGCTACTGTCATTGTCGGCAACGCTGCCAACGCTGTCGCTGGCTCCATCTCCACCATTTGATCCAATGGAACTTGATTTCCAAGTTTGACGTTTACTATTTGTTTTTAGCATCAAAAATGGTAATTCATGCAAACGCGGCACCTGCTTTGTGGGCATTTTGCGTTTCTTGACACTCTGCTTCTTCGTCTTCTTCTTCTGCAAAGTACGTTTGTGCTCCTTTGGTGGCAAGGACGTTTGAAACGGTAATGGTTTCCTAATGGCCGCTTGTATCTCACGATCGTAACGCTCGCGTCGCTTGGCATCTGCCTGCTTAAGACCGGCGCATATATAATATCGATTTCCAATCTCACCGATCGTCTTCAGCGTTTGCTCAAAGGCGGCTTCGACTTGCTCGCAAGCTTGTAGCGTCTGCCATAGCAAATGTTTTTTCAACATTTCGTATTAAATTAATTCATTCACACTGGCAATTTTTTGTAATTAGAATTTTTGGTTTTTTAAAAGAATTATTCTTTGAAAAAAATAGTCAAAATACTTGGATTTTAAATTATATTTCTATACGAAATCATTGACATAAATTTCGAGATTTATTATTGAAAAAATATTGAAAGAAAAGTACTTTATAAAAGTTTTTTTTTTGTATCTATGACTTACGTGAGTACCCTTCTGTTTCATGTTCCAGTACGAGTATGTAAAAATCAGCGAAAGAAGTGAGGAAAGTTAATAACAACTGTCGCTATCCCTAAGATTTCACTGGGTTGACCACAATGTTTCATCTCCGTAGCCATATAACATCGAAAGGATTACTTTAATCTGAAAAAATAATCCGTGTCATCCGCGAATGCGACATGAATGATTCATTGGTGAATGATTGGCATGTCCGCTGTATATATATGTTGTAGAGAATGAAGCCCAAAACACTTAATTTTGGGACACCCGCTCTGTGTCTCCCCAGCTATATGGAATATTGTGCTCAACACCGAGAAAAATATGTGGGACGGTTTCTCGGTTGGGACTTTTATACTCAGTAGAAGTAATTGCCCTCAAGTCAAGCTAAACGATGCGTTTCCATCAAATATCTTGGATTGACGTATGACATTTAGCTCTGGGGAGTGGCAAGGGATTCGAACATAGAAATTCTGCAAAATATTCCCGAGCAAAGTGTTGACGACAGACGTAATTTCATTGAAAATAGTACCATCCACGACGAGCTGAAATGCTCTAGGTTAAGCAGACGTTAAGCATACTGAGGGGATGCTATATAGAGAACTTGTATGATCACCCAATCCATCTGGAGATAAATCTGTTGGACAACAGCTTATCCACCAGAAGACTCAAGCGTCGCTATCCACTTGTCCTTCCATTCCAAGCTCAACGTTGACCTTACTTCCAAGGGGCAGATTTTAAATAGAAGAAATATAGGAACATAAAACACAAACACCGATCCCTGTATATTATATGTTTAACAAAATTGATAGAACATTTCTGCTCCATGTTCGAGCGTGTAGAAATCAGTGAAAGAAGTGAAGAAATAAAATAATAACTTCGTCGGAAGAAGAATAAGTGTTCGTCTGATGCTTGTGCATTTGCTCTTGATACCAATGTGCTGTCCGATTTTAAATTAATGACTACAGATTTTTGCGCGCGCTAAATAGTATAGGTAGAACGAAGGTCATATCTCCTAGTACATGGTAATTATGTTTACCTACATAGGAACTCGTCAGCTTTTGTCTGTTGTTGCCTAATTTGTTGAGCAAAAATTCACTGGATGTGTTATTTATGACAAACTCTTTCAAACCCATAAAATTCTGAGTCATTATCAAAGAAAAAAACGTATCTTTAACTGTTATGTCTGACGACAGAGTGCGCGCTAGAAGCGATACGATGCGTGAATCGATAATATTTCGTGATATAAGCAATGCTAGAGAACGTCAGAGTGAAATCGACATACAAACAACAAAGCAAAAACAAATGTAAAACGAGAAAGTAGTTTCGAAACCGTTTTCTCGATTCGTTGGCTCTTGCACTCGCTTTTGGTTTCGCTTGCAATCTGTCCCTTTTGAACTATCCCAGAAGAAAGTAAAAACTGTTTACAGCGCTATATAGCGCTATATTATTGTACCGGTTCTAGAGTGCACTCTGACGCCAGCCTTATAGTCTCCGATAGATAGGCGCTCATAACTGGTAGACAAATGGACAGACGGGCGGAGGAACATCAGGTTAATCGGATTATCTATATATAATTTTCACACAATATAGATGAGACAATTTTATCGTGCAATAAGACGGCGTTTTTCGAAAATCGAATTGCAAGGGGGTCAAATTCGGGATCAAAGTTCACACTTTGAGAAAAGTGGTTCGTATGAAAAACTTTGTTAGTTTTATCTCAACCAAACTTACAGATTGTGGATGTTTTACTATATTTTACATCTTGACCAAATTTTGTCAAAATCAGGTTACTATATCATATAACTGCCATTGGAACAATAGGGTTCAAATTAACCTTTAGTATGAAACATTTTTTTGTTTCTTAAAATATCTCAACCAAACTCACAGATTGTGTATTTATTTTTCATTTCTGCGAGCGAAGCGAGCCGGGGGTTGTCGAGCGAACCGATCAGGGGGCGGATCCCCCTAGTATATTATATCCGTACATGAAAGTCTAACCTTTTGAGTAGATCTAATGAAACTATGCAGGTGAGCATTACATAATATTATAATGTGGTTATCAAAAACATAATTTCTACTAATGGGAGAGAGGTTAGTAATTTCAATATAGTAAGCCTTTATGCCTATAATTTTCCATAGGCTAAAGATATCTTACATTAGATCTGTGAATTTCAGTCCAAAAAGACTGGGCTAGTCCAAGAACCAATAGCGTTGCAAAGGTGACGTCTGCTGGCTTTCGCATACTTTCAGAGAAGGAGGGATAACAAATTGAAGAAATAATTATGTGTCGAGATAAAAAAAATTATAAACCCTATTTTTTATAAGCTTATAGTATTAAATGTACGCCTAATTTAATAATAATAAATTATTATTAGTAAAATTTACCCTTTTCAACTACTTTGATTGAGCTGAAATTTGACCTGAACTCTATGACAATACAGTAAAATATTATTTTTGATAGTTAAATCAAAACGGCAAACACAATATCGAGGAATATTGGAAAAAAATAGACTTTTAGACATAACTTGGTCTGAGAGCATTAAAGTTCACTCATGGGATATGGGATAAACTACTTTGTCGCTTGCTAGAAAAATCTTAGATAATACAAGACTTCTGCCGTTAGTCAACTCTGTTAATATGAACAGGCAAAACTATATAAAAATCTTGCAGATCCAACTACAAATAGAATAAGAAGCAGAAATATATGCCACTTTAAATACAATACATCGAAAATACTTGAAAAATCTCTTGCGAGAACAATTGAAAACGTGAACTTATAAATGGAAGCTCCAAGAACTTTTCAAGGAAACGCTTCTATCAATATTCGTCAATCTCACGTCTGTATTGGGTCTAATATCTTATATACGTATAAACTACTTCTATCTGCCTCCTGTCTGTTAGATTGCAAACTAGTTCCTTGGAACATTGGTTTGAAACTTGGCATGGTGACTTTCTGTAGGCAGGAGCATCTAATTAATGAAAATGTCTGTGCAATGGGCAATTCATTCAAAAATTTGTTCTTATATAAATAGTTTATTGCATCGAAAATATTTTTATTTAGTTTAGGTTGGGTTAGTGGCTCTTAAAAGTTGCAAGACCTAATTGAGTGTAAGCCACGAGGACACAAGACCATCGCACCGCCTCCACGCAGAAGTACCTGACATGACGTCGAATGGAGATTGCAGTTCTTAAACAAGTCTTCTTTCTGAGAGGTACCACCTATAATTAGACTACATGTTTATACTATGCTACTTTTTATCTAATCCAATTTCAGAGGAATACTTTACATAGCAAAAAAACATACCAAACTGGAAGCACTTAATAAATCGTTGTTAAGAGGTATAACTTTATTTACTTATGTCCCACACCGCAAATAACTCAAATCAAATAAGAGCAAATAAAATTTATAATAAATATATACATCAGATACATCATGGCGGTATTCAAGCACATGCTGCACACTACAAACTATGAAAGAACTTTGACTGCTGTCACTGATATGATGAGGCCACGTACATCAAAGCTTGCACGGCTCATGGGCAAACAAAGTCAGCTCACTCAGATACTCAGATACTCACTCACTGCATATAGACACATTAATTTTCTTGAAAGGCAGCGAATGATACGGATACTACTGGATGTGAGTTCAGTACTTTTCTTTTTCCAGCAGCTAACCGCATGCAATTTTTCTTAGCTGCTATCGGTTACAGGCAGGCAAGCAAGCAGACAGCCAGAACTCATTCGAGTGGGTTAACTAAAGTTTGGCAGAGGGAAGGATGTTTCAAAAATGGCACCATATTGCGATACGTATTACTTAAACAGCCCAAAATTACCAATTATTTATAACATTTCATACCCAACTGCTTATTGAATATTGCGGCTGTTGAGTAGAGTGCGACTAAAGACCATGAACAATCGATTGGACGCAGTACGCAGTGGATCCAACTCGATCAAGAATTGAAGTCGCCAAACTTGAATTTGCGCTTCAATTTCAGTCATTGGGCCCTGCAACAGCTCAATGAAGATCCACTGTTTCCGCGCCGAATTTTGTTCAGTGATGAGACACATTTCTGGAACTATGGATACGTCAATAAACAAAATGGTCGCTTTTGGGCTGATGAGCAACCAGAAGAGTTTCTCAAACTACTGTTACATCCGCAAAAATGCAATATTTGTTGTGATTTATAGTATGGATGAATCATCGGTCCGTATTTCTTTAAAAATGAGGGCGGACAGAACATAACCTTCAATGGCGAGCGCTACCGCACCATGATAACGGACTTTTTGTTGCCGGAAATTGAAGCCCGTGATGTCGGTGACATTTGGTTTCAGCGAGACGGTGCTACGGCCCACACTGCGCGCGAAACTATGGCTTTATTGAGAAATCATTTTGGTGAGTACCTAATTTCGCGTTTCGGATCTGTCAACTGGCCGCGTAGATCGTGTGATATCACGCCTCTACATTTTTTCTTTGGCGTTATGTGAAGTCAAAAGTCTTAGTCGATAAGTCAACTACGATTCAAAACTGGGAAGCCAACATTAATCGCGTAATTCGCGAGATACCGGTAGCAATGCTGGAAAGAGTAATCGAAAATTAGACCTTCCAAATGGACAACCTACATCGTAGTCGCGTTCCACATTTGAATGAAATTATCTTTAAGAAGTGATTGTCATAGATTATTCTTGCAGGTCATAATAAAGATTCCAACATCCAATTCTATTTGAAGTGTTTTATTTCTAAATATAATTTAAGTTTCGGTTTTACTGAAGTTATTGTTTTCACTTGTTTTGAAACCATTTACACATAGTGTGAAATGGTTTTATCAGTTTGTAAAGAAAGTATATAACGCATTAAAGGAGGCATCACAGACCCCATAAAGTATATATGCATATATTCTGGATGTTGTTGTGCATTGTTAACATGCGTATATCCTGTTATAAAGCGGCACGACTTCTTTTTATTGCAGCTAAATTATTATCGTGTCATATCTACTTTATTATTGCAATCAATATCAAATTAATAATAGAGCACTTCATATAATTCGTATATAAATATGTGTGAACCCTTTTTTTGGGGTTAGCCCTCATATAACATCGTGTCTTCCTATGTCCCGCCCAATTTTATGGGTAGCCCCCATCAAACTTAACATATTTTTTACCATATTTTTTTTTTATTATTTTTGTTTATTAAGTTTCAATGTCAGCATATTAAACATTATGTAGCCAGGTATTTAGAAGTTGTGGACGAACGACTGCGATATTTTATTTTTTTCGTTTCTTGTAAAATAATTAAATAGTTCTATCATTCAAACATAAATAATTAAAGCGCACTTTACAAAGATGAATTATTTATATGTTTAACTACCATTTAAAACTTCATTGTTCAGTTGAGACAAGGGATCAAGCTCTAAGGATGGTGATGCTAAATTTTACTGCTATAGAAAATGTTTGGCTTAGTAAACTAAATTAATGTAAAGCACTCGTTTAAAGCGATTTCGAAAGAAATATTCTTTTTATCACTTTTGAATATATTCAAATCGAAAGTAGTTGCACATTCTAAACAATCTAAAGTAATTGTTGTCATAATCCAGGCTATAAAATTTCATCGATTGATCTAGATTCTTGCTAAAAATATGTTAGTTTTGCACAATCTCATACGTGATCGGACCGAAAAAATGTTGCAGGATGAACAGCATGGGTTGTAAAAGTTTAATCCGGCCAGTCAAGGATGTGGCGAACTTTTACAACCCAAATAAAAAGTGTTGGGAATGTTGTTGCGCATGCGCAACTTTTCTCTTAATCCCTTTTGTACCTGAATTTCGGTATTCCACAGGCTGCATACAAGTTTACAGGTAGAGGAAAATATGTACATGTCCGAGCACGTTAACAATGCTAAAGTAATAAAAGATAATTAATAATAAAATAATTAGCTTGAACTTTATACCTGATATATTATAAATACGATGAGTTACAAGAAATTGCATTCAGTCTTCTGTAAGACATCATCAATATTGCATAAAATACTATATTTAGAGCAATTGCGGAACGATAATCGCAAGGAAAGGACAATGGAAAAGCAACAACGTAATGCTATTGAGGATAATAATCTACAACAACCGAAGCGGCCAAGATATGGGGAATTGAAAGCGGACGTTACTATCGTTGCTTTGGATAGAGACGAGGAAGGAACCTGTCTGAGGAAACGCCGAGAACGACAACCATGCTGTTCACCGCAGGACGAGCAACATTCTTATAAAGCATCGCCACCGGAGAATCCAATAAGCAAGCGATTCAAAACATCTACTAAAGATAGTACCGAGGAAGTTGCCTATCTGAGGCAACACCGAGAGCGACCACGATACCGATACCGTAATTACCGTCCACGACAGAACGAGGAGTCAGAAGATGAAGCGTCATCAACTGTAGCGCGTCAAACTACAGATGAGCCGAAAATGCCGTCCGAAGTGGAGAATACTTCGAAGGAGGAAATGCAAAACATAATTATGAGGTTAAGATCTTTGTCAATATAAATAATTTGAAGAATCAATAAGTAAGATTTGCAAATTTTATCAAATTATGTATTCTACTATGAAAACAACATTAAACATCTTAATAAAAAAAACAAATCTTTTATCTTTTTAATATTTGAAAAATCATTTCATACTTCTACAGGGAAATATACAGTTTTAAAAATCGAGATATATAATAATGATGTAGCTATAAGGTTAAATTCAGGATAAATTGTATCTGTTTAGTAAATAAATGGCTGCGTTTTGCAAGCGTATCTCATATGACGTGTTAGGGAAGATTTTTACAACATAGGTAGTTCAGTTTCCAGGAAGGACCTCGTGTTCCATACTTCATTTGGGCTTACTAGCTCAAAAAGTATGAAACAAAGTGAATTTTAAGGTTTGGTTTCAAGGTTGTCGCAAAAGAAACAAGACTGAAAAACAAAAAATGATTTTTTTTTTATTCCAATAATGAGTGTTTGTTTTAGGTTATTTTTTAGGTTTCTTTTGCGACAGGCCTTGTATATGTAAATAGGTAAGTGCAACACAACATACTCGCTTGAATATTGAAGTGAATATTGAAGTCTATATAAAAAGGCAAAGGCTAAACAGTTCAGTACCAATTTACCTGCATTAATATCAAGGGTTGTAAAAATAGCTTTGTGCATTCTACATTTTATCAAAATCGGTTAAATATTTTAGGCGTAAAAACAGTCTTCACATACACAAGAAAACAAACGACACATATATTGTGTGTTTGAAAAATACATACTAACACCTATGAATGATTTTTTTTCATCTCTCATTCTCTCTCGCAAGTGAATAATATAAGCGAACATTGGCGAGCTAAAGGCTCGCGGACAATTGTACAATCTTCACCACGGTACACTTGTTGTGTATACAAAGCAAAAAAAGGAAAAAATACTTTTTTAATTCGTTTCAAGCAGTAGTACAAAGCACACGCATATATTACAAAAAGCGCATTGACAGCTTGTAATTTAAAATAAAGTGCATGTTATAATTTGCAAGCAGTTTATGCAGTAACAGAGTTAAAAAAATGCGTTGCAGCTTTCGAAGCAATGATTTGATATTATGTAGGTACTGCAACAAATAAAATTCATGATTTAACTACCAAGACAGTTTCATGAAACCGTATTTTCGAAGCGTTGACTGAATTTAAAACAAAAGATTGAATTTCGACCAAAGTTTTATTAACTCCCTTGTGGAAAGGAAATGAAAAGGACAAAGCAAGTAAAAGTAGTAGCAAAAGCAATGTCCATATTCACTCACTCACTCAGTAACTGAAACAGAGACTATTGGTACGTTTGAAATCGAGAGCGAACTGCGCGCAGCTCAATGCGGTTTCTGCAGCACGTTCCATCCTCAATACAGTCAATAAATTGTGCCACAAATGCGGTCAGATGCCGCTTGTACTGCGCTACACTTCAGATGCATGCTGCTCTATGATTTTGCAGCTAACCGCAAGCACTTTTCACATGCATCGACAGAGACTTAGTTAGTTAGATACACGTAGATAGATGGAAAATTGATGCTCTGCTATTTTTCTTTTAGTTTTTTCTACTAGAAGACCAAGATGCCAAAAGGCAAAAAATCACTTCCATGGCACAAACTTTGCTTTAAAGCAACCCAAAAATCGTTTAATGAAGTACTCTATATGCTGCGTACATATTTTGCTTGATGAAAGTTTATTAATCGAATTCGACTAAGTACGTAGACCAACCAGCTCGAGTTCTTCGGAGAGTGAAAGTAAAAGCTGCAAATTCCTAACATGCCATGCAGCAAATCAAATCAACAGTAGCAGCAGAAATTTCGGCTTCAGAAGAATTTTTCACCGAAATATTTTATGCCACTCCATAATGCTCACACAAGAAAACATTGTAAAGACTTTTGCTGTTTTGTATTAAAATCTCATTAACTGAAATTCCCATAAATGCCATAAGTTGTAGCTCCCATGCTATTCTTACCATTAAATGTACGATAGTACGTATTTTATATTGTTCGTGGAAACTACTACGTGCAGCAGCTGCTTATCTGTCTGGCATACTCCGCCTCTGCCCAGGCAAATACCATCCACAATTTCGCTTATAAATTATAACTGCCTGTTCTCATTCTGGATGCCAATGGGGAGCATTTCCAATCTAAAGACATAAATCTATGCGCTAAGCAAATTACTATTTTCTCAAAGACGCTGCTAGAGAAGAAGTAAGAAAACTGCAGTCGAATGTGCTTGACTATCAGATACTCTGCAACTAGTTTAAGTGTAGATATATTTTTTTTATGTCTAGTTTCTTTAGTTTTCTAGTGCAATGTGAACAAATCGACAATTTGTATCAGAATAACCTAGCGTTGGCCGGGGTACATTTATATACATAATACACATATCGAGTTTGAAATGAAAAATAGTATCAAATATAATTTTCACCACCCCCTTTGTGGTTAAAATTTTCCAAAAATGGCGAAACATTTGTTTAAAAATTTGTTTTGTAGAGTACACAAATCAAGTTTGAAAACGATAGGATAAAAAAAAATGTTCCCACATAATCTTTGACTCCTACTTTCCAACTTTATAAGTTGGATTCCCAAAATCCCTCATTAGTACACATTTCAGCACTAAAGGAAACTACTGTTTAGATATCAGCAGTCTAGTGGTCATTAATGGTTTCGGCTATGCGTTGATGATAAATCAGTTAAGTCAAGCATATAGATTAACGTTTTACCTTCGTTTTCTCCCTTGATGGCAAAATTTTGATTATAGAATATGCAAACCGAGTTTGAAAAGAATCGGATGAAAAAAGGGTTCCCCTATATTACTTTTAACCCCCTTTTACCACTTTTAGAGCGAAATTTTGCAAAATCGAACATCGTGTGTGACTATTTATTGTGTACAGTGTATAAACCGAGTTTAAAATCGTTCGGATGAAAGTAAAAAAGATCCCCATATATACTTTGTGACCCCCTTTTCCCATCTTGAGAAGAGAAATATCCCAAAAACTCCGCCTTTGATTTGGTTGATTATTAATGAATGAATCAGTCATAGTTTAAAAACAAAAACAAATTAAAGTGAGGATGACAAAATTATTTTATGTTCTCTATATGAAGAGGTCTTTGGAGAGTCTAAAAGTCAAGTTTAGTGGCTCTAACTTTCATAGTCTGAGAGATCTCAACATTCATTCATTCAAATGCACATATGAACACGGCTTTATCGATTCTATGCTGACTAAGAATATTCTAGCCTTTGTTTGAAATGCGACCATTACCAAGCAATTTCATGGCAATCTTCTTTTTTGGAGAGTCCAAAAGTCAACCACTATAACTTTTATAGTCTCCGCGATATCGACATACATCACCAAACAATTTTATGCCAATCTTCAGATCATGAAACGCATAAACAAAAGAATGAAATGCACTCCAGACATCCACTTTGAAAACTTCGTTGAAGTAAATTATGAAGAGCACAAAGAATAAGATAGAGAAATAAAACACAGTTCGGTTTTATATAGGGAAAATAGGACTTCCCAAATTGAAATGCCTGCGAAGATTTGATGTTATAAGGAAACCAGTAAACGAGCGAACTGCTTGAGTACACTATTTCGCATTTACTCTCTACACTCTTTCAATATTCCAAAAATATGTACGTAGAATTTGATGGTTTTTGCTCTAGTATATATGAATGCCGCAGTTGCACATTAATATGCAAATGTGTACATACGATATATATCGCTCATATTCAGGTAGATAAAGTAACTGTAATTTTTGCTTGTAGAGTATAAACTGAGCAGCAGCTTAAGTGAGAAAGAGACGGCTGAAAACAAGCACTGTTGAATAGTAAGTACATCGCAAGACTGCTCTGTTCACTTTGCTCATTTTCCTTGTAGCTTCTATATTATATATTCTATATTTTTTCAGTATCACATGAAAACAAGAATATATATTTTTGTCAGCAATTGCCAAAAACATATTTCACTGCAACGCCTTTCTTTTGACTGTTACATATGTTTGCACAAACTGTATATGCCCTTTTAAGCGACGGATACAGGGTATTTAAAAAATAAATAGAGAAAACTCTGCGGCAGCTTGTCTGTTGGGCTTATTTTCTCTAACTTATATGATTTTCTACGGCACGCTACATTCCCATTTCCGTCCTTTAGTCAACTAACAACAAAAATTCCAAACTTGTAGAAAATATGTTATTAATTCAAATTAATATAATCCCATTTTTCTAGGCTTTCGTTTCAAACTCAGCACAGCGCATCACTTTCGCTTTTTCTACAAAATATTCTTCAGCATTGCAAAACTTGAATCGTCTGTTTAGCCATAGTACGAGTATGTAGTCAGATAGCTAAAATGGATTGGGTGTCTTACTTTAATAATGTGCATATATGCCAAGTATGACAGGCTTAATTTGCTCACATTTTTCATTTCTGGCATCCTTTTGGTGCATGTTGGTTGGAGTATTTGTTGCTTAAGTGGTGGGTGTTCCTGAGCAAATGAGTTCCATTGTTACTCATATGAAATTGCGCAGCGCGTGTTTGGGATCATGTTTCATATGAATTATAAGGTAGCGTTAAATAGCTTTTACGATAAATATATTTAGTTAATTTACTTGTATACATAAGAGCTATGTATTCATGTAGCAAACAGCACAATATTTAACTGAGGATGTTTATGCGAGTGTGTAGATAAGTAGTTTCAGGTGTTGTGAAACGTTTGGCATTAAAATAATTAATGTAGAATAAATTTGATCTATACATAATTAAAATTCATATTTCACAGTTAAAGGCTTAAAATCTTATTCAGTGAATAAAGATCCTTTATTTGTAAATAGTTTCAATAAGCACAGCAAAGCAATTATAAGGATACAAGTGCAGTTCCGCTTTACATACTTTCCATATATGATTTTGAAAAATTTTTTTTTATGTGAAAACTAAACTAGTACTAAACAAATAGGACAGCAATATTAAAAATCTTTGAAACTTTCAAAACCCCTAGCAAAGCATTGCGAGCAGACGTTATCTACATCAGACTCTCCAAGGTATAAGGCATCCTAAGCGATATGAATGCAGTATACACGACATCAGTCGCCAAATCCCTGAAGCTCGTGGTTGTCTGCAGCTTTCTTTCGGAGCTTCTTCGCCCGAAGGACGCTCTAACCTTCTGAGAAGAGTCAACATTCTTTTCTCACGTGCCTTGTAGACAGTGAAATACCACCAGAAAAGGTCACAGTAGCTCTGGTGTTCTAAATGTTATGTGGTATTGAACGAAAATAAAAGCTTATTTACCTGATTTGTTTTAATTTGTTTTGTGCTTAATGTGCCAAGCATAATAATGTTCAGCTGTATTCAGAAACTAAGCCTTAAGGCAAAATTAATGCTCTTATACTATAATAGAAAATTCCAAGATATCCAACCTGCTACTATCTAATATCACCACCAAGAGCAAGAGTTTTTTTTATTTTGGGATTCTGAATGTACGAATTCTTAAATATCACGCTGATGTGAGATCCTTCACGTTATCCGCACATCTATTGAGCTAGAAGTTATTGTCATCCCGCTTTCAAACAACCATAACAACAATTTGAGCTTTACATAAAAAACTTGTTCAACTGAAACTACTTTGAATGTATTTGGAATGAGATTTTTTGGTTAATATTTAGCTTCTCCACAGTCAAATTACAAAAGCTTCAAGAAGTTATACTCAAAATGGCTAAAAATGATCAAAACAAAAAAAAAAAAAAACGTAAACTTCGGTGAAACTGCAACTTCATCAGCTTTAATACAAAGTTTCAATAAATCAATAAATCGTATAAAAATTAAAAACCTAAATGTGGGTGGTCAGTTCATTGGAGGCTAGCCCTAAAACTAGACGGGGTACTCCTCTTTATAATTATGTGAAGTGTCCTTCCATCATGTCAAATTACACATTGATTATGCCTGTAATGAAAAAGTTGTGAATCCAAAACAAAAAGAAGCATAGTGGGTCTGTGTGGGGTTACTCCTTTAAAGGGGGCCTACACTCAATTATATATGTCTGCAATATGCAATATATGTCAATTTAATGTCTGCAAAAAAAAGTTCTTCATACAAAAGGGCAAAATTAGGAGGGAGGTTTTATGGAGACTAACCCAAAAATTGAAAATACACAGGGCACACACTCCTTGATTTATATGTGAATTGTCCGTCTATAAGAAGCCAACATGTCATATTTCAAGTTCATACTGCTTGTAACCGAATTCTGCCGAATAAGTGGTGGTAGTTTGTATGGGGGAGTATATGGGTTTATATGGGGACAAAATGAGGGGATTAAATCCAATGATATATATGTAAAGCGTCTATAAGAAACCACCATACCTAATTTTAAATTGATATTGACTTCAATAAAAAAGTTTTTCATACAAAAAGTCAAAAGTGTGTGGTTTGTATGGCGGCTACACAAAAAAGTGGCGGATTACACCACTTTATATACATAAATGTGTTGTGGCCGTTTATAAGTACAGCAACAAACAGTTTGTATGGAGTGTTGTATCTAAATATGGTTCCTTTTCTCAACTGCAACAAAAATAAGTCTCTGTGGCGGGTTTCAGCCAGATTTTTAAAAATGTACACCAAAAAATGCGCAACAACAGCCAGATAGACGGACATGCCTAGACCGACTCGACTTGTCAAACTGATCATGAATCTATGTACATTATAGGGTCGACAATGTCTCCTTTAAGGCGTTACAAACTTTCAGACAATCTATAACGGGAATATATTGAAAGAAAATGTTATAATCTCTGCTAGTTACATTTATTTAAATCTTTTTTGACATAAAACGAACCATTTCTGGTATAAGTATTCGAAATGTAAGCGGACATTACAATAAGATATAACAACAATCAAAATTATCGACGCAAAATCAATACATTCTTTATTAGTTCGCTTTCTATGACAGATATTCCAGGAACTCTCAATAAAAACTGAATTATACCCTCCTCCTTTGTAACATATCGAGCACACCCTCCCTCCCCCTTTTCGCGTTACGCAATATATGAACGAATAAATGAATGAATACATAAAGCTAAGAATTTGAAATCAGAGATGGGCACAAACAGTTGCTCTATGTGTACCCATCTCTTGGTTGACCTTTTTTATTAAATTGAACTTTTCGAATTCACTTTCTGCTACCTAGACGGAAATAATATGTATATAACAAAATAAAATGTCAAATAATACCAGATTATTGTGTTAGTTTTTCTTAAATATAAAATTGGTTCTTCCTCAAGAGAAACCCGATTATATAAAAAATCAAGCCTAAAAGTATGTTGCACACATCTTTAACTCCACTCCATATCAATTGCAAATAAAACACTTTTTGGTGAGAATTTTGTTGTAAATTAGTTATTTAATTTTACAATAATAAATATTAAAAATTCATCAGAAGCAATATGTTCATGTAGTATATGTATCTAACTATATGTCAGTATTTTGTTTTCCTTGTCAATTTTGATCTCACATTTGCAGCATTTGTCAGAGAAATTTCAAAAGTCAATTTGAAATTTATGGTAAATATTAGCATAATAAGAACTAAATTAATTATAAAAGTAATAGTTACGTTTTTCGCTCGATTTTGTTTTATTATTTTATAATTTAAACAAATAAATTAAGAACAAATCTATCACGAAATTGTATGTATTGTTTTTTTAAAGACAGAAAAAACGAAAAATTATTATTTATAATATGTGTAGAAGAGAAGATTGTGAGACGCTTATCAACAGAGCAACATTATTTATTTGATTTTTAATTTTATTTATTTTTATAGTGCTTCTTAGTGTGTTAATTTTAATAATAAAAAGACATTTTTCTGTGTATGAAGTAGAGCAAATGTTTTCCCTAGCTCTCTAGCTCGAAAGTATGCTATGATTGATGTATAAACTGAGCAGCTGATGATGAGCGACGACGACGACAAAGACTTCTTTTTGAGTACGATTTACATTTTAAAACGAATTTTCCATCTTCATTTTCGAAAGATTTATTATTTATTATTCACTTTTTGCATTTTATTTTTTTATTTTTTTGGGTTTCTCGCGACGCACACACATCATAACATATCCCTGAGTAGTTCCTTCTGCGCGGCAGTCAACTTCTCCGGAAATTGTATATCAAAAGCAACCAGCAGATCACCCTTACGCGTTGTATCCTTGGGGAACGGCAAGCCGTAGCCTTGTATGCGTTTTACCGTATTCGGCTTGATGATTTCCTGCATGGTGCTGATGCGTAGTTTGTCGCCGGACATGGTAGGAACTTGAAAGACAACTCCACAGAGTGCCTGAAAAGAAGACAACAACAAAAAAAATAAATAAAATAAAGGAGATGAACAAGTTATTTTAATAAATTAATAGCAACGATCAATCAAAGAAGCAGCTGTAATCTATATGCACTCAGTTGTATCTATTATCCACACCACACCCCACGCAGCACAGTTCAATTCGTTTGACCAATGAGAAAAGCCATTCACTTGTCATAGAAATCTATCAATCTTATTGTGTAATCCTATTTATTTCATCGTCTCTTTAGCGTTCATATCGACATCTTGTATCTGGCGCAAATCCTTTTTATGCTTTTTATGTGCCTAATTCGTGTTTAAACACTCTGTTGACATGTTTCCTTCGCAAATCTCTTACTATTTGTGTTTTTTTTTTTTTTGTTTTTTTTTGCCAATGGTTTTTGTCGCTCATACAAGTCTTTTAGCAAAAATAAGCACAAGAAATGTGGCACTTGTTTTGGTCCTTTGACATTTGTTTGCTTAAGTGATTTTAGTTGCAAAAAAAAATAACAAAATTTATTGAGTATTTAATATAACAAGTTGTATTGGTTTTGTAAATAAGACTACAAGTTTACTGAAATATATACATTTTTTATATACTCGATGCCTTGTCGATGTCTTGTAACATAACAAATATCGATCTTATCTATATTTCGATGAGATAAACCATTGACATTCAAAATTAATTCTTTGACAGAAACATTTCTACAGACAGCTAACAAATAGTTAATAAATCTGTAGCGAACTTCTGCAGTTAGTTCGTTAATTGTTATCTAAACGGAAAGATAAGTTACAAAATAGGGCAGCTTTAAGGGAGGCACCATGACCTTCCACGTAACTCCTCTATATTATATCTCATCTGTCTGTGTAGATTGTCCAGTAACGTAGCTACAACAAAACAGTTAAATAATTGCAACTCGGGATCGCTAGGTCTGTGAAAAACTGTTAAAAAAACTGTCAGGTGTTCCCCAAAGTAGAGCTCTCTCATCTATCACATTTGATGAAACGCAAGTGGTATCGTCAAGGATCACCTCCAGAATTTGCTAAAGCGTGAATTCATACGTCGTAATCGAAATGAAAAAAACACAAAAGGATTTATCAATAGTAAAATTTACTTATGTGGTTTCTACTGCTATTGGAAGACCTTAATCATACAAACCATTCGGCCTAGACCAAATTTCAACGCTGATGCTGAACAACATTGGACCTATAACAGTAGAATATCTTACATGCGTGTAAGTTTCCTCTAATTCCTAACAAATTGTGCCGGAAGTATGGTACCATGGTTCTTACCTCTTCTGCAACTTAGTGTTATCGCACGGTGATGGTGGTTCTGAGCAGGACATTTGATATAGTTCATAATGCAATCTGGTTTCAAGACCTGCACTCCAACTCACTACCCGACAAAATAAACCACAGGCATTAAATTATCTCAACGGTAGGATGGCAGTATTGAGTTTACCCCCCCCCCCTTCCCTGCTGTTCGACCAGTATTTGAACAAAATGCATCTACTACATACTATATATCTATTTGGAGAATTTATAAAATGTTTTCAATGCTCGCAACCTCAAGCTCTCAACCGGCTTCCATCTTCATCTGCTGAGCTAAGGAGGTTAGTAAGCAATTGGACATCTTTGCTGCGAGCTTGAGTATTCTGACTGCTTAGTACCTGAAAATACTGGGTACAACTTTAGATACCTAGCAAGGATTCTCAACTCAAGCTACCAAGACGAACAATCGGCTTAATTCCAGAAACAAAGTTATAAAGGCGCTTGCCGGATCGTCCTGGTGCAAGGATAAGTTTACTATTATTACCTCCTATAAAGCAATTGGACTAAATTGTACAGATCCTTTTTGAACTCCTTACATAAGTTAGACTCAAGAGCAATGTCTGCAAAGAGTTTAGAATAGCACTCTGAAGACTGCCACTGGTTGTTTACAAATGACTCATGAAGACTATCTGCATGAAGAAGCAATGATGCTCCCTGTTCAAACATGCTCACGAAGCAGTTTTAATTAAGGCGCGTAAAGGAGTAATCATCTCAATCATGGCAGCATCAGACTTAAAAAACGAGTATATCTCGCTTCGCACCTTAAAATCAAATAGAAGAGTGTATTTATACATATCCCCGATAGGGCTCAATTGTACAATATGCATTTGAACAGTCAATAGTCATGGAAAATATTATGGTGGCAGGCGATGAGTGCGAAAAATGTCTCCTTTGTAGCACCAGAACAATATTTACGCAATAAATGTCCTGATGAAGCAACATGATCGGGTGTTACAGGAACGGAATCGGGATCAGCACCAATGATGATCATTATCGTATTCATATAAGACGAAGAATATAAAATTTTTCAACAAAAAAAATTTAACTTCAGACGGGGGCTGAGATGTCTTTAGTTTGCACGGAGCTCTGTCGGCTTAAACGGGCAATGGAGATTATCGTACGTTTATTAAATAAAGAAAAACATCAATAGCACATAGTTTCTGACCTGTAATTCCTGATACTATCGAAATATCAAATACAAGAACGGTGTTTCTATAAGAAAATGATTTCAAATATCACTGAAACCCCATAATATATTCTTTTTCGGCATTGCACATAAAGTTACGTTACACTTATGAAGCACTTCGTGAAACAACTGAACAGTGACGATTCTTTATATTTTATGAAAATTAAAGAAGTGAATAAAAACTTTTAATGTAGAATGAAAACGAATGCATCTATAATTATCACTTTTATAGTTCACAGTTTTATTCATTACAAAATAAATTCGGAAAATGATGCATGATAAATGCTTTCTGAATGAATTGAACAAAACAAACGGGAAACCAAAGAAGCAAACTTCACCAAGAAATATCGAAGGGTGAAGTTCTTTATCGTCTTCTAAACTATCGTTATCAAATGTAAGGCTATACATCATCATTTGGAAAAATGAGCGATGCCATGCTACAACCACCCCCCTCCCCAATATAAGAGAAAATCCAAATTCGCCATATATGAAAAAGACACAGGTAAAAATAGGATCCGGTGAAAAAGTGGGCAGTGCCACGCCTCCATATTTAATAGTAACAACAAATTCGTCATTTCTGAGCAAATAATTGATGCATATAGATGAGAATCGGTACATATGTAAAGGCCGAGAGAAAAATGATTCAATGAAAAAATTGGCAGTAAAAACCAAAATCGTCATATCTCAGCAAATAATTCACGAAGTTAGATGAGATTTGGTACAATATATGTATCGTATTAAAATTCTAAAAAAAAGCATGAAATTTGCATTAAGAAAAATAAGATGCAATTGAAAATGGCCGATGTCGTACTTACTTACTTGGGTCATTTAAATAGGTGGTGTCACGAGCCCATATAATAGAAAATGCAAGAGGGAGCCCAGCAACGCAGGCCGGATACATGTTAAAATAAAGTTGTTCCTAACAAATTTTCATTAAATTGAGGAAAAAATATATGTAAAAATATTTCCCAATGTAAAATGACCTTGAGCCAGCTAAAATTCATATATAGGTCACTAATAAAAATTACATTAAAATAATTATTTTAAATGTTGAACGATGTTTCATGCAAGACCATCCTGTAGAATTATTCTGTATTTACAATAAATAAATCAAACAATCATCTAATATTTAGAATTCAAGTAGTTACCATACAGTTTTGCTACTAAATAGACATATAGAAATTTAATACTTTACAGTATTATCGATTTGTATATAATTACTCTCCCCACGTCTTTATTGCATACATTTAAGTATAAAGTATAATAAATATCTTTTGCTAATCGCAAACGGTTTAGAAGTCATCTCGTATCACAAATATTTATAAGTACAAACACACTTTTGTAACCCAACCAGCCCACAACAAGATTATACAAACGAGATCGAGTGTGTAGTGCCTTCTTCATACGTCATTGTGTGACAACTTGATCTTACTTACAGTCTGCTACAAACTTCTGTCCCTTCGCTTTATACATAGACCCGTATACTGTCTACTTATGCAGTGCGGTGCGGTGCGTATTGACCGCATTGACTTTATTCTTACCACACAGCTCCACAGCCCCACCCATAAAAAGCGAGCGCATCGCATCGAACCGCACCGCACCGCACCTCATCGATGCTGTAGCACACCTTATGAATATTTAAATATGAACAGACAAAACGAATTTAAATCGTATTGAGCGATGACAACATAAACCCGACAATGACGACTACAACGACTCCCCGACTACGTTGATGTTTTAATGGAAAAATGTTGACGATTTAACCGAATAAAATAAAAAATATAAAAATATATATATATATATATATATATATATATATATATATATATATATATATATATATATATATATATATATATATATATATATATATATATATATATATATATATATATATATATATATATATATATATATATATATATATATATATATATATATATATATATATATATATATATATATATATATATATATATATATATATATATATATATATATATATATATATATATATATATATAGAGAGAGAGAGAGAGAGAGAGAGAGAGAGAGAGAGAGAGAGAGAGAGAGAGAGAGAGAGAGCCAGAATTGTAGCATAAAAACAAAAGTAGTTAAATACTTGTGACCATCTACGGAAGTTGAAGCATTAAAACTGACAAAATAAAAACGAGTTGAGATAAAAAATCAGCGGCAAGTACAAAAATAATTTGAAAAAAAAAAACATGAAAATAAATGTAAAAAACTATGCGGTTAAATTATATTGACCACAGCAAGAGGAAAATGTAAAGTGAAATGATAAAAGGGTCGAGCGTATAAATGCGAAAAACTAGTGGAGCTTATGGATCAGCGAAGCTGTTGCGGTTTATAGAACAAAAAATTTAAAAATGAAAATTTTAATACGAAAGCACCGACCTTTTCATACACTTCGTAGGTTAAATAATATGAAATAGAACTTTAAATCTAATGTATACAACAGTGATAAGCATACAAAAAAAACTTCTATCGGTACATCTTCTTGCCGAATCGAGAATTCGAGAACGTCAATGGCCTAAACCGCAGATTCTTGCGCCCAATGTGTATGTATGTCTGAAAGAACCTGTTACAGGTTAACGGGCACCTTCTGAAAAAGACTGGTATGGCCAACAAAAGTTGCATTGCGTTTAGAAAACACCGTCCTGTACTCTTTTTTGAGACAAATATGTTTATCGCTAAGACCTAATTTTAATTGGAAGAGAAGAATTAATATATTTGATCTAAGTGTATAGTAGCCAGTAGCCGGAACTTTTCTCGAAGCCTTCTATTCTTATATCAATGAGGATAAAGTTCAAAGGCTAAAATGAGGAGCAAAAAAAATGTGTATACACTTTATCAGGAGAATCTGAACGTCCAAATTTGGATCTACCTTTTATAATCTCCGAGATCTCATCTAGATCAACTTTGCTTGCTGATCAAGAATACATGTATATACTTTATAGAGTCTGCCACGCCTCGTTCTTCCTACTACATACATTTGCACAAACACAAGTTTACTCCAGGTCAGAGTATACAAATATATGGTTGTGGGGGCCCCAAAGTGGGAAGCAAATAAATTTAGTCATTCTTTCTCAATTTTCGGAGCCTTTATTTCTTATATTGAGGAGCAAAAAAAAATAAATAATGAAATTTGGCTCTATGTCCAAAGTGAGGAACAAACAAAAAACACAAACATCTCCCAATTACATATTCAGCAGCCAAAAAAAGAAATAAAACGTAAATTTGAGGGTCCGGCGCTGGGGTAGAATGCACCTTTCGACCCCACCTTGTTATGCCAATGACAGCAGCAAAGTGTTACAAAAAAAGTTTATGGTGTTCCAAAAAGTATTAATAAAAGTTTTCAAGGAAACACGATTGATTTTGCTTTCGTACAGCACCCTGCCTTCGGAAATTTTTACCATAGAAGCAGCTCTCTTTGACTGAACAGAGCTCCCTGGTGCTATGAAATACTTGTCTGTAGTTTTCAATATATATTGAACATAATTTCTTTCTTTTGTAGCCAAAATAAAATTGGATCATTCTTTCAATTTCCGACACTGCATGCTCAAATTAAATTTGAAATTCCATTTCAATGGAGTTTTTAGGGTTTAGGGAACCTTGTTTTGCACAACATTATCAGGCATAGATAAAAATGACAATCGGTTGGCTTGCGTATAGTTATCTATATTGCAGAAGTATTCCACAATTTTCCTGTAAACTTTGCAGCACACTGTTTTATACAATTTCTTCACATCTTTCCCATTGTTATTTATTTTACGCTAACAAATATGTACTTCACGCGAATCCAAATGAATGAAATCGATATATTGGACTAAAATATGGATATTTGATATAACCAATTCTTAAAATATCGAACCGAAGTTAAAAATATTTATATATCTGTATAATATGAACAATTGTACTCCATACTATGGACTCCAACTGAACTATTTCTTTGTTTACAGGTAATATTTATGATGGAGTCTACTGATCAAAATGAAAAAATGTATCATAATCAAGAAAATAAACTTTTCTGACCAAAACAGCGTCGCTTCGTCTTAGGCTGACGTCAAAGTGCGCGCTAGAAGCGATACGACAATACGGCGCTGTATCGCGCTACAAACCACTACTTCTACTTTCTTATGTGATCGTTCAAAAGGTGTCAGAGTGCACGTGAAACCGAAAGCGAGTGCAAACGATATAGTAAGAGTAAAACGAGAACGAAGCGTGAAAGCAGTTTGGAAACTGAACCTCGCTTTGCCTTCGTTTTTGCTTTGCTGTTATCGTTTCATATTTGCATGTTTTTGTTTGTCGCTTTCACTCTGACATTCTCTATCATAGCTTATAGCACGAAATATTATCGCTTCACGCATCGTATCGCTTCTAGCGCGTGCTTTGACGTTAGCCTCTGGGGTGGCCACTAAAAACTCTCCTCAATGTGTAATTGTCGAATGTGTGTGTGTGTGTTTTTTTCTCCTCAATTTGAATGTTTTTGGAAGCCTTTTATGTATTGTAAAAATGAAATCACCCCCATGTCCCTTAAAATTGTTACTACCACACGGTCATCAAAACTGTTTCACTACGTTACATACTTTCCAACAAACTCATAACACCCTACTTCACACTCTGTGCAAAGGGTACTAAACATCATTGGAGTCGTACAAAAATTGCTGTAACTAACTAGAATAGTGCAGATTTTTAAGAGCTTGCACTACTACATAAAATTTAAACTTAAAAGCGATGTTTCCCCATCACAGCATCGAATTCTAAATTACAGCAACACAGTATAGCACAGTAACTACATATACCCGTAGATACAATGCAATGTTAAAATTTGAATACGCTGAAAATTTTGAATATAAATCATTAATTTCAAATACACTGCGAGACAATAACTCACAAGTTGACTGGCCAAAAATCGTAAAAATGACTGGAATGCGAAAGATGTGTACAACAAAAGAACCCAGAACATAGAAATACAATCAACGATATTCAATCGAATGTCATAAAGCATTTTTACGCTGACGACTGTCATCAAAATGCAAACGAATATCCGAACACGTACCACAAAAAAACCAGTACGTATTTCAAAAATAGCAACAACAACAAAAAAAAGTTAAAACTTTTAAAAATAATAGCAACAGCAAATGCTGCAAACCACTGTACTACTTCGATTTTGCCAAATGCTATGGAATTTTATTTACTACAAACCAAAAATGACAATGAATGGCATAAAGCGCACGATTTTTAGAGATACCACACACAGATACGAGTACAAACGCAGATACAAATACAGACATAGAACAACAGCAGATACGAGCAGATATGAGTGTCTACATCAGCTATAGCAAATGACGGCAGCATTCGAGTATCCATCAGTTGCACAATTGTTCATCATTCATCATCATCATCATCATCATCATCATTCACCAGCGTCATCATCATTGTGCATGCGAATCAGTTTGTCGTTTTTGTCTAGAGCCAAATGCATTCAAACTTACCAATTTGTGTGAGATAAAAAAAAAATAATAGAAATCAGTCTGAATCGAAAACAAATTTACTGCAGACACTTGTAATTGAAGTTGCAGCACATCATATTGGAGCGAAGCAGTCATTGCCAAAGTCAACTCTTTGACTCGAATGCATTTCAAATATGTTTATATTTCGTCAGGGTTTGATAGAGTTATAAAACTGCAAATAGTTTGAATTTAAATCAAAATTATACTCCAACACTAAAACCACAACAGAGTGCCGGAAATCTCTTAACAAGATTGCCGAGCACTATGTTATACATCTCATTTGGGTGCCTGGTCACAAAAACATAGAGGGAAATGATGATTAGCAAGAGAGGATACCACTGCTGATATCCTTCCGGGGAAGGCCACAGTAGGTATACCCATGGCTACATGTAAACTACACATCTCAACAGAGATGAACCTTGGCACGTGTAGAATCTCTAGACTCACCTGGTCAAAATATAATCTTAAAAGAACAATAACACTACTTCAGTATAAGAGAGATAAGTTAGCTGTTATTGTGGGAGCCCTCACAGGCCACTGTACAATAGGGAGACATGCCACAAGGCTAGGTTTAAACTCCTGGGACATCTAGAAGCTGCGGAAACGCCGAAGAGGAGGAGACGGTCGAGCACTTGCTATGTTATTGTCCGGCCCACAGTAGGAAGAGACTGACGTCATTAGGGTGCCCCTTCCTGGACAACTTAATTGCAATCTCAGAAAAATAAATTAAACACATCTCTGACAAAGTGGTTTCCTGTGTAGCTGCGAATGAAATAGGAACAAATATGGTAGCACAAGGGGTCTATGCTGGCCTAAGTGACAATGTGGGGTTTAAACATGTTGGCCATCCTTACCTAACCTAAGCTAACCTAACCTAAACTAAATCTTTGTACTATAGCCATATGAATGATTTATTTAGTATTTATTCTGTTCAAATTCCGAAAGAGTTGACTTTGAAAATGTCAGCTAAAGATCACACTACTCTTATTAAATAAATTGTAAAGAATTTATCTACTTGCATTCATATACAAGCATTTCTCATATTGTAGGTCAGTTATAAATCGTCACTGTCACATTATCCATTAAACGGTTCAATTAGATGATTTATAAAGTCGTGCATTGCGGCTATTAAATCCAAGTAGCAGACAATCATTTCAACAATCATTTAAACTTATGCACAATTTAATGATACATATACATGCATGCATGCATGCATATAGAGATAAATATTCTTAACTCGTCACATTCTGTGCATACTGCGTATCTACAAGTATACAAATATATAAATATAATATCAGTATCTCCACAACGATGACGCAATTTACTGTGTGCAAATTAAATTTAATGCTCAACATAAGCCAAATGAAACGCAAAATTAATATAAAATAAACGATAGACTACATATTAAAAGAAAAAATATTGTACATAAGTATTTTATTACTCATTTAAGTAAAAAAAACAAAAAATAAATGTGAATTGAAAAAAATGGTACACTGTAATATAATTATACGCTCCATATATGGACGGCATAATTTTTTATGCCAGTCAATTTTGCTGTTTTATATCTTCGACAACTGTTTCGAGTGCTATAAATTTAAAACAAAAAAATACATTATAGGGATTTTTCAAAAAAACTGGTTTGTTTTATGTTTTTTTTTTTTTTTCAAAGATTTTCAACATTTGAAATTTCAGTTGGCGCACAGTGGTCCCAAATTGCAAAAACATGGTCATAATTCAAATGCGCTTCGTCTCCATCCCATTACATGGGCGTTTTTGGGATCACTGATTTCGAATTTTATATTATTTTGCTAATAATTTTAATTTAAACCCTCTATATTGGTTTTAAATTAAAATTATTAACAAAATAATATAAAATTCGAAATCAGTGATACCAAAAACTGCCTAGTAATGGGATGCATGGGTCTTTAATTAGAGTAGATTTTTTATGGTGTTTCTATCTTTTCGCAGACATCTTGCACAAAAATACCGTTACAAAAGTTTTCTACAAAAAATCTTAAACCGATATACCATATATTGATGCACTACTTTAAAAGAGCAGACGTACCGACAGACAGGGCTGAAACAACATGGTTCCGCTATATCTTTCAATAGTTTGGCCCACAGTGTTAAGTTATAATTTATTTATTTACACGGTGGATCTAAAAATAACCGAACTTTTTAGTTATAAAATAAAACTAGCTTGGTATTATGTTTCAAAGCTAATAGTTATTCAAAATATGATCCATTTAACTCAATACAACGTTTGGAATGCTCATCCAAATTTATCCATAGACTTTTTAAGCTCGCTTTTTGGGTTGTTCTTTAGCACCTGTGTCACGGCTGCTTGTATGGCTGGAATGTCATCGAAAAATTCTCCTTTCATTGCAGTTTTCATTTTTGGGAAGAGAAAATAATTGCACGGTGATAAATCAGGCGAATACGTAGGGTGGTCGATGAGATAAATCTGTTTTTTCATAAAAAAATTCATTGACTTTTTTGGTCTTGTGAGGTGGTGCATTATCATGCAATAAAAACAGCTGCATTTCTTTGGAATATTAGGGCCTAACACGTAAAACTCTCGACCACAAAAGATGTAAAACTTGTAAATAATATTCTCCATTGATAGTTTGACCTTCTGGAACTAATTTCTTGTGAACAATACCCATGGAATCATAGAAAGTTATGTGTATTTATGTTGCCCATATATTAATCAAACTTGATTTTTGACTTTTGAAAATGCAATATTTTAGTATTTTAGCTTTTGAATACCATTCTGCAGATTGTAGCTTAATTTCAGGATCATATTTAAAATAACATGTTGCATCACCAGCTATGATCGAATCAAAAAAATCTGAATCGTTTTCAGCTGTTGAAGTTATGCCTTTGCAATGCTCTACACGAGCGATTTTTTGATATCATGTAACTGATGTGGAACAAAACGTGTACACACCTTTCTCTTACCCAAATCTTCAGTTAATATTTTGTAGATTGTACAGTAAGATGAATTTAATTCTTCTGTCAGCATTCTCGCAATGAAATTTGCATTGATAGCGATTATTTCACTTATGGCCTGGTCAGACGGTCTTATATTTTGGTGTCAGATTGCTATGATAGTCACGCGACCACGTGTGACCATAAAAAAATATATCTCGTCAGCAATGTCGCGCGACATTTTTGAAAATAGCTCCGTTTCTATTGTATTTCGTGTAAGATTTCCGTGTCATTTTGTTAACAGTGTTATGAAGTGTTGGAATAAGTAGTGATCAGTGTTTTAAAACATAAAATCAGCTGTTTCACTTCTTCTCTGCGTTTGTTAGCCGCAGCAATCATTTCCGACACAAAATGCTGCGTGCACGACTTTTTCGCTTTTTTTGCTCAGATTTTTGCTATTTTATTTGCATTTTTCTTATTAGCTGCATAAATTGCTAATATAGCATACATTTACACTATTTTATCCATTTTAGACTAGTGTTATAAATGTGATTCTGTTGTCACAGGTTAACACTACAAATACAGCTGTCAAATTTCTTGCTCATTCGTCTGACGACAAAGTGATATTTTCATGTGATATTTTGACAGTTGCATGAAATCCAAAGACATATAATAGGACACCAAAATATAAGACCGTGTGACCTGCCCATTAGTAACTCAGCACGCTTAGATGCTTCGGGTCCTCCAGGTCTTGAATCATAATTTAAAACATCACGACCGATTTTAAATCGTGTAAACCACGTGTAAACTTGATTTACACGATTATGTTATTATTTTGTGTGTCATTTTGTAACCTACCAACGATTAGGATGAACTTAGCTGCTTTCGAAAGAAGAAAAATGTACATTTTTCTAACACTGCCAACAATTTATTGGTGGCGCCACGTGTTCTATGATTTAAATTAAAAGTTCATTTAGTTAAAGGGATTTATGTGCCACCGTGCATGGAAATACGGTTGGAAGAGATTTCAGTGACACGCCTGAAAGCGGGAGTTTTCCCTTTCGTTAAATTTAATTTTATCAATTTAAGTAAAATTCGAAAGAAAAACAATGCACAAATTGGTTTAATAAAAACAAATATCATATAATTTATTAAATGTAGATAAAATTTACTAACCTATATTTATCAATTCTCTTTTACAGAATTGAAATATTTAAAACACTACAGAAATGACACAGGTAAGTAAATACATAAGTAGTAAAGAAATGACACACCATTGGAAAAATTTGCTTCCATTGCGTGCTCACTATGTTCGAACCTGATTTTGTAAAGCCCAAAGTGGTTTTAGGCCATCAAAATGCTTAAATTCTAATAGAATACATATCAACCTAAGCATACGTTTTAAAATTACAACTTAAAATTTGTTTTTTTTTTTTTTTTTAATTATGTCCACGTTTTTGGCATTTGGAACCATTGTGTGCCGCCTTGCGCTCTCTCATACATAAACAGTCAATCCAATCATAATTACAACACCAACTGAGTCGATTACAAAATCAGTGTCAAATATTTCTATATAGAAACTCAAACTCAATCTCAATTCTGACAAAAAATTACCAATTTTAGGCAAATGGAATTCATAATTTTAACACAAAAACCGTATAAGCAAAAAACTACAAGTGATGGAGACATAAATAAACGCATTAAAAATATAGAAAAAAAAATAAAAGATAAATGAGAAAAATATTTGCTAAATTTGTCGCGCTAACAAGCAATAAAATGTTAAAAATGTTTTCAACAAAGTTACAAGTAACAATCTCATAGATACTCATACTCACAGTTGTATCTGAATGCATCTAGTTAGATACTTGCACTATATAGTACTAGTATCTCGTTGAACTGCCAAGTTGTGTGGCTGTTCGCTGGTAACCACGACGACATTTTAGTTAATCCAATTAACAATTTTAACATGACTACAAACTAACGTGACTAACATACAAAATTCGAATATGCGGGAATATGATTTGGCAAAACGCATTTCCAACAAAACTTTTTGACAAACATTTTATGCCGGCTATAATCATTTTTTTTATTTTTTTTTTCTGTACTATACTCACATATATATTACTACTGGAATATGTGTGAAAAATTTAACACCTTTTCAACGTTGATTTCGACGATGTTTGTTGTTTTTGATTTGGGCAGTTTGCTATTTTGGAGCTTTTAACTGGCTACAAAATAGACAGACAGACAGACAGACAGACAGACATACAGACAGACGAACAGATAGCAGGCAGGCAGGCAGGACCAACTGCTGTGCACAAAATTGTTAATTGAAACTTGACCATGTCCAAATTCCAAATGCAGTCAGCTAAGAGATTGTTGCAATGCAATTGCACGCTCTAATATGGTAAATTTGCCATATTATGAAGGTGGTTTAATTGATTTCATTTCAATTTAATTTAGGCTCAATATTTTCAAAATGCTATTTATGCTTTATGTGTAGTGCTAGATTTAATTGGACTCAAGCTGTGAGAAAATTTCGTGAAGAAGTCGCAAATCATTTTGGAAGTGCGACAATTGATTGATATCTATATTGAGAGTGTCTATGATTGATTTTAAGTGCTTAGCGATGCGAAGAAATATCGTTGTACGGGTGTATAAATAAAGGGAGCAAATTTTTAATGTTTCTGTTTTATAGCTGCAAAGCCATAAGACTATTATCGTACACTTCTTGAGTATGATACATCTATATTGCTGACATAATTTAGACCTTGAATATTTTAAGCTGATTGTGAGTTTGTATGAATGTTGGACTTGAAAATTGTATTGAATGAAATCTCTACTTGTTCTATTGTAACTGAAGCCTGAGATGTATTTCAAAGATTTTTATAAAAGTAGCGTCTTCGCAAGACGTCACATTTGATGAATATGATGGCCACCAGGAGAATATATTTTTGTAGGAATGAAAAGGAACATAATACCCATCCCCCTTTGAAAGTTAAAGAAATAGATACATATAAACAGAAAGCTGGAATAAAGTGCCAAGTAACTCCATCAAAATTCAGCACTTATAATTTACAATATATATAAAAAAATAAATCCAAACAAATCTTGTGAAGTCGACAATGTGAACATCACTGATGTAAAGTTTCTAATGAGACTCTGTTAAAGTTTTTAAATTTTCATAATCGCCACCAACTCCAACAAAATAAACAAGAGAAATAATAGTCTTATGGCTTTGCAGTTCAACAGAAGCGTAGCTCCAATAGTTTTCACACGTCTTCATGCAATTGTTTAAAATGAAGTTCAGACGATTGTTCTTAATAAAGTGAGCCATGCTAGTTCTTAAAAACGAGCATTCCACTATATATGATAGTATAGGAAACACACTGGATAAATTTAATCTTTGGAAATCAATAAAAATGTTAGAGAATGTCTTCTCTGCGAAACGTTTTTGTCATAAATTTAACCAAGAATATTTGTTTTATTATTTTTTTAGCATTCCTCAAATTGTAGTATCATAGAAATATGGATTTAAAAAATAGACACATTCCTAATATACATGCATCGCAGTCTTTATTAATTAAACAGCAAACCTTCTGAATTTCTGCTAGAGAGTTTTCAAGTAGTCAGTAGTAGTGATGTGCGGTAAAGGCTCGTACAAGTTTGAATACTGCCGACTCACACTGTCTAGTCAGCGACAGAGCAATACTGATGCAGTGCCTTGGCGATCGTTGCTGAAATAATTGTACAGTTTGCTAAGCCCGTAAGGTCTAATGAGATTCTTGACAAAGCTAATGCAAAGTCGGAAAAATCAAATGAAAGAATGTAGTATTAATCTAGTCCGTACCATATGACATGCATTGTAATAAAGCCTATACATCGGCCAACGTTATTTACATTCTCAACATTCTCGGTGAATGGGAAAATGTACAGGCCAAATTCTATACATTCTCAATATTGTCATTCGTTACAAACGAATTACCTGTTTTTCAATGAAATTACCGTTTTAATATCGATATTATATCGTATTTATTATCATCACCACAAACATCTCATATTTAACTAAAGCGAACATTATTTTGCCACTCACATGTAACCGCAACGAACATTTGGCTCAGGAGAGCGAAAATGTTGAGAATGTTAGACACAATGAAAGAACGCATCAGCAGTATTCAACCGGTTTAGATAGACTACAGTGTTTTAAAAGATTTTACACTTCACAACGCTCGTCCCAAATTTTACCTATTGTACATTCCTTTTCTTATTCTGCGTAAAGAGGTAGCTGACGAGATCAAGCACTTCCTTAGCTCTGTAGCAGAAATGGAAAAAGCTAGTTATGCTAGTTGCAACTTGAACACTAGCTATTAAGAAGTCAATAGAAGGTGGAACCAACTGTACACTTTTGGCTGAACAAGAATAATTTCTGAATAATGGAGAATTAGACGAACAGGCTGCACTCCTTGACAAGAAGCGAGTTGGCCTTAGTATTGGTTATATCGCCCGAACACGTTTTGTTTTGTAGATGTACGGAGTTCCCTAAAATGACTTCTGTAGAAGCTGCTTGGGCGATGAAGATCCCGAAACGATCAGGCACTTACTCTCCGACTGTCATATCATGTCTATGCTTACGATCTGAAAATTTAATATTTCATCGATTTTTTCCTATGGTGATTTCCTATTTTTAAGCTTATCTCGGGCAACAATGGCTAAACATAGCTCAAAATATTTTTACACGATTGCCCCAGGAGAGATGTGTTTTTTCAGTTGCATGTTTATGTGTCTATTTCTTTTGCACACTCCTTAGCCTAAACGACTTGATGGATTTTAACATATTCTCATGTGAATTGCAATCGAAAAATCTACACCAAAAAAAATATGTTTGTTCTATGTGAACGCAAAATAATCGACTCAGTCGAGTCTTAAAGTTTAGTAAACATTGTCAAATCAAAAATTCATCTTTTTGCTCAAAAATAATATTTTAAATCGAAAATTTTTTATTAAATTTATAGAACGGCAATACTTCCTATTGACAGCAAAATGAACGTGCTGAGTGATCAGATCAAATATAGTAGATTGGGATTTATTTGAACTTTTAACAATTTAAACACTAACATCTATTAATCTTATATCAAGAACTCATGTAAGAACTCAGTTTGGTCAAACGACAGCTTTAGTAATTTCTGTATTCCCAAACTTATGAAACTACCGTAGAAAGTTTTATATGCCAGCCCTAATATATTTCTAGTTATTTACCACATAAGACACTCACCTGTTTAAGCGTTAGCCTCGCTGTATAACGCAGATCACTACCCTCACGCTTGAACATTGCATGTGGTTTATCTCTAATGATGAATACAATATCCGCTGGTATTTTACCGGGCGCCTGATCACCCTCTTTCTGGAACGTCACCTTCGTGCCCGACTTCCACCCCGGTTTTATCGATATACTAACATATTTATCCTCTTTCTTCGAATTACCATCCGCTTGTACAACACGCCGTGAGATTTTCATTTTCTTAACACAGCCATGATAGATTTCCTCGAGCGTCACATAGAGATCATGTTCAACGGGCGGATCTTGTGATTTTTTCTTTTCGAATGGTGTATGCACATTAAATGAATGCGATCTGAAAGAAGGTCTGTGCTTTATATGCTCAGCATCAATATGGACAACACACAATACAGAAAAAATGTATTTTCAAACAGACTACTCACCGAAAAGGACTGCCAAGACCATGCCGTGAACCCAGACCACCGAATGGTGAAGAAAAGAAATCATGTTCCGTATCCAAATCGAAAACATTCTTATCGAACAGATTGTCACCCATATCGAAGAACGATGCGAACGGATTGCTATTACCGAAGAATTGTGCAAATGTAGCTCGTGGATCACCATGGAACTGATATGTAAAGGTGTTGTTTGAGTTGGTGCCATTGCTTCTGCCTATATAAGAAATATATATATGTATGAGAAATATAACTGTAGAAATTTTTGTTAGGTTTAGCTATTTTACCACCACTCTTCAGTCCCTCTTCACCGTATTTATCATAGACCTCACGTTTGTTCTTATCCGACAATACCTCATATGCTTCAGCAACCTCTTTGAATTTCTCTTCAGCATTTGCAGCTTTATTCTTATCCGGATGATAGCGTAACGCTAATTTTCTGTATGCCTTTTTGATCTCTTCATCGGTGGCAGTTTTTGGCAGGCCTAATGTCTTATAATAATCTTTACCCATTTTTTAACTGTATTTAAGTCTGTGTAGTATAGTGGTGATGATTTTTTAATTATTTAGTTATAGTTTAATATCTCTGGTTTCGTATAGGCGAGAATCTTAGATAAGTTGTGCGTATATAGTTGAGCTGTTTAACTTTCTTAACAATTTTATAAGCTACGATAGGATTATCATCTGTAAAGAATTTCATAGTTTTAGAGAGATTCAAATTAATATTCAGCTATAGTTGAAGATACTTACAAATTTTGAATAGAGGTTTAATACCAGCTCTCACCCCTTTCTTTTGTTGTTTTTTTTCTTTTTATATATATACTGGCTTAGTTCATCTAGAACATAATGGCACATTTAATCATTTCTGACTGTTTGCAATACTATTTCTTTAGTTTCTGTAATTAAACAATATAAAATACAATTAAAGTTATTTATAGTTTTACAAATTTTTCAATGAAGCTAAAATTCACAAACATATTTCATAAATTATTTTTAACACTTGTTTAGAAAATTAAATTCATTCTATGCAGTATAAGTAAAAGTATCTATATATTTTCATTATAATAAATAGACATACAAAAACGTCACAAAATATATTGTAGAATTGTACGCTGCCATCACGATCAATGGTGACAACCCACGCCTTTGTTAAATTTAGCATACGAACATAAAAATGGACAAAAGAAAAGATGCATATGTATATTGTACGGGTGTATATGTATGTGTATATATATATATGTGTGTATATAATGTTGAAGAAAAACCCGAAATACAAAATAAAATATTTGCTTACGTCGAAAAGTTTTGCGAAAAATTTTCAAATTTTAATAAATTATTAAACAGAAATGTTAACAAGAAAAACAAACGAGCGAACGAACATAAGGAAATACTTGGAACCAATTTGTGCCCACTGTTTCTTAGCTTCAATTTATTTATACGAAGGTGAAAATTGTTTTCGATTTTAATTAGTATTTGTCTGTCTCTACATGGAAAATAAATTAACAAAAGTGCGTCAATTTTTGGTAACAAATTTTAAAGAAAATAATATGTTCTATTAAATTACTTGAAGTGGTTAATTATGTTTAGGTGAACACCCCCATTTCGTTTAAAATTTTCACACATTTCCCGCCTGCTATTGGCTAGTGAACACAACGAGTTTTGATTGTTATTTTTAATTTAACTAGAGTTCTACCAGTGGTCGAACTTCGAACTTTTGTCTTAAATGTAACCATAAATAAGATTATTAATAATACTGGAGTGTCAGGGAAAACCATTACGCCTCTAAATCGGTGCCTTCCAGAAAAAGAAATGAGCATGTATCGATGTGCTGTATCTTTGCGCTGTGTACGGCCATTCTCTTTACGTTTTTCTGCTCCTGTCGATGTATCTGAATGTTGTACGAGTATGTGCTATGAATGACCGGCCATGCACTGAAATTCAAAATTATATGCATTAAACTTGGAGGTGATGCCCTGTTTAATTTCAAAACATCGACTTGCATTTTTTCACTCTCTAACTGCATAAACTGCTTGCAAATTATAACATAAGCTTTATGTGTCAAGAAGCTTAAAGCCGTTAACGTTCAAAATATTCTACTAATTTTGAAATAAAAAAACATTTCACAAGCTTTTCAACAAACAAAAATATCAAGCGAGTATTTTGTGTTTAAGCAGGTAAAATGGTACTGAACCGTTTCGCCTTCGCCCATTTATATGTAAATGAATTTGTACACTCTTTGAGCATTTTATTTGCAATAATTAGGGCGTGGTTACGCTCTCAAATGTTGCTCGCCAACATGTTGGCAAGTGCGCGCATAACAGCTTTGAGCCTAACGTCAAGCTGCTCGACCGACATGCTATATAATGTAAATTGCGCTTTGTAATTGTAATACATTAATTGTCATTTTTTTTTTTTTTAACAAATTAAGAGAGCTGAGGGAGCAAGAGAGATCATGCCTTTATGATTGGCTAATGGTCTGCCTGGTATTTACCTATATTAGACGCAATCAATATATTTTAATCAAACCGATTTTGATCAAATTTTGTGGCCATATTCAAAATAGTCCCGTGGGTAATCCTATGAAGTTTCGTGGCTATTGGATAAACAGAACATTTTTTGGATTTTTTAGATTTTCCTTCCATTTTTTTTTGTTTTTTGTTTCGATAAGATGGAGCATGTGGAAGGTGGGGAAGGGGGAAGGAGTGGCAGGGGAAAGCGGAGGGTCGCGTACAACGTCGCGGGAACCTACTAGTACTTAATACAATTAAAATTTACATTCGTTCCTATTCCTCTGCACAACCTTTCAAACAAAATAAAATTGTATTTAAGGGTGTTAAAATGTGTCTGAACGTTTTGCACCTGCCTATTTATATATAGATATTAACTTTTCTCTCATAGTTAGCACCGAAAAAAGGTAGGGGGTACTCGATTTGTTAAAAAGTGTTACAATGGGGGACGGTAGTCAAAAAAGGCAAAAAATTGCGTTACGTAATACTTTACCGACCCTTCATCGATCCATCGTATTACACTAGTTTACAGCATAAATACAGAAACTTTCTCTTACACTTTTTTAGAGTAATTTGGATACGCTGAACACGAAAAACATACGAATTATTTTTTCATTCACCTAGATAATGATTTACTTGCGTTCTTCGAAGTATAATTTTACTGAAACCGGCGTACAGAGTAAACGGCAATATCGATCGAAATGATATATGGCCAGAAAAGTGATGAATTTATCTGTCTAACGGTACCCATTTCGTACCCATTTCGTTTCGTTTCAACTGACTGAATTACAGCTGATCAAAGTTCTGCTTCTAAATCAATTTATTTTTCGTGCATTTAAACTATGTGAAGGAAGTAAACTTCGACTTAAAATTTTTTCGTTTCGATCGGATGAAATATAGCTTCTTGAAGTACCCAGTAGTTTCAATAGTATGAACATTTCAATTATAACATATGAATTTGAAAATTTGAGTTGCTGAATATATTTATTGATGTAAAACATCTTTATTTTCGTAAGGGCAAGTCTGCTTATGAGAATATACAATTTTTTCTGTACGTCAAAATTGTTCAACATCAACTTACGTGGCATTGTTTGTGCTCGTTCATGCTTGACAGCATGTGAATTTCATATTGCTCAATACAAGTGAAAATAAATCGCGAATTTCCACCAAACGTGAATATTTTACCATTTCGTCGAATTCACTTTCGCAAAATTTTCACGAATATGAAAACCAGAACAGGCCAGATAAATAGTTTTTGATTTTTATAATTCGTGAATTGAAAAGGAAAAATTAAAAATGTGTTTGATATCACCCGATAATTTTTGCCATTGTACGTGGTTCTTACACAGAGCATTATTAGTAGAACAGTGTTTGCAGAAGATAAGAATGATTTTAGTTTTGGAAGGCTAATACACTGGAGAGAAAAGATTTTTGTTTGACGAAAGAACCATGAGGATGTCTTAGCGCAGTTTATCCAGATTCCCCATCAGTTATAAGCCGTGAGTCGCATTCCGAAATGGTTGCAAGAGCTTAGTTATTATTGGCAGGCCCATCGGGAAAATGAGAGAAATAAGCAAGTTGTTTAAGTAGTAAATGGAACTAGTCAAGCGGATAAGACAACAATGCATTTATTGAGCCAGAGTAAATTGAATAATAATTTCTCCCTGCATTACACATTAAGCTTGGATTATTTAAGTATTTCGTAAAAAAGTTACCGAAGAACATCCATGATGGACTCCGCAATAGTCAACCATCATTTGATGGATCCTGCAGGTTTGATATCGTCTCTCTATTTCAGCGATGTCTTGGTGGAACCAGTTACATAGTTCATCGCTATATTTTCTTGGTCCGCTACCACTTGAAATTTTTGGAATTAATGAAAAGTGCGAAACTGGTAATATTGGATTGGAGTGTGTTGTTGAGAAAAGTTACTCAAATGAGTAAAACGTATGGAAATCGTAAAAAATAGCATGACATTTTAACTTTCCTCAGCTGCAAATGGGTCATTTTTTATTCGATCAAAATCGTAAACATCTTTCATCCATATATTGTACATTTTGATCGGGCTTTGTCGTTCACTGTAAAATCATACATCGTTTATGTAAAATCATATAGGTGAATGGCAAAAATGTAAAAAGCAGTACAGTTTCCAAGTTCAGAGCATCCAAATTACTGTAAAAAATAGTGTAAAAGAAAGTTTCTATCGTTTTGACGTTAAAGTAATGTAGTAAGAAACATGTAATGAAACTTAAGAAGTGAAAACTTAAGAAGTAAAAATGCATAACATTTAAATATTATCCTGATAATTTTTATTATAATCCATTAATTCAAATACATTCAAATTAATCTATGCATAATTTTCCGATGACATTGACACATTTAAGCATAACCAACACTGTTTCAGCTCCTACCATACAATATATTTCAGCACATTCAATGACCCTCAACACTTTCGTTTGCAAATACAAAACTTTTGAGAAAAAAAAATTTGCAAAATATCTTGTGCTATTTAAACAAACATGTTTCAATACGACAATGGATGACGCCTCAAAGTCATTTTAATTGATTTAATGTACATTTTTGACATATCGACAAATTGAGTTGTTGTCGAAGTCGTTAAATAACAAACAATAAGAGTAAATGTGTTCGTTTTGAATAAACAATTAGGCAATTAAATGATATATTCTATTAGAATACAAACTTTCAGCTCGATTAAAGCCTCTTTATTGGTTTCAAAAAAAAAAAAATAAATCTCATTCTATTTTACAGATAACAATTGATTTATTTAATACTTTTCATACTGTTTCACTTCATTATGCATTCCGAAATTCAATTCAATTTAAATAGAAATCATTTAGAAATATTTTCACATTGATCTTGACAAGCACAAACAAAAAAAAAGAAAGTAAAACAAAACGGCGACAAGGTCAAACGCGTGTATTCCACCCACTTTGAGTGATTTTCCAAAATAATATCGTATACAATATATATTTCAAGATTTATTAAAATTTATTTTGAGCGAGCGAAGTGAAATCAACAAACCGCATTGTTAAGAACAGCACAAATAAAATACACGTAGATATATAAATCTCTGGGATAATGTTTGATTGTGTATCTCTTTTTGCAAATCTATTAAAAAATATAATAAATATATTTTTCACAAGGACATTATAGCACAAGTAGTATACACGTATGTATATGTAAAAAAAATCCAATTATATTGTAAACAAGAAAGAATGCTGCAGTCAAGTGTACACGACTTCGAGATGCCCTGTGTTAATGCTCGTTATATGAACCATAGATTTTAATATTTAGTGGTCCGATCTGGACATATGTGGAATATTTGATTAGAATTAATGAAAAATTATAGTTAATTAAAGAAAAAAAACAATAACATTTTAAGAACAAAAACAAAAAAATTGCATACAAAAACTAAAAAATGGGGCCCATATTTGTATGGGAGCTACTTTTGGTATTTCCAGCGTAATTGACAGCAAATCCAAAGAAATTTTCATACAAAAACTTAAAAATGGTGGCATGGTTGTATGGGAGCTACCTCATAAAGTGGGGTTGGCATGTTCATTTAACGCTAGTTACCTGTACAGAGAAAAGGAGAGTCTAAATAACTAAATATCTCTATCTTGCATAGTCTCTGTGATCTGTTCGTTCAAACAGACGGTCGGAGAGACGATGGACAGACGGACATGTCTATATCGACTTGTCTTATAGGGTCTGCCACGCTTTCTTTTGCACAAACTCAACATACATTTTTACCCCATGGGTACATGATATAAAAATATTAAAAATAAATATATTTGTAAAAAATGTATCGTACACAGAAAAAATTATTAATTAACATTATAAGGGGTGTTACAAGTCTCAGACTTAAAATTGTCCGAGTCCCAAATAATTAATCTATATAAAACTTTCTTTCTATTGGGTGTTTGAATTAGTTCGTAGAAAATCTTAAGAGATGACGTGGCTAGTGCATTTCCAATATTCCACTTTCCAAAGTGTATTCCCCTACTGTAATTGAGCGTCGTTTTTAGTATGCGAACCAAAAAAGTTTGAAGGTGAAGAATTTGAGAAATGAAGTTATATGTCAAGCGCTTCGAAAAATAGCTGAATCCTTAGGAGTTTACTTGTCTACAGTCAGCAACCGCCTCAAAGCCATGGAAATAAACCAAAAGCAGTAAAATTGGGTCCCACATGAATTGAAACCAATTTACGTAGAAAGACGTTTTTCAGCTGTCAACAGCTGCTTGAACGACAGAAAACAAGCGGGTTTTTGCATAGAATTGTGACTGGCAATGAAAAGTGGTACCGTAGCGGTACTAGCCGTAGTGGTATTAGCGGATAATACCAAACGCAAAAAGTAATGGGTTGAACCCGGCCAAACATCAACATAAACGGCGAATGGATGAATAAAAGTTTATGCTCTGTGTTTGGTAGCATCAGCTGGGGGTAGTCCACTACTAGCTTTTTAAACCTAATGAAACCATCACGGAAGATTACTACCAACATCAATTGATGCCTTTGAGCCGCGTATTGTACAGAGTCACGATAAAGCAATTTTTCAGTACAACAATTCTGAACCCCATGTGGAAACGCTCATATGGAAAGACCTCCACCACCAACTGTATTCACCAGACTCTGCTCCTTTTGATTACCATTTGTTCAGATCAAATAATTTTGACCTATCTGTGTCGAATATTTACGAGTATACTAAAATTGTGTTGATTCTTGAATTGCTTTGAAAAACGAGTCATTCTTCCATATGCTGCCAGAAGGCTGGAAAAAAGTAATGATCAGTGATAATAGCTCAATTTACGGGTAAAACGCCCAAACATCCAATATGTTCGGGAAAGTCTAATTCCCTTCCAGCTTGCGAGATATACAGACGGTCGGAGTGACAAACGGATATATTAGTTCTAATAAAAAGTATCCCATGTAAAAACTTAAAAATAGGTTGTTGGGTTTATCTATATTTGTGGGCGTGCTACGCGCATTAATACAAATGCTAAGCATAATCTCATAAAAGTAATCGACCTACATTTCAAGATAATATTTTAACTGTAATAAAATAATCAAAAGTAGAATGCGGATTTGTACGAGGGTCAGCCATAATACTCGTAATGAACGTGGCATAACGGGATTGGGGATAACTAATATATCTACTCAACTTTTGCTGTTGATCAAAAAACTAAAGTAAATTCCAGCTTTCTCTTGTTTTTTATCAATAATTTTTTTAAATGCTTCGTTTTAATCATACTTTTGATACACGGTTTGAAACGTATATTAACACAAAGTTTGAAAAACTCAAAAGGAGCCGCCAAAGACTCCATAATCTATACAGTATAATATTACTCACCTCGCCCGCCTATCTGGCTGTTAATATGGAACCTAGTCATTCCGTTTTCATCAAATCTTTCTAATATAGATACTGTCTGGAGCCGGCATCCTTTTAGTATCCTCAAATCGGTATGACACATCCATTTATATAGGTGGTCCTTGTACACAACCACATTTTACTTTTAAGTATGCTTTTGTAGTAAATTTTTTTTATTACAGTCAATATTATCTTGAAATGTTCGATTCATGCTTTTCATTTGAATAAACGGACGCGGCACGTCCACTATACTGGGAGGCGTATATGCCCGTTATAAGGATTTTATATGGGAATCCACTATATTGTAACAAATATTGGCTTCTTAAGGACAGAAACTTTGCATACTCGTATATATTAATGAGTATTTTAGGCGCACTTTTAGGCGTAGCTCTCATATAAAACCTCTAACCACTTTCTGGATTTTGTAAGTAAAACTTTCTTGTTTTTTGAGCTGATTGTTTAAAGCACGCAATGAAATTATTAGGAGCATGTGAAAAATAATATATTGTAGCTCTTACAAAGAGTGCAATTCTTAATTTAAAATGAAAAAACTTTAGTGCTAATTTTTATTTTTATATAGACGTAGTTCGTTCCCCGCTCCTTCTACAAGTTCCCAGTTCAACCATTCAATTAAAGGTTCTGTCATTTAAACTAGTCCAAACCTAAACGAACCAATTCTAGTTCATTTGGAAAGTTAATACACTTGCTTCTTGAAGCACCCGTGCTTTTTAAATTATTTCCAATTATTTTTCATTCTCCCTGTGTTCGACTTCTGTGTCTGTGTTTTATTCCACACTGTTTCATTTTTAAAATTATAAATTATTACCATAATTGAAAAATAAATTTCGCATTTAATTATTTTTCATTGACAGTTACAGCACACGACAGTTTTGGTTAAATTTGTGGGTGTGTTCTTACATGTGAATCGTCATCATACATTGTCGACAATTTCTTCCGGAATTGCTTTTGATTTATTCAATTGTACGCACGACATTCATACATTGTATATAGATTTTCGGTTGTAACGAGCAATAATTCGAACGTGTTTCATTTTAATTATTATATCATAAAATATGAAAAAGAAATGCTTATGAAATTGCGTTTTTTCATTGTAGGTCTACCTATGAGGAAACATATGTAAACTGTTTTTTTTTATAATCAAGAAAGATACGTATGTACTTAACTTGGTGCTTAGCAACACTGTTTAGTGAATTGCGCTGTATAGAGAAGATGTTATCTTAATTTTTTATTGTTATAAAGTAAGTATCATATTCCAGACTATATTAAGAAAGGAAATATGCTTTACTAGATATCATACACAAGATATGCTGGTCCGTTCCGGGAACACATTTTCGGGAAAATTTTGAGAAAGTGAATGAAATGGTAAATTTTTCACGTATGAGATGATTTTGAATTCACTTGCCTTGAGTAATATGAATTACACTCTATCAATGCCAAAATAATTCAATATCATCGCAAATATTAAAAATGACCCATTTCATCGAACTCAGTTTTGCAAAATCTTCTCGAAAGTGAGAATCAGAATAGGCATGATAGATAAAGTTTATAAAAAAATATTAATCTGCCAGCTCTTTAACTGATTTTTTTTTTCATACTTCTGTACATAAAAGCCTAAATCATTTCACATAGTATCAAACTCAATTAAAACCTGAAATTGATGAAGGTCATCAGATCAATTCAAAAGCAAACAAAATCGCTTAATACGATTAAATTAAATTCAATTTGATTTATGCATCTGAGCTTTTAATACATTTCCACTATTTTCACTATACAGACTTTTTATTTTTGTTTGGCAAACGCCTTATTGCAATAAATTACTTAGTCTTTAGCGCGAAATTAAAAATGATATTGCAAAAAAGCTCAACGAAATTGCATACGACAATTAATTTCATAATTTATTGAAGGCACATATTCAGTTGTGATTTATGAATGAATTCGAATAGCAGCAATTGAAATTGAATTGAAGTTTTGGGATCGTTGTACTGCAATTTGAAAACATTAAAACAAAATAAACTTGAAAAAGATTTAACAATGGAGTCAAGCAGCACTTCTGTTTCGAAGAATTTAGAGTGGTTAGCACAAAAAAAAACTAATTTTTCGAATACGAATAAATTGTTCGGCAGTTAATTTCGTTAAAATGTTCCGTTTATCACTTTCAGAATAATTTCGAGATTTAAATTTACTTGGCACTATGTATTTCATACTCGTAAGGTCTGGTGAGTGCAAATATTGACAAAAAATGTACTAGAATCTAATAAAATGTATGAATTTTGGCTAACTCAAGATCACATCACATTGGGAAATATTTTTACATATATTTTACATATATTTACATATATACATATATTCCTTAATGCGAAAAAAGAAATAATGAACAGCTTTTGTTTACACAGAAAAATGATCGGCTGTCAATACACGTGTTTCAATGTATGACACTACCTATCATCAGTTGACTTGGCCGCACATTACTGCTTTTATATCATACTTAATTGAAAAACGCCTTGTGTATTCCACGAATTTCTGTTATCCCATGACAACGAAAAAGGACAAATGTATTTTCAAATCATGTTCTGTCACATTCTTGCAAGTACGCCTCTCTCTCTTGCATTCTTCTGTGTATAGTTGTTATGTTATCCCCTTATAAACTGCGCCATTGGCTAGTCAAATTTTGAGTTTCTAGCTTAAAGCCTAGAAGTCACCTAACAAGAAATGCTTCATAAAAGAAAAATGTTATATAAAATAAAAGAAAACGTTGACTTCCGTAGAACCGAAGAATCTTAAATACTCTTCGGACTTGCATTGTTTTTGTATTGGAGCTATACTTTCTAGATGATAAACTGCGACTTTCACTGTTTTTGTATTGGAGCTATACTTTCTAGATGGTAAACTGCGATCATGGTTATAAAAAGTGACCATACCAACTTTTAAACCAATATTTCTAAGATTGAGGGCATATGTCGCACACAAACATTCAAACAGACGGTCTAGCCATATGCGTCTGGTTAGATATGGTTAGATCGTCTCGTCGTGCTAATACATTTCTTGTCAGGTGAGTACATGGCATGCTTGTACTTTTGTATGAAGGCTATGTTTTATGGTGGGTGGACATGTTTGATTTATAAACTCTATCTGTATAGAAAAGTTCTGATATCGAAATTTGGTGGCAGCATTACAGACTTAAACATTGCACAAATGCATTCAAAAAGGCAAACAAGGTATTTACAGACTTGCACAGCGTCGTTTTCATATGTTTTCGTTTGATCAAACAAATCAAAGCAGGCACTGTGCGCATATATCAAAAACCAAATGGTTATGAAGATTTCCAGTTTAACGAAAACAAATCAAGCAGTGTCGAATACCAACCGAATCGTATGAATGTTCTGTTTTCTTCGTTCATTCGCATTGTCTATTCTTTTGGTTTGATTCTTTGGTCGCATCGAACCAAATAACCATAACTGCAACATGTTTGAACTTATTTCGTTTGCAACATACTTTAAACCAAATGAAAAGAAGAATAAAATTGATTTGAGGCATTTGACAAGCGAGTGTGTCTATTACAGAAATACAGACTGACGGACATGGCTACATAGAATCGACTTTTGATGCTGATCAAGAATATACAATACATACATTAGAACCAGTCAAATTGTATAGGTCAACATAACAGAAAAATCGTAGGGACAGAAAGTATAGTTCTAAGTAAGTATAGTACTAAGTAAATTTGCGCTAAAACTAAACAAGAAAAAACGTTAAGTTCGGTGAAAGCGAAGCTTTCATATCATTCACATGAAATTTCAAGTTGTGTGTATTAAGAAGAAAAATAATTGTAAAACTTAACAACCAAAACGTGGGTGGAAAGTTTGTTTGTTTGTTGGTCTGAAGTCCAAGTACCCAACTGATATTCGTGCAGAAGCGTCTACAAAAAGGCCAAACATTTTTCGATTCGGGCGATTATCTGATGGCCAAGCAAAAGGGCGACGGAGTAAAGCAGGTCCTTGCCAATAAGGTTACAACCAGTGAGGCTATACCAACTCCAAAGACTGTACCTCTAAAACGAGACACACCCCTTGATGTTTATATGAAACGCTTATTCATAAAAAGCAAATTTCAAATTCATGTTGCACATAATGAAAAGTTTTTCATACAAAAATCCAAAGGTGTGTTGTGGATTTGTATGGCGGCTACGCATAAACATGGAGAGATCAACCCAATGATATATGTATATGTAAAGCGTCCGTCCATAAGAAATCACCATATAATATTTCAAGTTTATGTTGCCCGTAATAATTCTAAAAGTCGGTGGGTGGCTCGTATGGTGGCTACCCAATAAAGATGGATCACATAAATTGATATATGTACATATATGTGAAGTACTCGTACTATAGAGCTTTAATCGATTCGAATTTTATACAAAATATTTTCAGTTCTTCAAAAAATGAACAGTTATAAAAAGTTTTTTTTTTTTTTTTTTTTGAGAAGAATTTTATACTCGTGATTTGAAATCAGTTTACAAAAATTCATGCTTAAATTGGACGCAGTGAACGAATTCCATACAAAGTCACTAAACCAGTTTCTATGCAAATTATTCAATTTAAATATATGTATCGCATATATTATTTACTTTACTCTAACGCTATAAAATTTATGTTTTTATTTTTAGTCAGACGCACAACTTCCCCAAAAAAAAAAAAAAAACTAAAAATCGGAGAAGCGAACCGAAATAGGAAAAAAAAGGTTTATGCAAATTTTATGACAAATGCCAAAATAAACGGAAATAGAATTTATTCGGTTGTCTTTGTTTTTAATTTTGGCTTTTTTTTTAGCTAATGCAAAATTCAGTTGAAACGATGAGTGAGTGTGTGAAACTTTAATTAAAAATATGGTGAAAAAAGATTTGTACGAAGAGCAAAAACTAAATTATAAAGCTATGTATTCAGATAAGGTCATAAAAGGTATGATCTAAAAATAACCGAACTTTTAATTTAAATCATAGCACACGAAGCGCCATCTATAAAATGTTGGCAATGCTAGAAAGGTACATTTTTCTTCTTTCGTAAGCAGCTAAGTTGATGCTAATCGTTTGACAGGTTACAAAATGACACGTGTTTTAATAACAGCAGTTTTTGTAGTTATGTCGTAAAAACATAATGGAACAAAGAGGTAAAAAATTTGCTAAGACCTACGAAGTTTATGATGATGATTGTATGAGTCGTACTCAAGTTTACACATGGTTTACACGATTTAAAAACGGTCGCGATGATATACATGATAATCCAAGACCTAGCCGAACCGAAGCATCTAATCGTGCTGAGTTACTGGAAAATGTAAGTGAAATAATCACTATCGATGCAAATTTCATTGGGAGAATGCTGACAGAAGAATTAAATTCATCTTACTGTAAAAGAAAGGTGTGTACACGTTTTGTTCCACATCAGTTAAATGATGATCAAAAAATCGCTCGTGTAGAGCATGGCAAAGACATAATTTCAAAAGCTAAAAACGATTGACTCGATCATAGCTGGTGATGAAACATGGTGTTTTAAATTTGATCGTGAAACTAAACGACAATCTGCAGAATGTTAGTCAAAAGACGAGCCAAAATCTAAAAAATTATGTTTTCAGAAGTCAAGAATCAAGAGAATGTTGATAACTTTCTATGATTCCAAGGGTATTGTTCACAAGGAATTTGTTCCAGAAGGTCAAACTGTCAATGGAGAATATTATTTAGAAGCTTTACATCGTTTATGGTCGAGAGTTCTACGAAAATTTCAAAGGAAAGCAGCTGTTTTTATTGCATAATAATGCACCACCTCACAAGACCAAAAAAGTCAATGAATTTTTTTTTGATTATTTTTGCCGTGACAAAAGTACTAAAGAACATCCCAAAAAGCGAGTTTAAATAGTCTATGGATAAAATAGTTGAGCGTTCCAAACGTTGTATTGAGTTAAATGGATCCTATTTTGAATAAATATTAGCTTTGAAACATAAAACCAAGCTAGTTTTATTTTATAACTAAAAAGTTCGGTTATATTTAGATCGCACCGTGTACATATCGGAAACCTTCAACGCATTGCATTGAAATATCTAATAATTTTAGCAAACTTAGCCAGATATCTGGCACCGTGTGAACATGCCTTTACTGACCAAAAATTGGCATTCGCATTTCACGCTTCGTCCAGCTACAAAGCGGCTGGGACTGCATTTTAGTATCGTAGTTACATATCAAATAAATCTTTTGTTTGTAATTCATTTTCCATGCGAGTTTCGCTTTATTTATTTATTCATTTATTTATTTGTACACAATTTTTCAAGTGCATAAATATTTATTAAACTGTGGAATGCCATTTTCGCGTCACTTTCGAACGTGTTTGACATCTTTTTTTTTGTATTTTTTCGATACTCGCGCGAGATCTTTGTTCGATGCAAAATCATTTAAAATAAAACAAAAAACTTAAACTGTGGTAATGACATATTGAATGAATGAATAAACTGCATGAATCATATCAAAAAGAGCGCAAAGAAGAAAAACATCAAACAAAAATCGCACGATACTTTTGTAATTGGCAATGGAATACATACATAAATTGTAAATGGTATGGACCCGCAGATGTATCTGACAACGCGAAACGGGTGTTTCTATGCCCAACCAAATTTATTACAGAGCAGACAATCTGTCCAAACAAAAAGTGTAGGTTTTACAAGGCTACTTTCCAGTTTTGTACTGGATATATGATATTTTGGCAGTTATTTTTATTATACTATTTTATATTGGCGCGTTTTGCGTTTAGTCATTTTGGCGTCTATGTTATTTTTATTTCGGCTTAGACACCTACGAAATATTTTTTAATCGTTTTTATTATAAAAGCTGGATTTTTTTTTTTTTTTTTTTTTTGTATTTTGGAAACTACACATTTTGTAATTATTTGCTAGATTTGCTGGTAATGTATGTACTAAATACATAAGCTTTGTTCTTTATAAACTATTCAAATGGAGGTGAATAAACTTTAAGCGCTGTTGATTTTCAAAAAAGGTGCTAATTGTGTCGAATAAGTGGCAAAATATTACACAGACTCTGGCTTATTTAGGGCGTGTTGTTTATTAGAACCTTTCTCTTTTCGCCATTTCCAGAAACTAAATGTAAAATACAATAGTATTTGATACAAACTTAAAGAAGTCAAAATTTAGAAATAAGGCGTGATTCAATGCCAAAAGAAGAAATGAAGAACTTTGTAAAAGCTGCCCGTTATAGTACATTGTTTTAGTGCAGAAATCTGAAAATATTGAATTGAGCAGTCTGTTGAAGTTCTGATTAACTAGATCGCAAATAGAAAATAATTTTAGCACTGACTTGTTCTCAAGGTTTTTTATATTAGAATCTTTAAAATGCGCAGAATTTAATACAAATCGGAAAGTGAAATTAGATATTTGAGAATTTATGTTCAATTGTAGAGTCTGAACAGATATTATCTCAATGGATAACACTACTTTACAGCGAAAGAATAAAAACTTTTTCACATTTTTTTGGAGTAATACATTTGCGCTGAACACGAAAGACATACTTTATTCATTTGAGCCATTCACCTAAATAACGGTATATTGCCGTTATTCGATTTATGATTTTACATAAGCCAGCGTCCACAGTGAACGACAAACCCGTTCAAAATTAATGATAAACTGGATAGAAAAGTGTTGGTGGTTCTTATCCATATATTGGTATTGAAATGAACTGGTACCGCCATGCTCTAGTTTTCACCTTCGAACTAATTGTTCGGAAGTGATTTCCTTCAAATGGTCCGTGTTTCAATTTCAGATGGATTTCGTGGTTTGATTGTATTTGTCGTTGTGTATATGGATTTCATAGCGCCAATTCAAAGTGAATTCAAATCACGAAATCATTCTGAACGAAATCACTTCCGAACAATTTATTCGTATGCGGAAACCGGAGCACGGGGTTTAATTTTGTAACGAAATATTTATATTTTACATTAATATTATTTCGAGTGATTGTAACACGTAATTATACGAAATAATGTACGACTTTCCTAGAAATGATTGCCGAACGCTTAATTGCATGTTCCAATCGATCCCAACAATACAAAAATAAATAAAAATCTTTCGTCACAAAATTGATTACAGAAATTTTGTTAGTTGGAGGTACGTTTTCGTCAACATCTATTTTTGTTTAAATAGAGATGCAAAATTTGGACTGCGCAGAGCTAAACATCGAACATAACCTATAATTATTAAAATGCAAACGTTTTTCTTCGTCTTATTTATATGGCTTTACTATTACACCCATTTTGATAAATGATATACGATTCGAAATTAAAATCGGTTACATATTGTTGAATGCGTAAAAAGAGATATGACTTTTTTTATTGCTAATGATAAAAAACACGTACATGCTCACGTACAAGAATACACACTCACACATTCACACTTTTTTTTTGCTAAAAGTGCACATATAGGCACACACAAATGTTAAAAAACGAACAATTCAGTAAAAAACAACAAGAATCAACAAGGAAACAAACTACACGCTCTAATCAATATATTACACCAAAAAAACATAACGCTCTCTTAACTCTGCTTTTGCCTAATTTCATGCAAAATGATTCACATATGTTTCACCCACCACTCTGCACTTGCCTTGCAGTAGTAATAAATTTTACATTTAAAAGTAATAAAAAAAGGTTGTTGAATAAATTGTTATATTAAATTTCTTTTATCTCTAGAGAAATAAATCGAATGTGTGAACCGCACGATTTTCTAGTAATATTTTATATGTGAAGGCGCATGTTTTGAACTATAACTCCATAATATTTTAAAATATTTTTGTGTCCATGAGACACCTTATTATACGACCTTACTTCTTTTAACTTTTAGACAAAAACTAGATCAAACCGTACGATTAGCTGGATCCCGAGATACAAGAGTACATAGATGTCTAAATTCTCAACAAAACTGTAGCATAAATTTTTGTCATTCATTCATTCCCTTAACAAATGCTTAAAGAAAGACCTGCCATTTGGTACCGTGATATATTTGTGCTGAAGTGTGATAGAAACAAACATTATTAAATGCATTTTTTTATAAGTTTTGAACTTATTTATGTGAAATACATCTTGTAATTTTCTGTACACTCGAAAATTTTACAAAATTCTAAATGGCAAAAAAACTCAAGGTGACGAAAGTTCTTTACGCTTCAGCTTATGTCCTTCCAGAATTGCCATCCTTACTTTTGTTAGTGATGTATGTCTGTATATAATGTATATGGAGATTCTCATAAGAACTGATCTACATTTTTTCAGTAGTAAGAGAATATGGAAGTCATTACTGAATTATTTAAAAAAAGTTCCAAACACAACTTACAGACTTTGAATTTGTATAGGTGTATAGATCTATTATTGGATATGCAAATTGTATAAAACAATAACACTCAATTCAGATAAGCTACACCAAACAAGGAAGAACATTGACCAGTCAAAATATCTAAATAATACCTACCTACATCAACAAAACTTAAAGTGAAATCAAGAGTTGAAATAGGTATTGATTGTTAAAAAGAGTCGCTGCAGCTTCGTTTAAAACACCTATTTTGCATATACATATTATAAGCAAAATAACCGCTAGCTACAATACATTTATGATTAAACAAACACAATTAAATTTCACAAAAATACTCTGTATTGTATCTCCACAACAGTGACACGCACAGCACAAGATACGCTACATTAACTTTGTGCTGATAATGATGATCATGACGATGATGATGATGATAATGGAGCTAGAAATCGCTAAAAGCAATACATTGACCTTTATTACTCCACAGCAATGAAGCTTCTATAAAACAATGAGAAACGAAATGAAAAACAAAATTAAATTAATAAAAATTGCAATTAATTTACAAAAAAAAAATATATATATTTTTAGCGCTCAGAATTTCGAATGACGCTGTGTTGAAATGAGAAGAACAAATATTAATTTCAATTAAAACGAAATTTGAATACACTGCTCATGCACTAGTCATAAACCATCGATTCATACATACCAGCTTCGCAAAAAATATGTAAAAACTATTTGTTAATTACAAGTGCTATTAAGTTTTAAATGAAGTTGAATACTAAATTTTAAGCCAAAATAGCCGAAAATTGAAATTCGGCGTCTGTCAGCCTCATAACATTCACATCTGATTCAAGATCAGTTTATGACACTCCGCGTTCTAAGAATCAGTCCAAGCGAATTTGTGCCAAGGAATAGTACACGCGCTCTTACCGTACAGATTGACATTCAAAATATCTTCTCAACTGTGAAAACTTTTTTCGCTGAAACAACTAAAACGAGTCACAGTTTAGAACGGAATTCGGGTAGAAAGACCTTTCGGAGCGTTGTACTTTGAAGATGGTGCTGGAGAGAACGTCACCGTCAATGGAGTGATCGTTATCGAGCCATGACAACGAATAGTTTTGATGCCATCGCTGGCTGATAATAGCATGGACAACTTTTAGTTGCATCAGGACGACGCCACACCTCACACAGCACGAGCCACGGTCGGTTTATTGCGGCCATTTTACAAAATGATGATTTTGACTGGCCACAGCGATCGCCCGATTTGGCGGCTCTAGACTTTATCTAGTTGGGGTTTTTGAAGTAAAAAGTTTATAGCAATAAACCACGAACTGTAGATGATTTGAAATGCAATATCCGACAGGAAATGTCCTCTATTCAGCTTTGAAAATGACAAAAAAACTAGCATATTACGCCAATCGCTTTGGCGGCACCCATTTACACAATATCATACTCGTATTCAAAAAGTGATCAGTACAAATATCCAAGGTTCAAAATAAACGAAAGATTAGTTAACAGCAACAAATTTTTTTTTATAACCTTAAGGCGTGACAGACGCCAGAAACTATATATATTTTTGAACAGCATCGTAAAATGGTTTATTAAGCAATGTCCATCAGTCTAGATGTATGAAACAATTGATCTCAGGAACTACAGAAACTACAAGAGACTTCAAACATGAATATTTAGATTTCTCTTGACCATAAGCAGATTGTTTAAATTAAATTTTGTGGATGCTTCGCCAACAATGCCTACCGCGCCTACTTTAGCAAGGGGCAGAGTATTTCGCAGTTGTGACTATACGATAACTCCATTCTAACTGGTTTTTTTTTAATTATCTCCTTATTTATGTTGAAGTTATGTGAGACAAAGCGATAACGAATAATTTTTCGATAATTTGTAACGATTCATTTGAAGATTTGTTCATGTTTTTCGTGCTTTTTCGTGTCACAGTACTGTTGACTTGCATACACCATACACACAGGAAGATTTTTTACTTTGCCCGAACATGCACGGCACATGCACGAGACTCAACTTTGATGCACGAACATATCATGCATACGCGTGACACGATGTATAACGACAAAAAGCACGACACGCGTCCATCTCTAGTCTGAATGTTAAAAAGTTTAAAAGCACAACATTATAATTAATTAATTTATTAATTACAAAAAAACAGTACATGTTAATAATGATGATCAAGACACGACGGCGACTCGGACAATGATCGTAATGGGGATGATGTTGATGTCCGAGTGCGTTAATGAATGCTTAAAAGAATATTTCCGTGTTGCTTAATTGCCAACGCCAGTTTTTTTTTTTTTATATGACTTATTACAGCTGACCCCCACAAAAACAAAATTTTGTTTTTTTTTTTTGTTTTTTTATATTTGCAAAAAGTCTTAAAATAAATATTCAAAATTAAATCCGATTTTCGGACATGTGTACAAGATCAAAAAAAAAAAAAAAGAGAAAGAAAAAGAAGAAGTTTATTTGCGCTGAGCGTAAATGAGTGTAGCAAATAAATTAGTGTTAGATTTTTATATAGGCTATAAGATAATACATAAAATAGTCGCCGGCCACGACTCGAATGCCAAAGAGCAACAAAATTATTTCAAGAGGTTTCTAAGGCGTTTTTTTTTTTGTTTTTTTTTTTTTGGGTGAGCGCGATGCGATTGCACGAAACAGTGATATTTATCTATTGTAGAATAGTACGAGTATACTCGTACACCTATGTATAATATTTAGTTTAGTTGGACATTAGTACTCGAGCAATTCATTGGATGGTTGTATGGATGGACTTTGTAGGCTATAGAGTTCTCTCTTTTGAATGCGCCCCGCGCGAATGTGTCATAATTTATAAATACAAAATAAAATTTACAACAACAAGAGCAACGGTAAAGCTAAAGACCACTGACTAGTTGTATAATTTTCGTTTATTCAATATTTTTTTTTTTATTTTTTAAATATTTTTTTCATCAATAATTGTCTTGGCTTCTTTTTTTCAATGTTGCGAGACTGTGTATTATTATTGTTGTAGAAGAAAAATATATGATTATAGATCGCGCGCTCTTTACACTCTGCGTATTCTAGGAACTAGTTTTTTTATAGTTATGCTCTATACAGAAAATATAAATGTGAGGAGTATTAAATTTCTCATGGTGTTTGTAATATGCAAAAATGCAAAAGAAGATATCGAAGAGTTCATAAAGTACTTTATATACTTATATATTCGGGAATAACTCGATCGAATGTGGTTCATAGGGTTCATTTACAGACATATATATAAATATGTAAACATAAATTTTGTCGTGGCATTTTAATATTCTTATATAGTTGAAAAAAATATTCTGAAGATGAGTAACAAAAAAAAATGTGCAAATTTTTGGATATTTTGGCTTAAAATTTCACTTAAAACTTAATAGCACTTATAATTCACAAATACATAGTTTTTACATATTATTTTTTAAGTGCACAGCACATTCGCAAAAGTAGCAAATGAATGAGCGTATTATTCGTGTATAATACGTGTTTTTCGTATTATTGTGTAGTATTTGGAACTGCGACAGATTTACGTCTATTGTGCCCTTACCGTAATATAATAACAACTACAATACCTCATCTAGCACCATCTGCCTAATAAACGCCTCAAGATGCTTCGGATTTAATGTTTACACACCTCCCTGTAAGCTGTTACTGTCTCAGTTATTTAAATCACGTATTTGCGAAGGCTGAGCAATCTTTCAAAATATGTTCCAATGACTAGTCGTCCTCTAGACATAATCTGCATGTACTGTCACTTTCAATACATAATTTGTATATATGTAGGTGTTTTTTAACCCTGCAATGTCCATTCCCAAAAATTTGTCCGCAATCCAATGCAGGCCTTGTTTCTTGCTATACGAGTATGAGCCTAACAGTTTCTTACCCTGTCTAAGTTCCCGAGTTCCCGAATTCATCACTGGCTAAATTTTCTAACTTTATCACTAAGATTATAAATGTGCCTAGACCCAGAACGCAAAATAGTTTGCAATATTTGGTTTTCTATACCCTCTGCTTATGTTAAAGTGGGCAAAGATTTTTAATTAATTCTAAGATATTAACTAGTTTCCCTAAAGGTTCAAAATACCCCAGCCTGCTGCTTCATCCGTTAGTGTACTATGTACCAGTTTATTGGCTCCGGTTTAATAATACAATTTTTTGTTCTTCCATCTATTTGTCTTACTGACTTCTATGTTAATGTTTTGATGTAGTTGTGCAGCCGAGGATATCGCTGGTGTAGATTAGTATCGGTTGCTTGACTGTCAATAGATTTCTTCTTTTGACGAAACTACTCTTCTACATATACACAACATAGTCCCATATGCCTGTTGTTGTACGTATAGGTGCAATATACGGACTTTGGTAACGAAGTGAAAAATTCAGTCGACCCAGATGGTCGAATTTCGACTGAAAAGCGGACCTAGTGTTCATAAATAGACACCTTTTTTTTATTTTGATACAACTCCAATCTCTAAAGTATATTTCTCCCTAGTATGGCCTTATCTGGCGATAATGTGTCATATTGAAGCGTATTAATGCTTCGGTTTTAGTGAAGTTAACCTTTTTTTGCTCCGTTTCGAGTTTTTTGTTCAACTTTTGTATCGTACTATAACTGCTTCTTGGACTATCTTTTGTATACATACAATATATACATTTTTTTTGGAGGCCAAAAATCTCAGTTTAGTTTTTTTATTTTTGTTACCATTTGTTCTCCATACATTTCGCGTGATTTTTGTTTATTTGGAAACTTTTTGTTTTTCTCTATCACATACACATTGTAGTATATACAATTATTTATTTAGCTTTTATACCAATCACATTTTGTTGTTATTATATTGTGTCAATAAGTTTTGCGCTTAGATTGAGCGATTGGAAACACCTTCAACATTTATGTTTACATGAATCGCCTAATCTTAAAGACTCTTTTTCGTTTTTGGGGGACACCCTCCTACACAAAATTTTATGTGCCTTTCTTTCACTTTTTGTAAAATAGTTTCGCGGTTTTTTGCATGAATAATGATTTTTTTGTATACGTGTTCCATTCAGTTCCAGCTGGCTATTAATCGTTTGAATCACTATATTTATATTGATCTGCAATTAGTATTTGCGAGAAAACTGAAATTGCAAATGCTTATTGATCATTCTGGAAGAAACTGGCAGAGCTGGAAAGATTAGTATTGCGTGAAATTGATTATTGCTTGTACCTGTGAAAAATTAACTTTAGCAATTTATAAAGATGGCTCTACATCACATTTATAAATATATATAATAGATACTATGTATATTTTCTAAATTACGTACTAAATTTTGACATAGTTTAGTTGACTTATTTACTTATTACTTTCAACATTTCCTGTAATTTGGTATAAAAAAAACACTAGGGAACAAAATTAAATTAATTTTAATGCCCTTGGCTCAAACATATTTTGTCGGTCGAATCGAGGGTCGCTGAATCCAAATCCCTTAACAGATTTTTTTCTAGCACGGTTTTCGAAAAACCAATTGAACAAATTCTCTTTTTCGAGACTCGTGTAGTCCATAAGTCGACTATAACTCGCGAACAGTAAGTTTCGTTAGGACACTTTAGCTTGAATTCAATTTCCTAATAATTTTTTTCAAACAAAACTGATCTACGATGAATTGAATCCAGAAAGCAGGAACATGAGCTCAAAAAAATTCAAATTAGCAATTTTTAAATAACATAAATTCAAATTAAATTAAATTTTTACTATGTCTCAGAATTCTGTAGAATAATTCTTTGCGAATATTTGCCGAATTTGCGCAAATTCGGTTGGAGAATGACGAAGTTATTCAAGATAATCGAAAAAATGTCATCATCATAAAATTTTTTTTATTAAACATGCCCAAAGCGAGTCGGTTTCCAGATAGGGATCCATAATATCAATTAGGATCCAGTTGTAGATCCTAACCATTTATTGAAGCCTCCGTTTCATAAAAAATTTGGTTTGAAGAATTTTTTTCCCGAAATTAAAGCAGATATTTTTATCAGACCACAAATAAAGAATATAATTCCCAGTGACAAATTCACACACAAATTCACAGTTATAATGAGCATGCCTCATTTCTGACGTTCCGTTTACCGTTACGACACGATACTAAACGAACGAAAAGCAAGAGGCGGAACATGTAATCGTACACATATGAATACATGAGACGATTGTGTCGTTCCGCCTGAACAAGCAAGCGATAGACAAACCAGCGTGCATTGGCTTGTTGAAAGCTATAGTTATGTGTGTGTGTGTGCGCGCGTTTGCGAATTAGTGTTATCTATAGCGCGGTGGGGTGCGGTAATCACTTGGTAGAATGTATGAATAATAACATTGTAAGTGTATAATAAAGTTTGTTTCAAATCAAATACATGTGCAAAGTAAACAAAGCACGCACACCATAGATCAAGCAAGACGACAATAACCGTTACTTTTGCATTTGAGTACCAAAAACAACAACAAAATGCGTTTAAAATTGCTGATAGTCAGTCGAAGAGGAGAGAGAGAGAGAGAGAGAGAGAGAGAGAGAGAGAGATAGCGTATATTTCACTCTTTGTTAATGGTAACGAAACTCTTTTATATGACAAGTTTTTTGTGTACTGATTGAATTATTGGAATTACATTAGAATTCAATTCACAAAAGTATGAAATTTTTCATCAATGTTTTCTTACGACGTTATCACGTAAAATTATCGTCCGTAAACCGACTTTACAGACAACCATTTTTTTTTTTTTTGAAACTAATTTGCATCTTTTTCATTTAAAGTTCATTCTTAATTGTTATTTTTTAATAATAATTACTTTAATGTGAAACTGAACTTTATTTAATTGTTACTCACAAAGAATGTTTGGGAAAATGTGTTACGAGTATAATTTTTCAAGTTCAAAATAACGTTCTGGTTCCTACAAAATTTAAGTTTCTCTAATATAACTATTTTTCCCTTTATTACGCAAAACAAATAAAAATTTGACTTCGAGAACCCAGACTTAAAATTCGTGTTGACTGGTGTTATTATATGTGTACGAACTGAAACCACATTCACAATGTTGTCTTATCGTTTGAACGTATGAAAAGTATAAAACAAGCAAAAACAAAATGTATTATTCTACGTTAACGAGTTTGGAGAGATTCCCAGCCGCCTCAAGTTTTTATAGTATTGGAAAAAATCGAATAAAAAATGTTGGATAAACTTGAAATTTGGACTCAACCCTAATATAAGTTTTGGTACATTTTTATGGTTTACTGAGTTCGATTATGCAGATTTTACATATAGCAAACTATTGTATTGATTTGAGGGTAGTCCCTGAAGTACACGACCTGACGTCGGAAGGCGCTTATACTATTCAAACAATATTTTTTTTCCGAGAGCTACCACTTATTATTAGACTAGATCCAATATTGATACAATCGTTTCATTTAACTTTGTGTTTTACAGCCATTGAAAGCAGTAATGAAAGTCACATAGACGAACAGAACTCAGAAGTTGGCCGCGCACAACGGACTAGAGAAATGCACTATGTATTTCAATTACTACTGCTGGTCTCTAATGTGTTACGATTAATTCATGTTTGCATTCACAGTCATGAAATGCATAAAAATTTGAGATTATTGCTTTTAACCAACGCTAAACACTATCATTAACACACCCTTGCGTTTGATTTCAATTTCAGCACCCAACTGCTCTCTGTCTGCGTACAATGTCTGTCAAACACAAACTTAATGATGCAGATTGCGCAAAATTTAACCGTAGTTTAATGATAACCTCTCTCAAATAAAAAAGACATTGTTTAAAAACTTGGAGCGCCAACCGACGTCCTGTACGGTACTTTTGGCATTAGCCTCGTAACAGCTGATTTTAAAACGTTAAGCAAAACAAATGTTAAACTGTGCGTTCACAATACATTTTAGAAATAATCATACGTTAAGACGATAAGACAACATTGTGATTAGGCGATGATTTAAAAAAAAAAACAAAATTTTAGCGCATAAACCTTTTGCACAGAACAATTCTCAAACTATGGCGGTGTTGTTTAACCTAAAGCTTTTACTAGTTTATTAAATAATTTTACAATAATTCAGTATTGATATCGTAGTTTTCCCACGTGTAGATAAATTATCTTAATTATATACAATTGAGCAAATCTATGACTTCCCCCATACTTATCTAATCGTCTAGCAAACAACTAAATGGCTGTACGTAATTTACGACAACAAAAAGTTTACATACTACTCAATCCAAACAAGCGAACACATGTACTTGACACACACTTAGAGTAGACCCTGTAAAATGTATCTCAACACATAATATTCCAAAAGTACCGAAACCGAGAAATGAAAAAAGCATAAAAATGTACACACACAAAAATAACTAAAAATGCTAAAAATAAAACTTATTTAAAGAAATGAAACCATGAAAAATGAAAAACAAAAACCCAAAAAAAAAAAAAAAAAAAATGGAAAACACAAAAAAATATCAAAAAGTAGCAGTAGGAAAAATTGAAGAAATTTTCAAAATGCCAAGAAAGCATGAGATACATTTTCATGGTACAAAAAAATTCGCGATCAACGCGAACACGAATGAATTTAGTGGAACGTAGGAATAAAAAAAAAATAGTGACCCAAAAATAAATGAAAATTCTGCCTAATTTGTGCATGGAAAATTTCGTTAAATGCGTTTGAAGAAGAGTTTTCTCAATGGGAAAAATTTGGGATTGTGAAAGTGTTTTAATTAAATTTTGTATTTGATTTATAAATACCGGTAAAAAATTTGAGTTTTGTTTTAGGTTTTTTTTTATAAATGTATTAAGTACTTAGATCCATACATATAATCCATGTATATAATCCAATAAAAAATTGAGTTGTTTGTTAAAAGATACACTTGGTCTTGTTGTTGTTGTTGTTTTAAGAGTCTTACGACTTTACAACAACAAATAGCAAAAACTCTAAAATTTCAAACCATAAAAAGCACTTCACACACACACACACACACAGTAGCTGATATACACACAGGTATATGAGTATGTACATATTATACACACTCTCACGCACACACACACGCACACACACGAGTTGCTGTTTCTTATAAGAATTTGTTGTTGTTTTTGTCTATTTTTTTTTTACCACATATGGCGACAGGTGAACAATTTCCCATTGGAAAATTTATGAAATTATTTTAAATAGTTTAGTTATTTGATTTAACAATTTTTTTTTTTTTTTGTGTTTCATATATTTAGCAACAATCACTTCTTATATTCTCGTTTTTTTATTTATTTCATTTTATTTTTAGGTTTTTTTTAGTTATACTACTGATTTGAAAACTAACCGTGAGCAAGTTATCGACGACCGTTGTTGATTTGTTGTTGCCGTTGTTGTTGTTGTTGTTGTTCAAGTTGTCTGCTGCTTCTTCTTTATCGAAGTATCTGCGAAAATGATTACAACAAAAAAAAAATATTGTATTAATGACGTGACCGAAGCAAATCCGAACTGATCGAAGGCGAATTTTTTCAGAGGCGGTGAAAAACGCGCACGTATTATTCTGTCAGCCGTTCGCAGCAGCTGTTGTTTGCAAACTGATCGCTGTTGCGGAGCTTTGCCGTATCGGTTCGAATCCCGCTAGAATTGTTATTGCAATGACAACGCCAAACGCACACAGTGGTTGTAGTTACCGAGAAGTTGTCCAAAAATTTTATTTTTAGTAATATTGTCAAAATATGTTAATATTTTGTTACTTTTCATAATTTAACAAGAAAAACGTTAACAGAAGCTTTAATGCTTTTCACAATTGCACCTCTTTGCCGACGTTTTACTTTAGCTAACGGTATATTTGTGTTTTAGATGTATCAAAAGTTTAACAAAAGAAACATTTTTAAAACGATTAAAAAAATCGTCGTAAGTTTTTCTGTACAAATCAAAACTTGATGGCTTTTTAATTCCAAAAATTCATGAATGAAAAGTTTTTGTTCATATGTGTTTTTTTGTTCATATGTGAAAGTTTTTGTACGAAAATATTTTACGAAATTTGTTTGTTCATAATTTTTGAACATTGCGGGAATTTGTTTTTTTTTTTTACTACATAAAAACTTGACTGCAAAGTATTATAATTTAGTTACAAATTTTTGCAACGCCTTAAAAGATATCATCATAGAGCCCATAAAACATTTATGTAGTTATTCGTGGTAAGTCGATACAGCCGTGTCCGTCTGCTTGCCTGTCTGTGAGTTTGTCGGAGACTTTTTTCCATCAAACTTTGCAATTTTTGCTGGAAAGTTGGTATTTATAATTTTTATAACCATAATTATCGTAAATATTAAAATGACCGCGATTGTGATTTAACAAACATAATCTAAAGCTCTCATACACTTAAAACTTAACGCCACTTAATTCACAAATAGTTTTTATATATTCTTTGACATTAACATATTATACCGCACTTTTTTCTTGTGTTTTTGAAAAATGATAAACTCTTCACACGTAGTGTGAAAGAAAGCTGCGGAGACCCCATAAAGTATATATAACACGCTGATAGCAAATGTGAAACAACTGAATGGTTTTTCAGCGTTCTATGTTTCACTTATACGTTCGGCGTGTCACATCTTGATCACCTCGACGAGACGAATTAAACTAGAGATGTCCATCTGTCTGTTCCGTTTGTATGGTATAAATCAAAACTAATCGCTAAGTTTTTAAGATACCGTTCTGAAATGTGTATGGAAAATTTATATGTTCTTGTGCTGAAAATATATCACAACTACCATGCCACACCCATATAAACCAACCACTCCTCCCACTTTTCAGATTTTGTATGAAAAATTTTCCATAACAGTCAATATTAACTTGAAGCTCGATATTGTATCCTTTAGTGAACGGAAGCTGCACAGAGCTATGAGCTAACTATTATAAAAATGGAATCAAGGCTTTTGAAGTGTATTAAAGCTTCGGCATCTTTCATTGAAGCCGTCCGCGGTTTATATTTGACCATCATAAATTGTATAATATTGTATTGTCATCGGATATATATGTGCATGACCAATCTCAGCATATTTCGACCTGTAGAAGTGGTTTAAAATTAAGTTCCAATTGATTGATGCTCCACAGCCAAATGGTGAAAGGTGAACCTTAATAAGTTTTATATTAAGTTATATTTATAATAGCTGATATTGTAGCTTGTATTTATAAATTATATAATTATATTAATGAAGATGTATGGCTTCGAAAGCTTAGCCAGCGGCTAACATTGGTTATTAATTTAAGTCCAAAAATATTCCTTAATTAATTAACTATTTTCCCAATATCCAACAAAATCATCTTCAGCCCTCTATCCCAAAGCCGCAATCCAAGCCAATAATATGAACTCATTTTATTGTATTAAAAATTTTTAAAACTAAGCACCTTTTCCAAAATGCACCTATGTTTCGGTTGCTGTATGAAAAGTTGTTGTTTTTATTTTTACTTAATTAATATTTCTCACTAACGATCATATTGGCCTATGTGTGACCTCTATTAAGGGGTCAGCCGGCATAACATAATTAATATTATTCATAAATTCTAATAAAACATCCCGCATGTATCGAGATCGGGCTACTAAAGAATATAATCTATGGTTCATATAATGAGCCATAAACAAGGTACAGGTACATTTAAATGAATTATATATTTAATTTTTTAATAAAACTTTTAATTTGTGTGTAACCACTGTGCGACGACGACGCCAACGTCGGAACAAGTAAAAATAGTAAAAGCACAGAATGTGCTACTTCGTTTTAGCTCTCTCTCTTTCTCTCTATCGTTCTCTATCTCTCTTTTCAGCTTTTTCGGTTTGACTGACAACAAAATAAAACAAATTCAATAAGCAAAGGAAAAAAAACCTCTTGAGAAAACAAAAAAAAAAAATAATTTATATACATTTATACATATACCATATGTGTATGTATGTATATATATATATATATATATATATATATATATATATATATATATATATATATATATATATATATATATATATATATATATATACGTATATATACATATGTATGGATTTAGTAGATACATAGAGCTTAAGTTGTTGTTGCGTTCATTGGCTGCGAATGCGTCATGTTCTCGTTCGTCTGTTCTGTCTACCACCATTCATATCTGTACAAAAGCTTTTTCCCATGGCTAAGCTTTCGCTGTGATCTCGATCGTATCGAGCTTTTTTAAGTTTATTTGAATTGGACAGCCGCACAGTGGATTGAAAGGGTTGGAAAATATCAACGGTACATACGTACCGCTTTTTTATTAATGATATATAGCCAGAAACAATCTGCTGATAGATAGTATTGTAACATACTCCATAAATATCATAACGAACGGCCCATGACCAACAAACAATTATTCATGTTTTTATGCAGACTGTCGCTAAAAGAACTTTGTGGGTTGAATGCGCTATAACTTCATAACTTTAAAATAAATTTTTTTTTTTTTTTAAGTTGAATATACAGATGGAGAATTTAATTGACTTAAAAAAATGCAAGATTATCTCCCACATTATGACAGTTGCTATGACACGCATTTCATTACGAATATTGGTTTTCAGTTGGGGGATGCTTGCTGGCATATAAAACTCTTTCTTTCAAATAAGCCCAAAGTAAACCCACAGATGGTCTCAAAAAAGGTTCCAACATTGTCCAATATTGAGCAGCATTGATTGTATTGATTCTTTCGGACAATGCACAGCACCAAACAGTACATTTGAATGGTTGTAATTGTCGCTGATGAACTACTTTCGGATTCTTCATAGCCCATATCCAGCAGTTTTGCATGTTAATGAAATCAAGATTTCGCTTTTCTTTTCTTTTTCACAACGAAATGGCATAAACAAACCATTCATACATTGGTCCATTTTAACAAAACAAAAAAAAAATGTATATAAAATGAAAAAGTTGTAACAAATTCGAACCATTAAGTTCTTTTTGCGGCGTTGCTCGGAGTAGAACCTTCAATATGAAATCGAGTTTCAAGACGGAGCACTAAAAAAAAATGTCCCATATAATGTTCACCAAGTTGGCTTCATAATGTGGTATTTATCCCAGTCGGAGAAATATGCGTTTAATTAAGTGTTGTCTAGAGTATACAAACCGAGTTCGAAGACGATCGAATGAAAAAAATATAATTTCATATATTATTTCACCCCCGCTTTACCCCTTGGAGATGAAATTTGATTCGATCGGCGAAACACGAATTTGAAAACGATTTAATAGTAAAAAATGTTCCTCATATAACTTTTAAACCTAAGTGGCACATTTCGCATGGAATAGTGGGAATTTCTTAGCGAATATTGGTCTTCATCCGGGCAATCGCAATAAAGCCAAAATCAATCGTAATGTGGCTCGTGGCGCCATCTTGTTGATACTACATATCATTTAAGTCAAAATCTTCAATTGCAAGCCAAAAAAAGTGAGTTATCATTCGATCATAGCACTTCACATTGACGGTAATCGTCCTTTCAGCGTCGGTTGCACATAAATAAAGCCCCATGACACTTATTTTTTTATATAACGACCTTTCTTCAATTATTTCAAGACTTTCAGCGTCTAAAGTGCGACAATTTTGCTTATTTACATACCCACCGAAGGTATTTTTTCTAAATAGTCGAACAAACTTTCCTCCTCTTCTTCACTAATAAAAATGTTGCATCCTAAAACAAGTACATTCAGTTTTAAATGTTTGACCTTCCGTTCTTAAAGTTTCAGTCTTAAAATTAGACCGAGGACTGTTACATACATTTGCACAAACTTAGTATAACCGTGGCCGTCCCGCGAATGGTATAAACAATTAATTAGTAGATGGCGCTAATACAGCTACATCATTTTGTTTGCGCACTCTAACGGCCAGTAGATGGCGATATTTATTTTAAGTTTTAGTAATACCTGCCACAACAGTCAAAGAAGTTTTTTATCAACCGCGCATAAACGTTACACGCACTTTTTTTCGTTTGCAGCTTCAAAATTCTAAGCATAGCCTAAATACACGCGAGCACATTAATGCATGACCAATTGTTGATTTACGAACGCTTGACCAATTCTTTATTTCCGTGCGAAAAAGTTACTTCCGTTAGAAAAGGATCTGAAAAAAAAATGTTCCAAATCAATTTGAAGTTTTTATATATTGTGTCACTATTGTCTACTTACAGGGGCTCGAATGTTTCGATTTTCAAGAGTTCAAGAGTAGATAATTCCCAGTAGAATATTGTATTTTTAAAAAGCTCTTTTTCTGGGCTATAAAACTATGTTCATTAAATTTTTTTAAATTTTTAAATTAAATTTTTATTATTAAATTTAACAATGAAAAATATTTTTCGATTTTTGACAAATTATGCTATGATCGATTTTTTTTTAAACAAGTCTTAAAAAAAAGTAGATTTCTTGCCCTGATACGAATAGATACGAAGACCAAAATGGGGTGATTTTTTGTTTAAAAAATATAGGTCATTTTATAAGCTCTTAGCACGCGAGGCCTGCCACTTGCTGCATGAATGTTTCACAAACACACTTGTATACATGTATACAAGTGGCAAGTGGCAGGCCTCTCGTGCTATTAGCTTATAAAATGGCGTTGAAAAAAGTGCATATTCACATGGCCGCATGAACGTGGCACCCACAAAATCTGCGTATGGTCAAGGATAATCAAATGTCCAAGATTGCAGTCTCTAGCTCTAATAGTTCCTGAGATCAGTTGTATCATACATCCAGACGGACATAGCTAAATCGACTCAGTTTCCGAATCTGATCAAAAATATACATCTATACTTTATGGATTGTACCACGCCTCCTTCTGTCTGTTACATACATTTGCACAAAATTTATTATACCATTGTGCCTTTGGGTTCAAAAAGGATATTATTGGTTCTGGTCGTTTCGAAACTGGCAACCAGAGCGGGAGATATGACTAAATCAACTGGTGTGGAATTATTGAAAACTAGTTCTACTGACATGGTAAATTGAATAAACATTATTGTAAAGTGCATAAAACATCAAGTCGGTCTTTATTAGTGCTGAATTTCTGCTGTGCGTGCAGTGTCTAAAAAGTATTATTTAGAAGTTATTGCTAGGTTGGCCTACTACAAAAATATACATACAATAAAAAGACCAACCTAGATGTGTTTAAGTGAAACATTAATATAAAATATGTGTAATAATAAATCGTGTATGCATTTTGTTCATTTCGTGCGCTACTTTACTGATGGCGAACGCACATTTTAGGCGCCCTTCTGACGAGACTGCCATGACTTGATGCGTGATTCAAGAGATTTCATCTGATCCAACGGCAAACAGTTTTTGCGGTGCAAACTATCCAATTTCATTTGTATTACAGCCTGAACATCATTTGTGCGTTGGTCTGCCATTTCACGTTCCTGCTCGGCCTGATGACGAGCCTCATCAACGTCACGACGACGCTTCATTTCACGGCTCTCGATCTGTCCGACAATAGCCGCACGCAATTGTTTCCTCTTGCACTCCGAATGCTGTGCTTCGTTCTCACTACGCTCGTATTGTTTTGCCATATACTCAATGTGTTGTTTGAGTTCCTTCTGTTCCTGCGTAAAGTAGCAAGCCTTGGCTGCTAATTTAAATTCCATTTGGCGTATGTGACTTTCACGCAAATCATTGGCAGCGGCAAGACGCTTCTCTGCAGCCCGACGTTCTTCCTCGCGATACTTACGCTCGATACGTTCTTGTTCGGTCAAATAGTGCATCTCTCCCTGATTTTTGCGTGCGTCAATAATCTTCTGCTGCACACTGAATAGATGGTCCTTCTTGCGCTCAAGCTCCTTTGTCTGCTGTTCTTTACGTGCACGATCTTGCGCCTTGCGCTCCTCGACATCCTTGAGATAGCGTACAATGCGCCTATCATCTTCGCGCTCCTGCTCACACATCATACGCTTAAATTTGGCCGTTAATTCCAAATTATTTTGCAATGCTTTGCGGTACTTTATTTTGCGTTGGCGCATCTGTGTCTGTTCGGCTTCTTTTTGCACTTTTAGTGCCTCTCTAGCGTCACTGACCATCTTTGCGTCACGATTCAAACGCTCCTCCTCGATAAAACGGAACTTGCGTTTATCTTCCATTTGCTTGCGCACTTCGGCATTGAATTTTTCGCGCCTGACACGCTTACGTTCGTCATCGTCCTCCTGTGTGGAATACTTTTGCTTGTAATATTCCTGATTTTTGCGTGCTTGCTCGCGATCATGTGCCGCCAATACTTGTTGCGAAATCTCCTGCTCACGCATCTGTTGTATCCACATGGAATGACATTTGGCATCATTTATGGCGCGATTTGCACGCTGTACCAATTCGTCCTGCTCATACTTGGCCATGAGCGCCTGCTGCAATAGCTGTTTACGTTTCTCCTTGTCCTCCTCCGCGAATTCGTCAATCTCTTTGTTGGCAGCTTCGCGTTCCTTGCGCGCATCGTCGATCGTCTGAAAGTAACGACGCAAATTTTCGGCATCTCTATCCAGTCTGAGTTCCTCCTCCTCACGTTTGCGCTGTTCCTCCGCCAGCTCCTCGCTTGTTGACGAACGCTGGCTCCGCATTCGTTTGACATCATGTTCATCAATTAGAGCAAAACCCTTCGATTCCCAAGAACGTCCTTGCACCTTGAAGTGGGTCGCCTCGCCGAGAATCTTATGTGGTGGCTTGCTGCCGTGCTTCGCTAGCAAAGCAAACTTCGAGCCCTGAAACGGTTTATCACCCAATTTTTCCGTGCTCACTCTTTTTCCATTTTTTCCTTTTCGATTATTCGCGACACGATGCATTTTTACAGTATTTTTTATTTTTGTATTATTTCACCTATTTTTACTTCTAGTTTATTATATTTGTATTTTATATTGTTAGTTTGATCTGAAGCATCGAACTATTGCGTGAAACTTATATGAAGTTTAATGTAATGAACAAATAACAATGACAGTTGTCAAATTAGAAATTTATGTCATGCCTACTATATCATGTAAATAAGTTCAACTAGGTATTCCCTTCAAACGAAACTCTACGATAAGATTTTTGACATCTGCGATCGATGTGGTTTATAACGTATTAATGAACACATGAATGGGAAAACCATTCTTGCTAGATTTAAAATCAGCTGATTCGTGCAGAGCTACTAGGAGTCTTCATTTATTGCACTTTATTACACACAATGGATGTAGGCGAGAACACTGACTTTAATGACGTTCTTACCTCTAGAAGTTAATCCTGTTAGTAAGATTACATTTATACCTTTCTAAAAAGACCAAGGTTTAAACAGTTGTTCCAATAGACAACTTTGACTATTGACAGCAAAAGTTCAAAACAAAGCAAAAATACTTTATTAACATTTGAGTACATGTACATATATAGAATATGTATAACAATAAACAGATTGTCATTTTCTTTTGTCCAATTTTGAACACAAAACTCCTCATACCGAAGCTAAAAACTAATTAGCAATGATTTAATAATTGTTTTTAGATTTATATGCAAACTAATGAATTAAGCATTTTCATAACGTTCTTTCATCATTCTTTTCATGTACGCTTTATAATCATCACCGGGTGCCATGATGGACTTTGTGCCAAGGCCAGCAGTGTTTGAGCGTGCTTCAGCCTAAAAAACGAAATATAATTTATTTAAAAATCGAAGTAATTATTAAAAATAATATGGATGAGATATGTCAGACCTCAATGATTTGTGTGCGTCCTTGATTCTTACGACCCAGACCCTGACCCTCGGACCAGCCCATTTTTTGCAGTAAACGATTGCCCATATTATTGCAGCCGATTGGTAAGACAGGCGTTTCCGCGGGCTTTCGCGAATGCATCGATTTAATTTCATGCTCGAAACGTTCCCGACTGTGATTCGTTGGTGGTGGTTCGCTTTCACCATACTTGAGACGACGCTCTTTTGCACGATCGCGATAGTTCCTAAAGTAGAGCATCTTTTAAAAAAATAGTTTAAGAAATGTTTTGTATCTACATAAAATTTGTCAATACGTACGCTGTCAATGCTGAGGCGTCTGCTGACGCAGATTCTGCCTCTGAAATGCCACCAATAGTGTCTTCCTTAAGCTTGGCCAGATTTTCCTTATGCAAATTGGACACTTTCAAATGCTTTTCTAGTATTTCAAGCGATTGGAATGCACGTTTACACAGCAGACAAGTAAGATTTTGGAAATCTACATGGTACTGCTCACTCGGCTTCCCACTAGCTGACGATGTTTGACCAAATGCATGCTTCTGTTCTTCATCTGAATCGGAACCATATGAATTGACTAATTTACTCATGCCACGCACACTTGCTGCAGCTGGCGTTGATACATAATCCGTCAGCGTATTACGTTCCTTCTTCTCTAGTATTGAGAAACCAACATCCGCATAGATTCCGCCTACATTAGAACGCGACATTGAAACTGTTTCTGAATCTCCTTTGAAACCGAGTAAGGGCTGTGGTGTGGCAACCAGAGTGTAATCTTTTTTCTGATTTAATTGTTTCGCCCACTTTTCCATATCCTTGACAATCTTCTTGGCAGTCTTTACTTTGTCCGGTTTAGTAACATCTTTGGTTTTTTCTTTCTTTGTTTCTTCATTGTCGTTTGTGCTTGCTGTAGTCAACTCCGTAACGCTCTCCTGTGCAAGTACATCCTGCGCGGAAGCAGCAGTAGCCAGTATATAAGTTTTTTTATGCTGATCCCAATACAGATAGGCTCCAGTTTCATTATTGTAATAGTACTGCGAATGTGCATCGTAGTATAGTCCAGTTGTAGGGTCGTAATAATAGCCCGAGGATTCATCAAACTGATACAATGTGACATGTGGCGTAGCTAGAAAAAAAAATTAATAGGCTAATGCCTTCTTTGAACTACTAATATGCGCTGTTTTGGCTTACGATAAACTTTTCCATCATTGCCCTTCGGTGTATTGATTTTCTGCGCAGCAGCAATAGTTGCCTTTAGTGCAGCTGCAGCTTGAGCTGCCGCCAAAGCTGCTGCAGTGGCTGTTGTTTCGATGCTACTCATCTTCTTTTGCTGCTGTTGTATAGCGGAAAGTGCCAAAGCTGCACCAGAATTGGCTCCAGTAGTCGGCAAATTCGATTCAGTTCCCGTTGCAGTAGGTAAATTGCCATATTCTCCCTTACTGATTTCGTTAATGTAATATTCCGTGTAATACCGCAAATAGTGCGCATGCTCAGCGGGTGTGGTGGCATATAACGATGCGCTGTATTCCGCCAGTCGCGGTACATCGGCTATCGTATAGCTACCACTACCTGCTGCACTATCGTTGCTATATGCACTCGGTAGATCTGAAGACGTTCTTGAAACTAAATCGTCACCGATACCACCGCTCGCACTATCACTCGTTGTTAGCTGACGATTCTCATGATCCACGCAATAATTAAAGGTGACTGCAATTGATAGAAAATATACTAGTTTTTAACCATTTAATCGTTGTAGGTCCAATACCAGGGAAGACCTTCTCCCATTTTGAGAGACTGAGAAATGTCTGACGAAGAATTAAATGAGAATTAATGAGAATGCTGCGGAGAATTAAATGAATATATGCAGCGGAGGTAGATCTACTCAATGATCTACTCCATTGCAGCAATGGGACAGGTTCGCATGGCAACTGACATGTTGATGTATGCTAGCAGTTGCAGTTTGTCGCACTGCCTTCTACCACAAACATGCAGCAGTTTGGACGACCAAACAAGGGCGGCCTAGGTAACTATAGATCTTACCATCGAGGAAAATTTCCAAAGGAAAATCTTCGGGGAAAGACCTCACGTACGACCTAACAGGCATTGCCAAAGTGCAATTGCTGCCTTGTTGAATTTGATTTTATGATGAGTATTCAAGCTTTGTTTCTTTTCAACGATAACCCCTAAGAACTTTACTTCGTTGGAATACCCAAAAATTGAGCTATTAAACCTATTGGTATATATGTGAGGCAGAAATAAAAAGTTTTTCATACTAAAAGTGGGCGGTTGATGTATATGGGGATACCTTAAAAAGAGTGCGATTGCAACAAAAATAACCTCTAATTGGAGGGTTAGATCTGAATATCTTATCTAACAATCGTACAGACAGACGCATCTAACTAGATCTGCTCGTCTCGACGTTCCCCAAGTCGTCCCGTTGGTTCCACTAATGCATTAGAGCAAGCAAAGCCTACATAAGAAAAGCGGATGGGTAGACCGCAGTCGTGACGACTGCAGCATACGTCTCTTTTTATTAGTTTACATACCATCATGTCCATCGATGTTTAGTGGCTGCTCCAAAGTTGACAAGCCATTGTGCACATTCATCGAATCGACGAGCGTCTCAAAATTAAGATAACAAATGCCGCGCGATGTCTGTGTTAGCGTATCACGACTTATCAATATTTTTGTAATTTTCTTAGTTAACTCAGGCAACAGCTTCTGCATGACGGTCAGTACTCCTTCCTCGTTAGTTAGCACATCCAGATTACGCAGCATGATCTCTGCATTGAAGTGTAGAGTAGGTTAAGCGGTTGAGTAGATTTCATGTGTGAACATTGTTTTTTAACAAAATGGATTTTGGTTTGTTAATTTTACATTTGCACAGATCGCACTATGCACATTGCTAGACATTAAATGAGATAATCAGTATACTTTTTGTCAGAATGTTGCTAATCTCGTCATTGCCCTCGCCACCCTTTTCGCTTTCTTCACGTGATGCTTTGCATTTGAAGCATGTGAAACGCCGCCTGAAGTTGTTAAGCCCGCACTAGTACAAAATGAAGTTTCAAAGTAATCGTTTATATAAATATTTTAGAAATCCGAAATCAGTATTTACCTTTCCACACCACCAATACGCGTTGATCTTAGGAAACGCATGTGTGTGACTATAATCCAGACAGGCACGTTGATCATGCAATTGTAAATAACCCTGAGCGAAAGACATATAAATAGAGAACAGAATGGAAATAGATTAGTAAAATTATTTTCACGAAATTCATACAGACTTCACAGTCACCGCTTGGTTGTCTTTTTTCGGAAACGTTTCAGTGTATTCAACTGAGGATGCATGTTGATGTGTTGTACATGTTCTCGATGCTATTAACAATTCTCAGTTGTTGATGTTACGGATGATATTTTATATATTGCGCTGTAGTTTAGATAATGAATGTTCCTTTATTCGGCTTCATTTACCATTTTATGGTTTAATTATTTGCTTGTTCTTCGTTTAATGTTTTCGAAAAGAGTTTTTTAAGCAGATACGTAGCAATAGCAAAAATGTTGTTGAAATAAAATAGTTCAGAAATAAATATTAATTTTTGAAGGAAATACTTCAAAGCACGCGCATGTAGTCGAGAGCACTCTTCTGCTAGGAGATACTGCTAAAAAAAAAAAAATATTTTCATACAAAAACTGGAAAATGGGAAATAAGTTTGCTCTGGGGCTGACTCATAAACTTTAGCTGAACTGAATTTAGTAGTTTGAATATTCAACTTTGTTGCATTATCTTTTAAAGTCTCCGAGATATAATACTGATCAAGAATAAATATAATTCTTGGAGTGTGATACGACTCGTAATAGAGATCTAAAACACATTCTAGACAAATAAAAAACTCTGTTAGACGACAGAGTACCAGAACAGAAGCGTTATTTATATACAAAATAGTTTAATGTCTCCACTCAGCATTAGTAACTGGGAGAAATACCAACAAGAATAGAATGCTAAGCATTTTGAAAACAAATAGCGAAGAAACAAGACTTTATATTATATTTAATAGATTTTAATTGATATTTGTTGTTTTTGTTGTCTGTGTGAATACCTTTGTAATTTCCATCCATCGTGCCGCTTCTTCAACCGTATAAAACTCGACAAATGCGTAACCACGTGATGCACCTAAATTTTAGATAGAAGCAAATACAAATGATTTTATGTCAAAAAAATTGTTTTGTTCTAAAATTGACATTATTATTTTGTTTGGATTCCTGGCATTGATTGGTTCTTGCTGTTCATTTGCGTCTACTCTAAATATTTTTTTAGAAATTTTATGACAGAAAACTTTTGGTAATACTGGTAGTAGTAGTAGTAGTGGCTTTGGTTGACAATGTATAGCTAAATTCATGAACAGGACTCTTTTCTCAGGCACTTAATACTGACACATTCATTATTTTTTAATTATAACTTATAAAATAATTTAAAAGTAAACAACACTGCGAAACCACCTACCTGTTTCCTTTTTTCTTATAAGGCGTACACATTTTGGCGTCATGTTCACCTGTATCAGCGCACTCATAATCTAAAAACAATATTATATTTGATATTATATATATGAAACATTTTCTATTGAACTCACATCAGCCTCGGTGATGTGCTTCTTCAGTTCCATCACAAAGATAGTATTCGTAGTGCATGGACCACGATTTTTACTGCGTGAAATGTTGGGCTGTACACCATATTCATCGTCATTTGAATCGCTATCTTCAGAATTATTCTCGAAGCGTCGATTATCCCCGCTAGCAACTCTGTTTTTACCGGTACTGCCTTGACGCCGGTATTCACGTCCTCTGTTAAAATTAAAGAAGAGTAAATTAAATTTAAGAGTACCAAGGAACTGAACATAAATACCACCAAATGTTATACTACTGAGATCACTCGAATCTGACTGCACAGCACTTCAATAATTGAATTAATGCTGCACCCCACAACTGAATATCAAAAATATAGTTCGGTTTAAATAGTAACTTGTATAAGAGCTGCTTTTAATGCAAACTACTACGTTCCAAGTTGCATCAAATCAGCAATTTTGTCGGTTAAAATAAAGGTCAAAAAAGTTTATCGAAGTGTGAAGGAGACGGCATCACTATTAAGTCAAACGTAATGTCCCGCTGAACAACGCTGATCTAAGTGGGATGGGTGGTTTGCATGTGGGCTACACTAAATTAAACTGCAATAAAAATAAGTCTAGGGCTACGTCTGGATATCTTGAAAATGTATCCCAAACATATGCGCAGCAACTACTGGACAGTCACACGGACACGGCTAGATCAACTGTCTCGACGATTGATCAATTTATATACAATTACAATATGGATTTAACATTAATATCACAGGTCAACATGGTTTAGTTGTTGGATCTCGGGGTCATTTCCAAAGTAATTTACTGCGTAGAATACGAATCCGTGTTCAGAATTGGCCCATCACGTCAGGATTTTGAGACACGAACTTCACATAGCCATAACTGTGCGAAAAAATGGTATTTGATCCCTTGAACTCTTAAAATAAAGGGTAAGTGTGTTATTAAATTATGTAATTAGAGAAACAGACCACACAATTATTTTGCACCATGTACATAACCGCAAATGTAGGTAAAAACGCCGATTTTCGGGTACATAACCTTAAATATCTCAAAATCCTGACATGATGGGCCAATTCTGAGCACGGATTCAGATTCTACGCAGCAAATTACTTCGGAAATGACTCTCAGCTTTCCAACATCTGATATGACCCCGATATTTGTAGGCCTGTGTAATTGCTTTAATTCAAACATGTTCGATACAACAAAATAAATAGTTTTTGTATTGGAGTTATACCTTCTATTGGATAAATTGCGGTATTTTTTTAACCTGTGGTAATAAAAAGTCTACATAGAAATTTTGAAACCAATATTTCAAAGATTGAGGTAATAGGGCGGAGTGGAACGCACAGACAGACGGATATGGCTTGATCGAATCGACTTGTCACGCTGATCACGAATATATACGAAGGTACTGGGAATAACCAGAATTATACACATTATACGTGGTTACAACACAAAGGATCTCAGACAGTAGTAATTTATTTTGGAACCCTTTTACTATATATACATACCTTCGCTCGATGCGTTCGAAATCACGATGCTCCCGTTGGGCATCGTGATAGTCTTCATCAACTGTCCGTTCCCCTTCACCACCATTGCCGCTTTGAATACGATTTCCAACAATGTTTCCGCAAATACCACCACGTGTATTGACGTACTTGCGCTCATTTTTGTAGTCATCGTTGATTATATCACGATAAAGATCGTTGCCCGCAACACGCCGGTAATGTGTCGGCGGACCACCGCCATGTCGTTCATGGCTGCGGGATCGCGAATGGCGACGTCGATATTGTTGGTCACGGCTGCGTTCGCTGTGTAAGACAAATGCATATACAAACATGTAAATAATATATTTACAATGCAATTCGTCTTCACTTACCAGGAGCGTGAACGTGAACGCGAGTGGCTCTTGTAGCGTTTGAATGTGGCGCCACCGCCTCCTTCACAACTATTGAGGCGCGCATAACGTCGCGGTACCGAATTCACGCTTCGTGATCCTCTATACATTGTTGTACTAATAAAATTCGAATGTGACGATGTGTACACTTAATGCAAAGGATATCAACAGAGTGGACACAGTTTCAATCATTGCTAGGCATTGCATTAGTCAGGCACACAAACCCTTTTTCACTCACTCTCTTCTTTAAATTCACGCACAAATTAATAATAGAATTATTTCTCAGCTGTTACAAATTCCTAGCACATTAATTAATGCCCAAATATTTTAATTTTGCATTTATAAACGCGATTTGCAAAAATCGAGCTCGCATTGATTTTCATTATAGAGATGGCATGAAATCGATTACTCAAACTTTGTAAACAACAGAAACGAAACGAAAAACATTATGGAATTGGAACATTTTAAATTAATGTATGTATCAGCTGAGTGTATCTGCGGATTTTTATAACAGCCACAATTATTGAGCAATCTTCACGGCTTCAACAACAAAAAAATGCGAACTAAGATTGGATTTTTATGAATAAAGCAGCCAAACATTTTTAGTTAATATTTTGATTAGAGAGATGATTTGATTAGAGAGATTTACTCTTTTATTTTTATTTTAGTATCTCATTGCGCGCCAGAAACTGAAGTGAGTGGCACAGCTTGTAATTTCACTTAAATTTTCATGAAACACGCACGAATCACCAGTGACAAGTGACCGCATAGTGGATAGAGAAGTGGACGGTCACACCCTTTCTCAAAACTCAACAAAGAAGGCTCTCACATATGTTTGTTTGCGTATACTTGTTATTGTAAAATAAAAAATTTAAAAAAAAGCTAAAGGATAATAACGCCTTAGTAGCGTCTAGTTTCCTTGAGTGTATAAAGTGGAAGTGCTTACATACATACATATGTATGTATATCGCAAAAGTGGGACGCTTCCTTTAGTTTTCAATTTTATGTAAAATACAGGGATCGGTTCTTGAAGTGTTACCAAATAAAAATGCGCTAATATTGTAAATTTTTTTTTATGTCAATGTTGATATCCACCTTCTTGTCGTTTTTTTATGCTACCAGTATCATTGTAACGTTTCATAGTCCGATACATAAACATGTTGTTCATAAGTAAATGACGTAGCTCATTAACAATGGCTGGTTTGCCAAATACAAAGCAAAAACACTGTTCTGTTTGTTCGGTATTACACCACAGTATCTCCGCACGAATTTTGACCGTTTTCATTCAATGCTCTGCTCAAACGCATCGATTGTTGTTGGTAGCGAGTATTAAACTTCATATCCAGATGGGAGAGCTCGTTTCTGAATTCGCTCATGTATGGATGCTTAAATGATGGTTCCATATGCGACTCGTCAACAAAGCAGTCATCCGCAGAACCCGCTTGCTGTTGTCCGGCACAGCATATTTCCAAATGACTTTTCACTTATTCACAGCAGGCCTCCGCAAGTTGCGAACTGATCACATCTAATGAATACGCTGATAGATTTTTTTTAATCAACCCAGTAAATCAACATCGACGAAATTCTCGGCTTAGATTGCTGCAGCAATAAACAGTGAAAGCTAAAAGCAAACAAATACCGATGGTGTTTAATTGATTGAAAAAAAAAAAACATTTATAAACTTTTAATACCGAATGGAAAATCCAACTTTATTAACTTTAATGGCAACCAACTCTTTCTTTACAATAGTATATTTCGAAATGGTTGAATCGTACATAAAACACAACCGCGCATTACCTTTTATTAATGTGTGAATACTTTATTAAAAATGTATGTACAAATTCAAATAAAAAGTGTTACATAGAGAAGCTATAGTCTTTTATATGTATATCTAAGATATTGAAATGAACTTTTGAATAATGGTAGAAGAAATTATAAAAATTATAATTAAAGTTAAATAGGTTGAGAAATGAATAAATAAATCACGCATTTTCATAACGTGCTTTCATCATTTTTTTCATGTAGAGTTTATAATCATCGCCGGGTGCCATAATGGACTTTGTGCCAAGACCAGCAGTGTTTGAGCGTACTTCAGCCTATGTAAAAATAAACACAATTGAAATAAAATCATATATTATAGTTTGACAATGAACGCTGTATGGATACCTCAATAATATCCGTGCGACCCTGTTTTTTGCGACCTAGACCCTGACCTTCGCTCCAACCCATTTTCTGCAGTAATCGATTGCCCACATTACTGGAACCGATAGGTAAGGCAGGCGTATCTGCGGGTTTTCTTGACTGCATCATTTTAATTTCATCATCGAAACGATTACGACTGTGATTCGTTCGAGGTGGTTCGCTTTCACCATACTTGAGCCGACGCTCTTTGGCACGATCTCGATAGTTGCTAAAGAAAAGTATGAAATTTTTTATTGGTTCAACAGTGATAAATTTGTTTAGTATTTACGCTGCCAATGCTGCTGCTGTTGCCGCTGAGTCAGAATTGCCACTGCTGGCACCGCCGCTGATGCCTTCCTTGAGCTTAGCCAAATTCTCTTTATGTAAATTGGACATTTTCACATGCTTCTCTAGTATTTGAAGCGATTGGAATGCACGTTTACACAGCAGGCAAGAAAGATTCTCGAAGTCCACATGGTTCTGCTTACTCGACTTGCCAGCAACTGACGATGTTCGACCAAATGCATGCTGCTGTTCTTCATCTGAATCGGAACCATATGAATTGACTAATTTACTCATGCCACGCACACTTGCTGCAGCTGGTGTTGCTATATAATCTGACAACTTATTACGTTCCTTCTTCTCTAGTATTGAGAAACCAATATCCGCATAAGCACCACTACTGCCACCAACGCTAGAACGCGATGTTGAAGTTGTTTCTAAATCGCTTTTGTCTCCAAGTATGGGCTCTGGTGTGGCGACCATAGTGTAATCTTTTTTCTGATTTAATTGCTTCGCCCATTTTTCCATATCCTTAACAATCTTCTTGGCAACTTTCACCTTATCTGGTTTAGAGCCGTCCTTTGTTTTCTCTTTCTTTGTATCACAATTTTCGTTAGCGCTTGCTTTAGTCGACTCCGTAAGACTCCCCTGTGCAAGTAAATCCTGCACAGCAGCCTGTGTGGAAGCTGCAGTAGCCAGTATATAAGTACTTTTACGCTGGTCCCAGTACAGATAGGCACCGGTTTCATTATTGTAATAGTACTGTGAATGTGCGTCGTAGTATAGACCAGTTGTAGGGTCGTAATAATAGCCAGACGATTCATCAAACTGATATAATGACACATCCGGCTTGGCTAAAAAAAAAATTAATAGGTCTATATTACTATGGCTCCTTTCAAGTACCAAATGCTGTTTTACGGCTTACGATAAACTTTTCCATCATTGCCCTTTGGTGTGTTGATCTTCTGCGAAGCAGCAATTGCTGCTTTTACCGAAGCAGCAGCCTGAGCAGCCGCCAAAGCTGCTGCAGTGGCTGTTGTTTCGATGCTACTCATCTTCTTTTGCTGCTGTTGTATAGCGGAAAGTGCCAAAGCTGCACCAGAATTGGCTCCAGTAATCGGTAAATTCGATTCAGTTCCCGTTGCAGTAGGTAAATTGCCATATTCTCCCTTATTGATTTCGTTAATATAATATTCCGTGTAATACCGCAAATAGTGCGCATGCTCAGTGGGCGTGGTGGCATATAACGAAGCGCTGTATTCCGCCAGTCGCGGTACATCGGCTAGCGTATAGCTACCGCTACCTACAGTACTATCGTTGCTATTTTGCACCAAAACAGCACTTGTTACAGTAGCCGGTAGATCTGCAGTCGTTCTTCCAACTAAAGCACCACTCGAATTACCACTGGTTGTTAGCTGACGATTCTCATGATCCACGCAATAATTGAAAGTGACTGCAATTGAAACAAAGTGCATTAGTTTTTTTTTTTTATGATTGAGTTTTGTTAGTTTACACACCATCACGTCCATCGATGTTTAGTGGCTGCTCTAAAGTTGACAGCGCATTGTGTACATTCATCGAATCGACGAGTGTCTCAAAATTAAGATAGCAAATGCCACGCGATGTCTGTGTTAGCGTATCACGACTGATCAATATTTTTGTAACTTTCTTAGTAACCTCAGGCAATAGTTTCTGCATGGCTGTCAGTACACCCTCCTCGTTAGTTAGAGCATCCAGATTGCGTAGCATGATCTCTGCATTGAAGTGTAGAGTAGTTAAGCAGTTGAGTAGATTTCATTTGTGAACATATTTTATTTTTTGTTTAACAAAATGGAATTTGGTTTGTTAATTTTGCATTTGCATAGATCACACTATGCTCATTGCTAGACAGTAAATGAGATAATCAGTATACTTTTTGTCAGAATGTTGCTAATCTCGTCATTCCCCTCGCCACCCTTTTCGCTTTCTTCACGTGATGCTTTGCATTTGAAGCAGGTGAAACGCCGCTTGAAGTTGTTGAGCCCGCACTAGTACAATATGAAGGATCAAATTAAATGATTTTTTTTTTTAAATTGATGAGAGAATTCCGGAATTAGTTTTTACCTTTCCGCACCACCAATCGGATGCCTTTATATTCACCATGCGTATTCCAAACTCATCTGTGTGACTATAATCTAGGCGGGCACGTTGATAAGGCAATTGTAAATAACCCTGAGCAAAAGACAGATAAAAAGAGAAAAGAAATAGATGAGTTGAGTTCTTTTCTCGAAATTCCCACAGACTTCACAGTCACCGCTTGGTTATCTTTTTTCGGATACGTTTTTTTGCTTTCAATTGCTGTTGCATGTTGATGTTGTTGTAGATGTTCTCGGTGCGTTTTTCAATCAGTTGATGATGGTTCGGATGATATTTTATACATTGCATTGTAGTTTATATATTGAAGAATGTCACTTTATATGCACTCATTTACCATTTTAGGTTTAGTTTATTATATGCTTGTTGCTCGTTTTATGCTTTCAAAACGGGATATTTAAGCAAAAGTATTCAAATTTGTTAAAACAAAAAATTCGGGAATGAATTTTGAAAGAACTACGCCCAAAGCTTGCTCAAACATGTAAGAACGCTGTAGATGTGTGAGTTCAACTAATAGAACAAACAACCTTTCCATACAAAAACTCAAAAATGGGAATTAGGTTTGTATGGGAACTTTGCTTATAGAGTGTTCACTTTTTAAGTTTATACAATTTATCTGAACAGGTTTTAGTAGAGTCCGAATATTCAAATTTTTTGGCTTTATCTTTTATAGTTCCGAGATATCGGCGTTCATGCAGGAAGGCCATAGATCATCTCGTTTTTTATGCTGACCAAGAATATAATATACAATTTATGGGGTATGCCACGACTCAAAAAAGAGACATAAACCCCATCTAAATTATTTTTTAGAGCTTTCTGTTGTAATTGTTGTACCCGTTGTGGGCTTTACCAGGATCAATATAAATACTGCTAATTATACATTTATTATGAAACAAGAACCACGTCAACTTCGGTGAATCCGAATCTTTAATACTCTTCACACTTGGCATTTTTGCTTGTCAAAACTCGTTTTAAGTTTCTTAATATGGAAATTTATTCATCATACGAGTATTTGTTTAGCATGAATTTCGCCTTTTAGATGGTTATGGATAATTCTGTGGCGCCGGAAATGATTAGAAGTAAATTAAAATTTTAATCAATCTTGGGCCAATCAGAGATAAAATCCAGATCGTCTGGAATGTTAGGTAGCACCTTAGATATTTTAGTTATTTATGTCTCGATTTTGTGAAACGTATCAAAGAAAAAAAACTGTTAACTTCGGTAAAACTGAACCATTTACACGAAGTTTCAAGCTGTGATCTTAGCAGGTTTGAAGAAAAAAATAATTGGAAAACGTAACTAAAGGTTGGTGAAAAGTTTATTGGTTGCTACCCCTGAAAAGTAGGCGGGAAAACCCACTTCATAAATATGAGAAATATATGAAATCTTCAATTAATATCGCATGTAATGATCACGCAAAATTGATAGTGGGTGTACTAAATACATTTTTCATACAAAATCCCAAAAGGTTTATACGAGGGCTATACCGATAGTGGGCGAAATCTACTCCTTGATATTTATGTGAAGCATTCGTCCAGAAGTCATGTTTGAAGTTTCTATTGACTGCAATAAAAATGATTTCCATACAAAAGGATAAGAGTGGGTGGGTGGGTTGGTTATATTGGGGCTAAGGGTCGATTTGATCAAGAATGCATATACTTTATGGGTTCAACGATTACTCCTTCAACTTTTAGAGAAACTATTAGTACCATATCACACTAAGTGTGAATGGTATAAAACAAACATTAAAATGTGAGAAGCGGCAACAGCAAAATCATCTCAACAAAAAATATGTAAAAACTATTTGGAAATTATAAGTTCTATTAAGTTTTAAGTTTATGGGAGCTATACCTACGATTTGTTAATTTGTGTATAGACATTGCTGGTTAAGAATTGACAGGAGCGGCATAAACGTCAAAATGGCAAATAATTTCACATAAATTCGCTTAGTTCATATTTCAATTACGCACCTCTACTGATTCTTTGCATGATTGCTTCTTAGGTACAACACAGCGAGAAATAATGCGCAGGTTTTTTGGTGAACTCTTCACTTTTTTGCGTTTTCGTGTCATTTTTTAACCGATAATTCTTGTTGGGTCACTTGCACCGATCTAAGCGAAATTGAAACTAATTATATACAAATATTTTGAGTTTGATAGCCGAGAAATAGATTCGCTATACAACAGGCATGACAAATCGTTAATGAAGTTCTGCATCAATTGAGAGAGTTGAAAAATTAGAAAACAAGCAAATACTATATAAGTTATTCAGGGCTGTCGAACGAAATTCCGACACTGAAAACTTACGAACCCCTTTTTATTCATGGAAATATGAAAATTAATTTAAAAAAAAAAAAAAAACAAATCCAATTCTATTGATACCGGGCCCCTAAAAATCCAGAGGAAAATTAGCCCGGCTCTCTTTCGATGGCCGGAAGCTACTGCATATAGTAAAGTAAAATTTTGCATTTTTTTTTTATAGAATGCTAGTATTTCGAAAACATGTGACGAAGCAACAAGATTTTATATTATATTTTATAGATAGATTTGATAATTCTTGTTGATTTTGTTATCTGTATGAATACCTTTGTAGTTTCCATCCATCGTGCCGCTTCTTCAACCGTATAAAACTCGACAAATGCGTAACCACGTGATGCACCTAAATTTTAGATAGAAGCAAATACAAATGATTGTTGTCAAAAAATTATGTTTTGTTCTACTATAATTGACATTATTATTTTGATTGGATTGCTGTCATTGATGGGTTCTTGCCGTTCATTTGCGTCTATTTTATATATTATACTATATTTTATGGCAGAAAACTTAGTTTTAATTTTTTGTTATATTTTTTAGCTAACGTGACTGTCATGTGGTAGAACCAATAGTAATCAGGTTGGTTTACAATATGTAGTTGAATTCATGAACAGAACACTTAATACTTACACACACTAATTTTTTTGTAAATACATATAACTTAATAGTAAACAACATATTGCGAAACCTACCTGTTTTTCCTTTGCGTATAAGTCGTACACTTTTTGGTGCCATTTTCACTTGTACCAACGTATCCATTATCTAAAAAAAAAAGGAAATAAATTTATATGACTACATACATAATACATTTTGCAATAAAGTTTAGTTCAATACTCACATCCGCTTCGGTAATATGACTTTTAAGTTCCATCACAAATATAGTATTTGTAGTGCAAGGACCAGGATTGTTGGTGTGTGCAATTTGGCGTGGTACACCATTTTCCTCGTCACTTGAGTCGCTTTCTTCAGAATTATTCTCGTAGCGCCGATTACTACCGCTGGCGACGCTACCATGACGCCGATAATCACGTTCTCTATTAAAATCAAGTTTGCATAATTAAATTTTAGTATACCTAGAAACTCATAACACTGAGATCTCTTGAAATGCACCTAGCGATATCAATTTGAATGCACTTTAGACTGGAATGGAAGTAGAATTCAATTGGAGAAGCTTCTACTGCAGACGCTTGTTGATCGAAGTGCGAATGAAATGACAAATATTGCAGCAACAAATTCGGTATCAAGTTCCCAGTTATTAAGAATGTGCAAGAATACAAGAAAATCATAGGATCCAACCAAAAATTGGAGAATGGGCTCTTTGAAATATTTGAAAATAGCATTAACTACATTTGCTATTTTTTATTCACTATTGAAATTTAAATATAGCATTTAGCACTGTTGATACAATTGATACAAATGAATATTTTTTAAATGGTGTAATTTATTTTTTCAAGATCAGTTATATACTGTAAGCGTTGACAGAAAAAAATAAAACTAGCGGCAAATGCAGAATGTACAAGTACTACCTAGCAACAGTTTCGAAATTGTTACTTCAGCTCGGTCAACGTACTACTAGGTAACGTCATGGCCCCGCGGTCTCTAAATGCAGCATCAACATAATACAAAACTCTTCTCAATTACCAATTATTCTAAAAGTCACAACCCAAGCGATCTCATTAGTTAATCATTGCAGCTTGTTATTAGCTATACACACCTTCGCTCAACGCGTTCGTAATCACGTTGCTCGCATTCATAGCCACGTCCACCCCTCCAATTTCGTTGATCTTCGGCATTGTGATAGTCTTCATCGCCAGGAGGTCCACCACCACTGCCGCCGCGTTGAATACGTTTATCGAAGCCGCTACGCTGATTGCGGTAATTACGTTCATTTTTGTAGTCATCGTCGATTATGTCACGATATAGATCTTCGCTCGGACCACGCCGATAATGCGCCGACGAACCACCGCCATGTCGTTCACGGCTGCGGGATCTCGAATTGCGACGTCGATATTGTTTTTCACGGCTGCGTTCGCTGTGTAAGATAAGTTGATATGTGTACATACATATATGCATATGTACATATACATATGTACGTCTTTACTTACCGGGAGCGTGAACGTGAACGCGAGTGGCTGAGGAAGCGTCTGAATGGGCTGCCACCGCGTCTTTCTCCACTGTTATCGCGCGCATAACGCCGCGGTGGCGAATTCATGTTGCGTGAGTCTCTAAACATTGTTCTATACTAATAAAATTCAAAGGAACGATGTTGACTATTAATATCAACACAGTAAAATATCAACACAGATATCAACACAGTAAAAACATTTTCAATATATTCCACTATCTTCGCTAACTTCACTCTCTTTTCTAACACTCGCAGTTGTTACAAATTGCTAGCACATTAATTAATACTCAAATATAAAACTTTGCATGTAATAAACGCAAACGATTTGTAAAAATGCAGCACACATTGATTTTTTTTCGTATTAGTGATGGGTCGATAATGCGAATTGAACTGTGGCAAACAGCTGAAAGCAATCGAGGAACAATACGAAATTGGAACAGTTTTACATTTTTTAAACATGTACAGTGGCAGACATAAGTCTACGCACGAACCCAATTTTTGGTATCTGACGAGTTTGTTTGAAATCTATTCTTATGAATATAAACAAAAAATATCAATTATTAACGAAAAATTAAAAATAGAAGTTGACAAAAGTCTACGTACGAATTAAAAACTCGTAATAATAAGTTTACGAAGGGATCAAACGTTAATGTAAAAGGTAATTTAATACTTAGTTGGTCCACCTCGAGCATCTATGACTGCCTGCAGCGTCTGGGTATTGAAGCAACTACAGTTTCTAGCGCACTGTGCGTTACTTGTTGCCATTGCTCTTGCAGCATATTATTTTTGTTTATTTTGCGAATGAGGAATCTTACAAAAGACGCCGATTTTTTTGATTCTACAAATACTTTATTATAATTTCATGTACAAATTAATATTATAAATAAAAAATTAAAATTTTTGTCATGCAAGGCATCATAAGCGCTAAGATATTCAAATGAACTTTTGAATTATCTATTAGAAATTATTATAAGAATACAAATGTATGTGTACAAAAGTAACCAAACGAAAAAATGAATCAAGCATTTTCATAACGTGCTTTCATCTTTTGTTTCATGTACAGTTTATAGTCATCGCCGGGTGCCATGACGGGCTTTGTCCCAAGACCAGCAGTGTGTGAGCGTACTTCAGCCTAATTAAAAAGAAGCATAATTGAAATAAAATCAAATATTATAGTTTAACAATGACATTGCATACCTCAATAATATCAGTGCGACCCTGATTTTTTCGACCTAGACCCTGACCTTAGCTCCAACCCATTTTCTGCAGTAATCGATTGCCCACATTACTAGAGCCGATAGGTAAGGCAGGTGTATGTGTGGGTTAATTAATATTTAAATTTTTCATTTAAATAACGTAAATAAATTGTTACAATAAGTCTCAAATTTTCCTAATAGTGATGGATCGATAATCGAATTCAACGTTGCAAACAGCTGAAAGCAATCGAGAGACGATATGGTATTGGGACAGTTTATTTATTATTTAAATATATCAGCTGTGTGCATTTCTAGTACAACTGACAGAATTTATGACAGAATAATTATCCAAAAAAAAAAATGGAACAGAGTGAGAAATTCCATTCACAGAGATTTCCAATTTTCCCTGATATGCTTGGTTATTACACATATTCTATAACAACTTAACATGACGACTTCATTTAGTCATTTCATCCATCGGTCAGTAACACAGAAAACTTCCATACAAAAACCAAATTTTTTCAACTGAACTCATTTTATTCTAATTTATTTATTATTTTATTCTAATCAAATTTAAAATAATTCTTAAAAACAAAAAAAAATGTTTTGAGATATGAAAGAGAAAAGGACTTATTCTTCAATTTGGCCTATTACTGTATGAAATGCAAAAAATGAACATAACATACATTAATGTTCTAATAAATTCATTTATTGAAGTTTTATTTTATCATTCTACTCTTCACGCAAAAGTCAGAAAAGTAAAAGAGTCATTCTAGTATTTCATCTGTCTAAGCTGGAGAAATAGTTAGTTCAAACTTAATGTAGCCAAATTCAATCAATCTTAAAATACTCTAAAAAAGTAAATTTCTACTATAGTTAAATAAAAAATTAATAATTAACACTGAAAAACTACAGTGTACAATTATAATAATAAAGATATAAATATGAAGATAGCATTGGAGTCCCCATAGAGTATATATATTCGTGATCATCACGACAAAAAAAATCGATCTACCCATGTCCATCTGTGAGTTTGTCAGCGCCGTTTTCCTGCCAATCTTTGAATTGTTGGTTTGAAAGATGTAGAATAAACATGTAACAGCTCTAGTCGAGGTACTCGACTATACTATATCCATCATACGCCATATTTTCATCTAAAAATTCTCTACTCAGAGAACTTCTTTATCAAACTCGTCGTGCTGATCATTAATATTTATGTTCCTTTCGCTACGTTACATGCATTTGGACAGTTCAACAATCCTAATAGACGCTGCTTACAAATAATTTTTGTGCTGGGTATCAAAAGGTCACAAATATTGAAATGAACTCTTAAATAATGTAGTAAAAATTATTATAGGAATTCTAATATAAGTAGTATATAATTAAATAAGTTGACAAACGAATAAATATCAATTCAATCAAGCATTTTCATAACGCGCTTTCATCATTTTTTTCATGTACAATTTATAATCATCGCCGGGTGCCATGATGGACTTTGTGCCAAGACCAGCAGAGTTTGACCGTACTTCAACCTAACAATCAAAAGAAACAAATAAATAAAAGCAATTATTTTAGTTTGACAATGAATGCGACATTGCATACCTCAATAATATCAGTGCGACCCTGTTTTTTGCGACCTAGACCCTGACCTTCGGTCCAGCCCATTTTCTGCAGTAATCGATTGCCCACATTACTGGAGCCGATAGGTAAGATAGGCGTTTCCGCAGGCTTTCGCGATTGCATCGATTTAATTTCGTGCTCGAAACGATTCCGGCTGTGATTCGTTGGAGGTGGTTCGCTTTCACCGTACTTGAGACGACGCTCTTTGGCACGATCTCGATAGTTGCTAAAGAAGGTAGAAAATTGTTTAAAGTATGCATCAAGAATTTTAAACTTGTTCAGTATTTACGCTGCCAATGCTGCTGCTGTTGCCGCTGAGTCAGAATTGCCACTGCTGGCACCGCCGCTGATGCCTTCCTTGAGCTTAGCCAAATTCTCTTTATGTAAATTGGACATTTTCACATGCTTTTCTAGTATTTGAAGCGATTGGAATGCACGTTTACACAGCAGGCAAGAAAGATTTTGGAAATCTACATGGTTCTGCTCACTCGGCTTCCCACTAGCTGACGATGTTTGACCAAATGCATGCTGCTGTTCTTCATCTGAATCGGAACCATATGAATTGACTAATTTACTCATGCCACGCACACTTGCTGCAGCTGGTGTTGCTATATAATTATTACGTTCCTTCTTCTCCAGTATTGAGAAACCAATATCCGCGTAAACACCACTACTGCCACCAACGGTAGAACGCGATGTAGAAGCTGTTTCTAAATCGCTTTTGTCTCCGAGTATGGGCTGTGGTGTGGCGACCATAGTGTAATCTTTTTTCTGGTTTAATTGCTTCGCCCATTTTTCCATATCCTTAACAATCTTCTTGGCAACTTTCACCTTATCTGGTTTAGTGCCGTCCTTTGTTTTCTCTTTCTTTGTATCACCATTTTCGTTAGCTTTCATCGACTCCGTAACACTCTCCTGTGCAAGTGCATCCTGCACAGCAGCCTGTGCGGAAGCAGCAGTAGCCAGTATATAAGTACTTTTAACCTGATCCCAATACAGATAGGCACCAGTTTCATTGTTATAAAAGTACTGCGAATGTGCATCGTAGTATAGACCTGTTGTAGGGTCGTAATAAAAACCAGAGGATTCATCAAACTGATATAATGACACATCCGGCTTGGCTAAAAAACAAAATGAATTGGTTTATATTACTACGGCTTCTTTCAACTACCAATTGCTTTGCTTAGTCTTACGATAAACTTTTCCATCATTGCCCTTCGGTGTGTTGATTTTCTGCGCAGCAGCAATAGCTGCCTTTACCGAGGCAGCAGCTTGCGCTGCCGCCAAAGCTGCTGCAGTGGCTGTTGTTTCGATGCTACTCATCTTCTTTTGTTGCTGTTGTATAGCGGAAAGTGCCAACGCTGCACCAGAATTGGCTCCAGTAGTCGGCAAATTCGATTCAGTTCCCGTTGCAGTAGGTAAATTGCCATATTCTCCCTTATTGATTTCGTTAATGTAATATTCCGTGTAATACTGCAAATAGTGCGCATGCTCAGCGGGCGTGGTGGCATATAACGATGCGCTGTACTCCGCCAGTCGCGGTACATCGGCTATCGTATAGCTACCACTACCTACAGTACTATCGTTGCTATTTGGCAGCAAAACAGCACTTGTTACAGTAGCGGTCGGTCTTGAAACTGAATCGCCAGCTGTACCTCCGCTCGCATTATCACTCGTTGGAAGACGATTTTCGTGGTCCACGCAGTAAACAAAGGTGACTGCAATTGACACCAAGTATATTGAAACCAAGATAATTTAATATGACAGAGCTACATTAGTTTACGTACCATCACGTCCATCGATGTTTAGTGGCTGCTCCAAAGTTGACAGCGCATTGTGCACATTCATCGAATCGACGAGCGTCTCAAAGTTAAGATAACAAATGCCGCGCGATATCTGCGTTAGCGTATCACGACTGATCAATATTTTCGTGATTTTCTTAGTAAACTCGGGCAATAGCTTCTGCAATGCTGTCAGTACACCCTCCTCGTTAGTTAGCGCATCCAGATTGCGCAGCATGATCTCTGCATTGAAGTGTAGAGTAGTTAAGCGATTGAGTGGATTTCATTTGTGAACATATTTTATATTTTTCAACAAAATGGATTTTGGTTTGTTAATTTTACATTTGCATAGATCGCACTATGCACATTACTAGACATTAAATGAGATAATCAGTATACTTTTTGTCAGAATGTTGCTCATCTCGTCATTGCCCTCGCCACCCTTTTCGCTTTCTTCACGTGATGCTTTACATTTGAAGCACGAGAAACGTCGCTTGAAGTTGTTGAGGCCGCACTAGAATGAAGGATCAAATTAATCGTTTATTTAAATATTGTAAATCTGGAATCAATATTTACCTTCCCACAAGTCCAATCCAATGCATTAATTTTAGGACTATAATCCAGGCTGGCACGTTGATCATGCAATTGTAAATCACCCTAAGCAAAATACATAAAAAAGAACAGAAAATAAATAGATTAGTAGAGTTCTTTTCTCGAAATTCCCACAGACTTCACAGTCACCGCTTGGTTGTCTTTTTCAGATAAGTTTCTGTGTTATCAATTGCTGTTGCATGTTGATGTTGTTGTAGATGTTCTCGATGGGATTATCAATCAGTTGATGATGCTTCAGATGATGTTTTATACATTTCTTTGTAGATTATATGATGTATGTTCCTTTATACGCATTCATTTACCAGTTAAGGTTTCATTTATTAACTGTTTACTTGTTGTTCGTTTCATGTTTTCGAAAATAGTTTCTTTTAAGCAGATAGTAGGAAAAAAATCATAATTTTGGCAATAAATATTAAATTTTGAAGAAAAAAGGAACCAAAAAAAAAAAACTTAGTACATTGAAGTCTTGTGTACTCGTGTACGAAATGGCATTAAGGTATTCTGTGGGGTTGGTTAATTTATTTCATCAGGTTTTAGTATAGGCTGAATAACCAAGTTTGGTAGCTCCATCATTTATAGACTCCAAGATCTCGAAGTAAATACAGTTAGTCAGATCTTGATGGCGATCAATTATGCTTTGGAGTATGCTACCCTTGTTGTAATTTGAACTAATTTTTTGTCAGTTTAAGGTTCTAGGCAAATCTAAGAATGCAGAAAGCAGAGTTCCGGATCAGAAGCGATAAAAATCGCTTCGTTATGTGCTCCATTAGCGTTACGATCTGGATTACCAGTTGCCAATTATTAAAACACTGCATAAAATCATGTCACTTTTTCCCAGTAACTGTTGTGGAGTCACTTGCACTAATCTAAGCGTTATTCAAATTAATTATATACAAATGTTTTCTGTTTGATAGCCGAGAAATCGACATGACGAATTGATAGCGAAGTTCTGCAGCAATGGAAAGAATTGAAAAATTGCAAAACAAATAAACTTCTTTATAAATTAGAATAAAATACTAAGCATTTCGAAAAAATGTGACGAAGCAACAAAACTTTTATATTATATTTGATATTTTTGATTTGATTAAGGTTTGTTGGCTGTGTGAATACCTTTGTAATTTCCATCCATTGCACTGCATCTTCAACCGTATAAAACTCGACAAATGCGTAACCACATGATGCACCTAAATTTTAGATAGAAGCAAATACAAAGGTTTTTGTCAAAAAATTATGTTTTGTTCTATGATTGACATTATTATTTTGTTTGGATTGCTGTCATTGATACTAAATTTGATGGGACAAAATTTACAACACTTTAATTTTCATTTTTATACCATTCACACATAATGTAACATGGTATTATCAGTGATCTCTGTAAATCTTTTAGTAGTTGCGCAGTTTTGGGCTCAATTTTTTTAATATATATATGGCTGGAAATCGGTATTTAAGCTTCTTATGGTCTGAAGTTTCTGGAGTATCTATATTAATATGCCACACCTACTTTTTAGGGGAGCCCCACACAATCCCACCACCCGCTCTTATGTTGTTGTATGAACAACTTCTTTATTTATGTCACTACCAGCTTGAATTTATATATTGTTACTTTTTATGGATTGACACTTCATATACTCGCCCATTTTTATGAGGTAGCCACCATACAATCCCACCCCTATCTGATTTTGTATGAAAAATTTCTTAATTTAAATCAATTTCAGTTTGAAATTTTCTATAGCCCGCTTTACATAAATTTACCAATCGGCGTTTCCAGCCCACTTCTTGAGATAGACCCCATAAAACACATCATGGTGTGACTTTATATTACATATACCAATGGGCTTGTTCTGCCCACTTTTTAGCTAGTCCCCATACAAACCCAAAGCCCATTTTTTTTTATTATAGTCGATATCAACTTCAAATTTGACATGGTTGTATTTTATTGACAAACGCTTTTTATACATATTAATGGACGTGTCCCATCTAATTTTATGGAACCATAGCCACCCACTATATAGCTGCAATACAAGTTGAAATATAGTGTGAATGGTATCAGCGCTTCGGATCACCTAAACTACAGTTTTTTTCTTGTAATGATCTTTTAGCTTGATCTTTTACGAGTAGTAGTGGTGTTGGTTTACAATATGTAGTTGAATTCATGAACATAACTCTATTTTAAGCACTTAATACTTACACACAAGCTTTTTTTTAATTATAACTTATAAAATAACGTAAAAGTAAACCACACTTTGCAAAACCTACCTGTTTCCCTTTTTCTTATAAGTCGTACACCTTTTGTCGTCATGTTCATTTGTATCAGCACACTCATAATCTAAAAAAAAAAGATTTTATATTATATGCATATAAATTTTCCATTGAAGTTATTCAACTCACATCCGTCTCTGTAATGTGCTTCTGCAGTTCCCTCACAATTATCACATTTGATGTGCTTGTGCTACGATATTTGCTGGAGGTAGCTTTGCGCGGTACACCATAGTCATTGTCACCAGAATCGCTATCTGAGTTATTCTCAAAGCGCCGATTACTACCGCTCGCGACGGTGCCATGACGCTGGTAATCACGTTCTCTATTAAAATGAAGAATATACAATACAATTTAACTCTAGAGTACCTAAAAACGAATAAAACTGTGATATCTTGAAATACACCATGCTACAATTAAATGTGAAGTGGAAGTACATGTTTCATAATTAAAATTAAGGCTGTGCGCAATAAATCTATACCAGACAGAAAATGATAATGATCCGACCGTTAAAAATTATATTCACTCAACAAACGTATTCCGCTCCCTTTCACATGAAAGTTCAAATAGTGTACTTAGCAGCTACAAAGAACAAAACACTTTTTTCTAAACTTATAAACCTAAATGTGATGGACCGCTTTCTTAATATTCTGAAAAAAGCAGTATCGAAATACAGCAAGCCTTTTTCAATAATTACTTTCAATAATTTCAAAAACATGTCCAACAAACGACAATATGAGAGCAAATTCAAGTTGATATTTGATTGTCTCTTTAAATCAAGTACTTTAATACGATATGTTTGCAACTGACCTAACTAATGGCTAATCTTTTACTCAATTACACACGCTGTAGTTAATTCCTGAAGCGTTAGTAGCTATACATACCTTCGCTCGCTGTTGTCAAAATCACGCTGCTCGCGTCCATAATCACGTCCACCTTTCCAATTTCGTTGATCTTCTGTATTCTGATAGTCTTCATCACCTGGCGGTCCACCTACTCCACCAGCACCGCCACGTTGTAAACGATTATTAAAGCCGCTCCCACCACGTGTATTGCCGTATTTACGCTCATTTTTGTAATCATCGTCGATTATATCACGATATAGATCTTCGCTCGGACCACGTCGGTAATGTCCCGGCGGACTACCTACATAGCGCTCTCGGCTGCGTGATCTCGAATTGCGACGTCGATATTGTTGTTCACGGCTGCGGTCGCTGCATGTATGATAAATGTATAAACAAATAAGTAAATACATTTTTAATAACATAATTCGTCTTTATTTACCGTGAGCGTGAACGTGAACGCGATTTGCTGTTGTAGCGTCTGAAGGGACCGCCGTAACCTTCTTCTCCACTGTTACCGCGCGCATAACGCCGCGGTGGCGAATTCATGTTGCGTGAGCCTCTATACATTGTTCTATTGTTTTATACTAATAAAATTCAAATGTTACAATGCTGACAATTAATGCAAAGGATATCTACACAATGAATACATTTTAAAAGTATTTGAGCCCGAGGCATTAGGCAGGGACACGAACATTTATTTCACTCACTCTTCTTTAACTTTACGCACAACGTTGTAATAACAGTGCTATAACAAGTTCTCAATTGTTAGAAATTGCCAGCACATTAATCAATGCTGAAATATATATAATTTTGTATGTAATAAACGCAAAAGAATTATAAAAATCAAGTTTGCATTGATTTTTTCCTCCTAGTGATGGGTCGATAATGCGAATAACAGCTGGAAAAAATCGGCAAACAATATGGAATTGGAACAGTTCTAATTATTTTTCAAACATAATAGGTGACATCAAAATTCGCGGGCTACGTACACTCAATTTTCGCTTTTCTTTGTTGGTATATATGATCCAAAAAAGGTTGACATGATGAGCCATTTTGCATTTTAGTTTGTTTTTGACAGACACAAAGGTTAGACGAGTTTTGGTGTGCTTGGTGATTTTTTGATATCGAAAAAAATGGATCCAAGAATCTGTATTAAATGTTGTATGAAAAATAAAGTGCTCCAACGCACTAAAAAAAACTGATGACAAGACATGGTATACGGAAGCGAAGAGCCAACACCGAAAAATGCACAAATGTGAAGGGTTTCTTCGATTGCAATAGCGTGGCGAGTTCTTGTTAGATGACCGTGCGGTCAGTAAGTAAAATTACCTTGAAGTGATTCAAAAACAATTCATGAATCTTGCTTCACAATTAATGGCTGCTCACAAATTGCAACTTGATTTTTTCGCCAAAAGCAACACCGTAATCGTGCCACAGCCACCGTACCCCCTGCGACCGTTTCTGTGCCTTAAACAGAAAAGACCCATCGCCGTTTTTCCGAATCGCTGGAAGTGCTCAAGGCCATATCAAAAAGAGCATATCAGAAGTGCTTCGAGGATTGCATAAAGCGCAAGCGTATTACCATATATCTAAGGGCCATAAATTTGAATGGGACAAAATAGATATTGATGAATTAATAGTAATAGTGATTATCTTCTTTTTTCAAGAATTTTAATATTGACCGATACCGGTACCGTACCTGTATAACGCCAAAAACCGTACCGAAATAAGTTTAATGGGATTGAAAGGCTTAATACATTAAATCATCATTTGTAAGTAGTCGTATTAAAAGGTTTGGATAAACTTTAGAACGAATTTTGAGCACTATGAACAGTTTTTATCGCTTACATTAGAACATACTTAGAACATTCTCTGTTTCGACGAGGGCCAAGTTTCAACCCAAAATAAAACAAGTGCTCAAATATTTAAATTTTTCATGTCAATTGTTAAAAATCAAGCTGATGGATCTAACAATAGAGATCCCAGGAATTGGGACAGTTTAATTATTATTTAAATATATCAGCTGTGTGCATTTGGTGATTTATAGAACTGACGGAATTTATGAAAAAATAATTATCCTAAAAATATGGAGAGAATTAGAAATTCCATTAGCCGAGTTTTTCAATTTACAGTGATATGCTTGATTATGTACATACATTCTAGATAATACATATTCTATATCAGCTTAACGAGTCGGCTTCATTTAGTCATATGGTCCGTCGGCCAGTAATATAGCAAACTTCCATACAAAAGCCAAACTTATTCAATTGAACTTATTTTATTCTAATCAACTTTATATTTTTATATATTTTTTTTTTAATATTTAATATTCTTGTTTCCAAAGTTTACAAATTTTTACAATTTTATTCCTTTTATATTCTTTACACAAAGTGAGTTGTAAAATCTACAATATACAATTATACCGAGCAAGTATGTAAACAAGGGTTGTGGTCTTGTAAGATTCAATACTTCAGTCTCTGCATTTTGTTCTTGTATTTTGTATTTATACAATTATACATCGATACGAAAGAAATGTGAACACCTTATCGAAAACCGGAACATGAGCGTATATGTATTTTACCACTTCCGTAAAACAGTTGTGAGTTATGAAACTAAGATGCTCCACAAAATATACCACAAGATAAGTCTTGTCTTCTCTAATCAGAGAACTTTTTTCGCAGACAAACTCGTCGTGCTATGATAATGAACATACATATATATGCTCACTCCGATACCAAACCCAATAAACCCAGCTTACAAATAATTTTTGTGCTGGGCATCAAAAGGTCAGAAATATTGAAATGAACTCTTGAATAATGTAGTAAAAATTATTATAAGAATTCGAATATAAGTAGTATATAATTAAATAAGTTGACAAACGAATAAATGATGATTCATCAATTCGATCAAGCATTTTCATAACGCGCTTTCATCATTTTTTTCATGTACAATTTATAATCATCGCCGGGTGCCATGATGGACTTTGTGCCAAGACCAGCAGAGTTTGACCGTACTTCAACCTAACAATCAAAAGAAACAAATAAATAAAAGCAATTATTTTAGTTTGACAATGAATGCGACATTGCATACCTCAATAATATCAGTGCGACCCTGTTTTTTGCGACCTAGACCCTGACCTTCGGTCCAGCCCATTTTCTGCAGTAATCGATTGCCCACATTACTGGAGCCGATAGGTAAGATAGGCGTTTCCGCAGGCTTTCGCGATTGCATCGATTTAATTTCGTGCTCGAAACGATTCCGGCTGTGATTCGTTGGAGGTGGTTCGCTTTCACCGTACTTGAGACGACGCTCTTTGGCACGATCTCGATAGTTGCTAAAGAAGGTAGAAAATTGTTTAAAGTATGCATCAAGAATTTTAAACTTGTTCAGTATTTACGCTGCCAATGCTGCTGCTGTTGCCGCTGAGTCAGAATTGCCACTGCTGGCACCGCCGCTGATGCCTTCCTTGAGCTTAGCCAAATTCTCTTTATGTAAATTGGACATTTTCACATGCTTTTCTAGTATTTGAAGCGATTGGAATGCACGTTTACACAGCAGGCAAGAAAGATTTTGGAAATCTACATGGTTCTGCTCACTCGGCTTCCCACTAGCTGACGATGTTTGACCAAATGCATGCTGCTGTTCTTCATCTGAATCGGAACCATATGAATTGACTAATTTACTCATGCCACGCACACTTGCTGCAGCTGGTGTTGCTATATAATTATTACGTTCCTTCTTCTCCAGTATTGAGAAACCAATATCCGCGTAAACACCACTACTGCCACCAACGGTAGAACGCGATGTAGAAGCTGTTTCTAAATCGCTTTTGTCTCCGAGTATGGGCTGTGGTGTGGCGACCATAGTGTAATCTTTTTTCTGGTTTAATTGCTTCGCCCATTTTTCCATATCCTTAACAATCTTCTTGGCAACTTTCACCTTATCTGGTTTAGTGCCGTCCTTTGTTTTCTCTTTCTTTGTATCACCATTTTCGTTAGCTTTCATCGACTCCGTAACACTCTCCTGTGCAAGTGCATCCTGCACAGCAGCCTGTGCGGAAGCAGCAGTAGCCAGTATATAAGTACTTTTAACCTGATCCCAATACAGATAGGCACCAGTTTCATTGTTATAAAAGTACTGCGAATGTGCATCGTAGTATAGACCTGTTGTAGGGTCGTAATAAAAACCAGAGGATTCATCAAACTGATATAATGACACATCCGGCTTGGCTAAAAAACAAAATGAATTGGTTTATATTACTACGGCTTCTTTCAACTACCAATTGCTTTGCTTAGTCTTACGATAAACTTTTCCATCATTGCCCTTCGGTGTGTTGATTTTCTGCGCAGCAGCAATAGCTGCCTTTACCGAGGCAGCAGCTTGCGCTGCCGCCAAAGCTGCTGCAGTGGCTGTTGTTTCGATGCTACTCATCTTCTTTTGTTGCTGTTGTATAGCGGAAAGTGCCAACGCTGCACCAGAATTGGCTCCAGTAGTCGGCAAATTCGATTCAGTTCCCGTTGCAGTAGGTAAATTGCCATATTCTCCCTTATTGATTTCGTTAATGTAATATTCCGTGTAATACTGCAAATAGTGCGCATGCTCAGCGGGCGTGGTGGCATATAACGATGCGCTGTACTCCGCCAGTCGCGGTACATCGGCTATCGTATAGCTACCACTACCTACAGTACTATCGTTGCTATTTGGCAGCAAAACAGCACTTGTTACAGTAGCGGTCGGTCTTGAAACTGAATCGCCAGCTGTACCTCCGCTCGCATTATCACTCGTTGGAAGACGATTTTCGTGGTCCACGCAGTAAACAAAGGTGACTGCAATTGACACCAAGTATATTGAAACCAAGATAATTTAATATGACAGAGCTACATTAGTTTACGTACCATCACGTCCATCGATGTTTAGTGGCTGCTCCAAAGTTGACAGCGCATTGTGCACATTCATCGAATCGACGAGCGTCTCAAAGTTAAGATAACAAATGCCGCGCGATATCTGCGTTAGCGTATCACGACTGATCAATATTTTCGTGATTTTCTTAGTAAACTCGGGCAATAGCTTCTGCAATGCTGTCAGTACACCCTCCTCGTTAGTTAGCGCATCCAGATTGCGCAGCATGATCTCTGCATTGAAGTGTAGAGTAGTTAAGCGATTGAGTGGATTTCATTTGTGAACATATTTTATATTTTTCAACAAAATGGATTTTGGTTTGTTAATTTTACATTTGCATAGATCGCACTATGCACATTACTAGACATTAAATGAGATAATCAGTATACTTTTTGTCAGAATGTTGCTCATCTCGTCATTGCCCTCGCCACCCTTTTCGCTTTCTTCACGTGATGCTTTACATTTGAAGCACGAGAAACGTCGCTTGAAGTTGTTGAGGCCGCACTATAATGAAGGATCAAATTAATCGTTTATTTAAATAATGTAAATCTGTAATCAGTATTTACCTTCCCACAAGTCCAATCCAATGCATTAATCTTAGGATACATCTTAGGATACGCATGTGTGTGACTATAATCCAGGCTGGCACGTTGATCATGCAATTGTAAATCACCCTAAGCAAAATACATAAAAAAGAACAGAAAATAAATAGATTAGTAGAGTTCTTTTCTCGAAATTCCCACAGACTTCACAGTCACCGCTTGGTTGTCTTTTACAGATAAGTTTCTGTGTTTTCAATTGCTGTTGCATGTTGATGTTGTTGTAGATGTTCTCGATGGGATTATCAATCAGTTGATGATGCTTCAGATGATGTTTTATACATTTCTTTGTAGATTATATGATGTATGTTCCTTTATACGCATTCATTTACCAGTTAAGGTTTCATTTATTAACTGTTTACTTGTTGTTCGTTTCATGTTTTCGAAAAGAATTTTAAGCAGATAGTAGGAAAAAAATCATAATTTCAGGAATAAACATTAAATTTTGAAAGGTAAGACCTTTCAAAAAAACTTAATACATTGAAGTCCTGCGTACTCGTCTACGAAATGACATAACGTTTCTATGGGGGGTTGGTTAATTTATTCCATGCACTTTACCTTTACCTGAAAAGGTTTTAGTATAGTCTAAATAACCAATTTTGGTAGCTCTATCATTTATAGTCCCATTACGGATTAATTTAAGTTAATTCTCCTACCCTCCTTGTTATATGGACTCATTTTTTCTGGAGTAAGAACCAATTAATAATACACTGGGCCATGTAATCTAATGCAAATTGAAATAGTATACACTGCATAAAATCGTGTCAATATTTTCCAGTAACTGTTTTGAAGTCACTTGCACTAATCTAAGTGATATTCAAACTAATATATAGAAATGTTTGGAGTTTACTAGCCGAGAAGTAGATTCGCTATACAACAGGCATGACGAATTGCTAACGAGGTACTGCAGCAATTGGATAAGTTAATAAATTGCAAATAATATAAATTAGAATAAAATACTAAGCATTTCGAGAACATGTGGTGAAGCAACAAGACTTTTATATTATATTTGATAGATTTGATTTGATAATTTTTTGTTGTCTGTGTGAATACCTTTGTAATTTCCATCCATCGCACTGCATCTTCAACCGTATAAAACTCGACAAATGCGTAACCACATGATGCACCTAAATTTTAGATAGAAGCAAATAATACAAATGTTTTTGTCAAAAAATTATGTTTTATTCTATTATTATTTTGTTTGGATTGCTGTAATTGATTATTTCCGTCTATGAAAAATATTCTACGAAATTTGATTGCAAAGAACTTTAAACCATTTAGTTTTCATTTTTATACAATTCACACATAGTGTAAAATGATATTATCAGTGATCCACACTGTCCATCTTTTAGTTGTTGTCCATCTGTTAGATGTTGCGCAGTTTTGGCCACACTATTTATGGATGGAAGCTGGTATGTAAGCTTCTTTTGGTTTGAAGTTTCAAGAGTATATTTATATGGTTTGCCTCCACACAATCCCTCCACCAACTCTTATGTTTTTGTATGAAAAGCTTCCCTATTTAGGTCAATATCAGCTTGAATTTTGATATAATTGCTTTTTATGGACGGACGCTTCATATACTAAAAACCGTGTCCTGCCCATTTTTAGTGAGTAGCCCCATACAAACCCACCACTTCACATACATATTAATGGACGTGTCCCATCTAATTTTATCGAACCATATCCACCTAAACTAAATTTTTTTTCTTGTAATGATCTTTTAGCTTGGTCTTTTACGAGTGGTAGTGGTGTTGGTTTACAATATGTAATTGAATTCATAAACAGAACTCTATTTTAAGCACTTAATACTTACACAGAAGCTTTTTTTTAATTATAACTTATAAAATAACTTAAAAAGTAAACAGCACTGCGAAACCTACCTGTTTTTCCTTTTCGTATAAGGCGTACACTTTTTGGCGTCATGTTCATTTGTATCAGCACACTCATAATCTAAAAAAATAAAAATTATTTTATATTATATACATAAAACTTTTTCCATTGAAGCTATTCAACTCACATCCGCCTCGGTGATGTGCTTCTGCAGTTCCCTCACAATTATCACATTTGATGTGCTTGTGCTACGATATTTGCTGGAGGTAGCTTTGCGCGGTACACCAAAGTCATTGTCACCAGAATCGCTATCATCTGAGTTATTCTCAAAGCGCCGATTACTACCGCTGGCGACGCTGCCATTACGCCGGGAATCACGTTCTCTATTAAAATGAAGAATATACGATACAATTTAACTGGGAGGAAGTACATGTTTCATAATTAAAATTAAGGCTGTGCGCAATAAATCAGTACCATAAAAAAAATACAGATCGGGTGAAGAAAATAAAATCTCTTTAATAAAATTTAATGTCGGTTCTCAGACAGAAAACAGGTTGCGCTGGCTAATGATCCGACCGTTAAAAATTCTATTCACTCAACAAACGCATTCCGCTCCCTGTACCAACTAGGGACGATACTCTAATTCTTATAGTTTAAGTCATAGAGGGAATAAACAAATATTACTATAAAACAACGAAATACGTTACGTTGTGCCGATGGTTTGATACCTTTCACATGAAAGAACAGTGTGCTTAGCAGCTACAAAGAACAAAACACTTTTTTATAAACTTATAAACCTAAATGTGATGGACCGCTTTCTTAATAATCTGAAAAAGCAGTATCGAAATACAGCAAGCCTTTTTCAATAATTACTTTCAATAATTTCAAAAACATGTCCAACAAACGACAATATGAGAGCAAATTCAAGTTGATGTTTGATTGTCTCTTTAAATCAAGTACTTTAATACGATATGTTTGCAACTGACCTAACTAATGGCTAATCTTTTACTCAATTACACACGCTGTAGTTAATTCCTGAAGCGTTAGTAGCTATACATACCTTCGCTCGCTGTTGTCAAAATCACGCTGCTCGCGTCCATAATCACGTCCACCTTTCCAATTTCGTTGATCTTCTGTATTCTGATAGTCTTCATCACCTGGCGGTCCACCTACTCCACCAGCACCGCCACGTTGTAAACGATTATTAAAGCCGCTCCCACCACGTGTATTGCCGTATTTACGCTCATTTTTGTAATCATCGTCGATTATATCACGATATAGATCTTCGCTCGGACCACGTCGGTAATGTCCCGGCGGACTACCTACATAGCGCTCTCGGCTGCGTGATCTCGAATTGCGACGTCGATATTGTTGTTCACGGCTGCGGTCGCTGCATGTATGATAAATGTATAAACAAATAAGTAAATAAATTTTTAATAACATAATTCGTCTTTATTTACCGTGAGCGTGAACGTGAACGCGATTTGCTGTTGTAGCGTCTGAAGGGACCGCCGTAACCTTCTTCTCCACTGTTACCGCGCGCATAACGCCGCGGTGGCGAATTCATGTTGCGTGAGCCTCTATACATGGTTCTATTGTTTTATACTAATAAAATTCAAATGTTACAATGCTGACAATTAATGCAAAGGATATCTACACAATGAATACATTTTAAAAGTATTTGATCCCGAGGCATTAGGCAAGGACACGAACATTTATTTCACTCACTCTTCTTTAACTTTACGCACAACGTTGTAATAACAGTGCTATAACAAGTTCTCAATTGTTAGAAATTGCCAGCACATTAATCAATGCTGAAATATATAAAATATTGTATGTAATAAACGCAAAAGAATTGTAAAAATACGAGTTCGCATTGATTTTTTCCTAATAGTGATGGATCGATAATGCGAATAAAACAGCAAACAGCTGGAAAGAATCGGCAAACGGTATGGAATTGGAACAGTTTAAATTACTTTTTAAATATATTTTTAATATTAAATTATGAAAAAACTATTGTCATAATTAATAACCGGGATTTTGAATTCTTGCATGACGATGCATAATAAAATAAACAAATTTCATCGAAATTTAACTGTATGTACTTTGTTGTTTAAAAAAGTTCCGACAGTTAGTATTTATATTAAGCTATGTTGTATACTCCGCAAACTTTATATGTTTACCGATAACTATTAAGCACTTCACAGACAATATTTCTAACAGCGTATATTGGGTTTGTTTGCATAGCGAAGGAGGCATCAGCGACTCTATAAAGTATATGTCTATCTATGAGAAAAGTTCTCCGTTTAGAGAAGACATAGACCAACTAAACTCACGGTATAGGCTCTCTAGTAGGGTTTGCAAAACCGGTTAACCGACCTATTTTTTGCTTACCATTTACCGGTTATTTCAGCTGAATATTTTATATATAAAATGCTCGTGATGCTCGTTCTTCAAGTGAGTTAGATGAAGAACCTGAGTTTGAGTGAGTCGAAAATGTAGAATTGAAACATTGATCCCAAAAGAGTTTTTCTTGTTTGAACAAGACGGAGACCGAGGTAGATATTTAGAGTAGGCCCAATCTCTCTTCACAATATAACCAAGTAGCATTGAAGCGGCTGTTGGATATTATTAAAGTTATTACCGAAATTCTGAGTCGGTGATCGCATCTTTAAGAGCGCTTACTCCTATTTTCGTTCCAATCACACCTTCGGCATGCAATCCACCTCACTCGGTTACTTTCTGTATGCAATGGAGTCTCTTGAAGCGCCTAATGACAAATCCATTAAGCGAAAAATAAACTTCATCACTGAAGATGATTTTTCTATTCCGAGAACTGACTCAGAATTTCGATAGTAATTTTTAATCTTCTATATGTATAAAAATGGAAGTATGGTTGTATGTTCCCTATAGACTCCGAAACCGCTCAACCGATTTTGATCAAAATTTGTGGCAATATTCAAAATAGACCCGTGGGGAATCCTGTTTCGTAGTGATTGGATAAACAGAACATTTTTTGGATTTTTTAGATTTTCCTTCTTCGCGTACCTCGCGACCTCTTTTTGTATATGTAATAAAAATGTTTGACTGATTACGGGCCGTTCTCACGACTTACCGATAAAAAAGAAAATACGAAACGGCAACATATGCTAAAGGCGGAATAATGTTGAGTACTGTTTTTCACGACATCACAATTATACTAAATCAATTTTGAGTAGCCCTGGAGAATATTTGAAGAGGTGGACAGTCCAATTGCAAAAACGTAAACACAATAAAATTATAAATTAGCAGAAAAAAATGGATGAGAGTGAGTGCCGCCGCTTTAGAAAAATACGAGCCAACTTATTAATTTAATGTGCACGTTTACATTTAAAATTTTAATACAAAAATTCAATATTGTTTGTTTTCATTTTGCTTTGGTTTTTTATCGATCGAGTTCGCAGGTCACTTTGCAAAAATTTCTGATAAATTTATCGGCTCGCCGAACTCGACGATAAGGTTATAGGCTTAATAAGAGTCGTGACATTGAAAACTAGCATATCGCCTGAAAAATATGAGCGGAAAAGTTGTAGGCAAGTCATGAAAACGGCCCTTAGACTAATGGGCGTGACCCGCCCACTTTTTGGGGTAGTACCCATACAAACCCACCGTTTTGTGTTTTTTTATGAAAAAAATTATTTATTTCAATCAATATTAGCTTGAAATTTGATTTGGCGGATTTTAGTGGACAACTGCTTCATATGCATATATAAATGGGCGCGTCCCGCCCACTTTTTGAGGTAGTCCCATATAAGCCCTCAGCTCAATTAGGCATTTGTATGGAGAACGTCAATATCAACTGGAATTTCGATATGGTGGCGTCTTATAGTTAGTCGCTTCATACACATATACAAGTGGACGTGTACCGCCTACTTTTTGGGTGGCTCTTATTACCAACACCGCAAACCTTAACTAACTCACTTCTTTTGGGCTGGATACGACGTTTACATTAAATAAATAAATGCTTGTGTTGGTTTGAATTCTTTTTTTACTCGTTTTGTGCCGGCACTGAATATCACTGGCTTTTTATTATATGCCAACACTGAACTTAGTGGATTGTACAGCACTGGCATTTTCAACCCTGCATCCAAACATAAGGTGTCTTCTTTTTGGGGGAAAACCAAACTAAATAGAATTTAATTTATTTTTAAACGCACAAACCCCCGATAATAAAAATATTGAACAGACGACTCGCAACACGTCATATACATCAAAGTGTTTTTTCCGATGAAGAAAGTTGTAGTGACAAAGTCATCGACGCAGCATAAAATCATTGTCGAAAATGCGAACGCAGCGACACCGCAGTTAATTATGCAAGTGAAGAGCGTGGCGAGTGTGAATTTAGCAGCAACATCTGTGACAACGCCAGCGGTAACTGATAACAACAACGCATACCAACAACGGCGATCCCATGTTAATATTTACAGTGAGCTATTTAGCGCATTGTTTCGTTTGCCCGATAAACAGGTGCAGCAGCGCGTGCTGGCAGCTATTAATGGCACGGTTGCACCCGGAAATACAGCAGAGAATGGTAAACAATTGGAGGATAAACCAATTAAATTTTGCACACAATGTACGAAGCAAAAAAAGTATGTGGACTCCAGCACACAAACAGATCAGCAGTGGCAGCAGACGAATGAGAGTAGTGTGGAATGCAGTGATGACGCAGTCAATAAAAAACGCTATGGCGCAACTAGCGTCATTGTTAGCAATAACAACTATAAGACCACGTCGAATACCACTACAAGTACAACAAAAACAACATTAAACGGTAAAATCAAAAGCGATAAGACAACGAATAAAGTACTGCCCAATTCTAAGGTTACGGTAAAAATACCAACAAAAAGTGAACCGTCGTCAACGATACCTTCAACAGCAATACCACCGCCGTCGGAAAAGTCTGAAAGCACACAAAATGTTATTAAGCCTGTTACTCAAGCAAAGCGCGGACGTAAGCGTAAGACTTGTGTGCCACAGGTCGTAAAGCGTTCACATGCGCAACAAATGATGCAGGAACGCGATGACAAACAATTGACGCCGCTTGCCACAAAGAAGAGGCGCATTGAGGTGAGTCTTAGTTTTGAAGGAAAAAAAAAAGGAATTATAAAAATTGTATATACATATGTATCACGTTATCAGAACATACCGCTTGATAAAAACAAGAAGCCTTTGAAGGAAGTTGGCTCAACTAACAACAGCTCTCCCATTGATGCGGCCGTGGTGGATTTTTTTGATTTAAATCAATTAAACCAACTAATTGATGAATCGGACTTTGAATTGTCTGTGCAAGAACGCATACTTAAAACAATGGCAAAGGAATATCTACAAGCAGATGAAAGCATTAATGGACTAAGGTAACAGCTTCTTCTTTATATATAAAATTTATGTGCTCGAGTGTTCGGAATTCTTCCCCTTTGAAGAATTTTTATTTGTACTGGATGGTTCTTAGCTGCAGTTGGACCCGCTAGGTGGGGCTGTTGTCGAGCTGCAGAAGACCTTTTATTTTTCCTGAGTTATATTCATGACATGCATTTGACTGTTCTGCAAAACATATTTTTTACCTTTCACAGACCCATACACAATGCAGTCCTAGAAAACGATATATTCCAGCTACAGCGTCAAATTTTTGTATGGCAACATCTAAAAGTTTACGATATAAACGATGTACTAACCGACGATGAAGAGGATTGTCTCCAGCTGGCAATTATTAGCGATTGTGAACCTAAAATAATGCGTATATTGCTTGAAACGAAGCTTACACCGAATAATATTTATGAGAATTCAAACACAGTTATACATCTGGCAATTTTAAATAATATCGAAAGAGATTGCTTACAAATGTTGATGGAAAAGGTTGATCTAAAACTATTATTGCAACACAACGATGACGGTTATACACCAATGCATCTTGCGGTTCGTCAAAATCAATATTATCTGGCTGAGGTCATATGCAATCAAATTGATCAGCGTGAATATGGTGCACCGATATACAAAGGCGTAGCACACGATGAAAATACACCAAAAGCAAAAAAACACGGAGAGGAGCGATTTGCGCGATATTATGAACAAGGTTGTGCACGACTCGAAGCACCATCCGACTGGACGAAAATACTACTCAAACGAGAACTGCTTGACGCGGGTGAGAAGCGCGGCGGTAATACGGCGTTGTTCTATGCCATTGAAAATGAAATGGGTATGTTGCTACAAGACAGCTATAAAAATAGCGCATACAAAATTTTAATCTTGTATTCTCTTCTCTATATACGAACTATAGAACACTTTACATACTTTTTACTGGCGCATATGAGTGATCCAAATGCAATCAATCATAGCGGACAAAGTGCACGGGTCTTTCACTACGAATTTGCGCGTTTACTGTCGCTGAGTCTAAAAGTGGCACGCGTTATGGATAAAGTGAGCACCTTATTGGAGAAAACTTCCTGAAATTGTACAGAGGACATATTAGTACTATTATTTTTAATTGACACATTGTTTTGTACGGAATTATTTCTAAAATTAATTTAAATACTTATTAAATTAAACCCATATTATGTTTTGCTAAGCCCACATTTCTAACTTTGTTGTATGCAGCCTAGCTGGATCTATGGCACGTAATGAGGGTGGTAGCTGGCGCGGCAGTTTAAGTCCATGTGGGCGGGACGCAGACTTGGATTTGCGCTTACGTTTTAGGCGCGCAGCTATATTTGTACATGTGTAGAAGGAAAATATAATTAGTTATATGGTCTTATATGTACATACATACGTACGGGCCCGTCGAGAGGTAAATTACTTCGGCTTTGAGACCAGATTTTTCGCACGACGGACCCGTGTACGTACACAGTTTCTTTATGCATTACCAATTTTACGTAGCTGTTCCAGCTGTCTGTCGCTATAATGTCCATACTGGCAGTAAAGCTGAAATTTGCAGTAACCTTTCATAAAACGCGTACACGGCACCTTCGCGCTTTCTTCAGCGAACAGTTTAGCAGGCGCTTTTATAAGAGAATGAACACATAAATTTATTGCATTAAATTTTGAAAATGTTCTCAACATCGTTGAACTTGCTTACATTCAAATTGTCGCATAAAAGTTGTCTTTGCTATAGTGTGTGCAAGTCCTTCATTATGTTTTTTACGTACATTGATATCGTTTTTCATAAAACAACAACAATAATCACAGTAATAACTTTTATTGCCCATTCTTGCTGTGTGCTTTAAAGATATATGCGGGTCTATATTAATAAAAATTAGGTAAACAAAAAAAGTGACAATCACTGTGTCTATTTTTGTTTGCGATATAACTCAGCACATATGGCCTAAGCTAGTGTTGGCTAAGCGTTTTGCACGCTTGTATTGCCAGGGCAGTCCTTGGAAGTTGTGCAGTCATCACGATTGTTAGTTTCGACCGGTAACTAGATAGACTGTGTAACGACTGTTATCACTGTGTCTAGGTTATTATCACTAACCATATAACGTATAGATAAACCAAATCATATACGAAAACGACATTACAAATTTATTCTGCGACAGGTTCCATGCTCTCACGATTGTGAAAGAATTAGATTAGAGAGCATATATGATCAAAGAACTTGTTAAAAAGTCATACCTTTTAAAAGCATTTCCTTTGTGCAGCGATAAATTAGCTTAACAACCTTTGTCGAAAATTTATGTCGTATGATAAACCAATGATTATTGGTATATTATGACAGTGGTATCAAAGTCCAACTAAAAAAAAAATTATATCAATTTAAAAATCGTTGTCTAATTTTTATTTTGATCTCTTAAATTAAAAATCAAATTTTAAAATCAAACGTTAAATTCTTATAGAACTGGTCGAAATATACGAATAATTTTGCGATATCTCCCTTAGTTTTCGAGATATCGTGTTTTAATATAAAATTTTTAATTTTCTGTGACCCTATACCATTTTGAGCGTATTTTTTTGTATCTTTAAAATTCGATATATCGGAATCTAAGCGTTTTATTTTGACGAGTGCTTTATGAATCCGTCGTAACATATTGGTGCCCCGGGAATCGTAATATTTCCCAATCGATAGTAAAGCCAAGTATCATGATATATCAGCAGATTTTTTTTTTGATTCTGACAATTGCACATTAAGGGCCGTTCTCATGACTTAGAAATACATTAGAGAATACGAATTACGAAAAATATGAGCTATAAAGATATAAGCAAGTCATGATGAATGGCCCTCAAAACTTTGAAGAATCATATCGTAACTATAGTAACACTTCGAAGAATCATGATTGCTATTTGTGCTAAGCAAGCAAATTAAAAGTTGTGCCCTCGCTCGAATTACGCAGATAAAAATCAATATTTTTCCCGACGCCCTTTATGTATTTATCTAATCTATTTGCTTCAAATACATGCTGAGATATGAAAAAGTAATTTATTTTACGTTTTAGGATTCGTCAATTCTGTCCCGTTTTACCTGCTACTCACCAAAATAACGTGCCGAAATAGCGTAGCTGGCCAAGATTAAGAACATAACTTTACGAAATCTATGCAGAATTGACAATGTCATTCAATATATCCATTGTGCTTGCAATAGCGCACCCTTTATATAAAAAAACCACAAGTGCTAGACAGCTAGATCAACAGCTCAATATAGCTGAGTTTAGTGAAATTTGATTCATGCATTTCGCACTCGCAAAATGTATTCGAATTACAGAGCACTGCATATATTTTCTACTACCACATCTTAGCTGGCCTGTCGAGGGGCGAGAGGTGGTAAATTACTCCGTGCATTTCTTCAGGCCCAGTATCAATGGTATTACATTTTACACGAATGCAAAGCACTTGCTGCGGCATGTAAGAACGACTTTGGAACCAGTAATTTTTTTAGTCCGGACCGGATTTTCACTCGATGGCTCTGTATCTGAGCACAATCTAAACACGCTCAATCATCATTTACTATTACATAAAATAAAATTTGATAATCTTAGCTTCTTTGTTTCTGTTATTTGTCTTCATATTATATGTTGTATGTATATAAAAAAAGATAATTAATTTTCAACCAAATATAGACTAAGTACACTTTAAAGCAAATTTCGAGTGAATTAATTTCTCTTTATCTTAGTGGATAATACTCTATTGTAATTCGAAAACAACAGAAAAATATGCAATCAATTACAATTATATATCGTATATAATATAAATCGATTCTATTTTTAGTAGTTTTAAAAACAATTCTTATCAATGTGCACCGTCGTTTAACTAAAAATTAATAAGGAAAACATGATTCTGTTCTTGCTCGTGGTGCTGCTCTCTCTCTTCTATACAAATACACATACAGATATTTATATTAATTAATTTAGGAATATTTCATATACACACACACAAGATCATTGTATTTTTATGTTTCGAATTCACTTAGTGATAATGATGTTTCTTTCTTCTTCAACTTCTTGTGGTTGCTGGACTAAATCTTTATACACCACGAATTATTACGCATCCAGATCGTTCACGAAAATCACCTCCCGATTTTTTAAGCCAACATCCTTTAGTGTGCGTGAATTTGCACCCTCTGCGGATGAGTCTGATGTGTTTTCGTCTCTGGACTTCGAGTAGAGCACACGTTTAGGGAAATTCGTTGTGATTTCAAACTCATCTGGCGATTCTGGATGACAGAAGAGATAATTGTAGACATCCTAGAAAGAGAGAGGAAGTAATGTTCGTTAGAAGTCATAAAAATAGAGTAAAACACTAACTTCGGTTGAACCGAAGCTCTATTAGTACCATTAACAAGCTAAGTTTGACATAAATAAAAAAGTTTTTCATCAAAAAAACATTAAAAAGAGCGATGGTGGCATATCAATATGAATGCTCTATGAACTTGGGACCAAAAAATGCTTAATTATCGGTTTTCAGCCAGATGGGCTAATCTAAAAAGTGAGCGTGACATGTTATTATGCATATATTCTATTTGTTTCAATGCAATAAAATTAGATATATTAATAATTAAAGCACAAAACATACGCAACAAGTAACAGACAGACATATTTCAACTCATCTAGCTGACCAAGCTATTTTATGGATAATACCCATTTTACAATATATGTGTGAATGGTATATATAAACAAATGATTTAATACGCACCTTAACCGAATCTGTCGAATGGAAGCGTCGTTCAAGACGTGCACCGCTTGGCAGCTTGAAAACTACACTTATAACATCTAAAGCATCTATTGGCGGTTCAGAGGGCACCATAGTTGCAAGATCAATCTTTAGCCTTGCAATGTCATCCTTGCGACGCTCCAATTCACGTTGCTCACGCTCCTCAGCCTCCAACACTTGACGCACTGCATCACGTTCCAACTGACGTTGACGTTCTTTCTCCTCGTCGGCGCGCAAACTCTGTTGATACGCCTCGTCCTGTTGACGACGTAGCGTTTGCGTAAAATTACGTTCCAAACGATCGGCACGCGCCTGGCTAAGCCACACCTCATTGGCAGAAATCACAGTTTGCAAACGACGCACCAATTCTTCAGCGGTGCAATCACCTTCGAAACGTCCAACGACCATCATACGATTGGCACGCAGGCATATCAATACCAAAAGCGGATAGGTGCGTGTACCATACAACGTTTGCATGACACGATAGCCCTCCGGTGTAGCGACATCACAGCCCCAGAAAAGCGTATTTGTATTAATGAAATCAATAACTGAGCGTTGCGCAAGAGTTTGACGGCAAAATGATTCAACATCTGGATTACTCGTCGGCTCTTTATGCAGATAGACAAGCAAAAAACGTAACTCCTGTTTGGCATCGTTAAGCGCCTGCGCGTATGTACCCTGATAGAAGACGGGATGCTGATCCGCTGAACCGTAGCGTTCATTGTATTCTCGTATGAATTGCATGACATCGCCGAGTGGATCTGTGACAACTGTAAAAAAGTAAAAATCATAACATATATATATATATATATAAAATATGTACATATGTATATGTCATATATAATATAATTTCACACTTACTGCGCTCCTCATTGCCACCAAAATTCACAAATGCATTAAAGATGCTTGTTATTGTTGAATAGAAATACGAGAACACCATATTGATCATATAACCGACTAAGCCGGTAAAACTGCGCGGTATTGGACCGCTTGGCATACGTCCCACCATACGTCCACCGGGCATATTAGCCGAAAATATCTGTTGCAGAAAACGATCATTGATGACGGCGGGCGCACGTACATCTCGTGATGCTGCGTACATGGTGGGTCGACCTTCACGTATATTGAGCTGTTCTTGGAATGCAACCTCTAGATCCCATTGGTGTCTTATCAGTACATCACGGCAGACGTTCATATCTTCAATGCCAGTTAGATCCTGAAACTGGAGCACTTTTTCAGTTTGTTCATTTGTCAGACCGTCCGCTTCCATGATCGTTCCGCTGTTTGTTTTCTGTTTTCTGTTTGAAGCTGAAGTTTTGCTGGCTTTATTTGTATAATACGTTTCGCTTCCGTTGGCAGTTTTTGTTGTTGTTGTAATTAAAATAATAAAAAATATGCTTATTGTTGCAATATGCTTATTGTTGTTGCTGTTGTTGTAGTGTGTTGCTTCGTGTATCAAAATTGGAACGTCTTTGTTGCTGTTCGCAGTGCCCGTTTAGCGCACTCATAGAAACCTGATGCAAAAAAAAAAAAAAAATTAATTAATTCAAAAATTTTACTTTTATATGCTTTAATTTACCTTTTTTTTTTGTTTTGTTTGTTGTTGTTTTTGATCTTTGGGTGGTCGTGCATACGCAAAATTTATGTTCGCCGTCTTGCAGGGCATATAAAAAAAAAAAGTATCAGCAGCTTTTTCCCTTCTTCTTTTTTGCGTTTTTCTTTTTTTTCATTCATGCATGCAATTCACGGCTAAAATTTTGGAATTTTCTTTTGTTAAACGCAGTGTACTATTTTCCGCAATTAGTAATTATGCTCTTCTTTGTTTTGTCTGCACAACTAGCAAAATTCTCGAATTTCATGAGTTGGAAAACTAATTTATTGTTTTCTATCTTTTCAGTGCAGCAGCGATTTAAATCACTATACTCTTTACACACATAGTAAAACGCAGCTGTACAGCTTATTTAGTACAGTGGCATTTAATTGGTTTTAGCGAAGACTGCGACAGTGTTGAAGAACGCTTTCCATAACTATGGTTACTTCGTTCACGGCGAATGGCATGAATAATGCATGCTGAAAGCTGCATGACATGCAAGTTGTCTTACGTTTTGTTTTGCGCGCCAAATGAATTTTCAAAAATCACTGCATAGTTCAACAGTAATTGAAAGTTTGTTTAAAATAATTCTTAATAATTTTAAAATGAGATGTCATCACTCATAGACTATTCGACATATTATTGCTCATTGTGAAAATATAAAAAGTAGTATGTGTGTCATTATTTATGCGGTGAAAGTGAAAGTTGATTCTGTGTTGATCTATTTAAATTAAATTTCCAGGAACAGAAAATAATGCTGATTTAAGGATTTTTCTGCAGCTTATCTGTAGTCATTTCTGCAGTATGGACTCATTTTGTAGCAAGTAAACTATTTATGAGCAGTCAGTTATTATACCATTCACATTATGGTATCATCAGTTTATCTGAAAGTTTGTTACATATTAAAGGAGACATCGTAGACCCCATAAAGTATATAGATTCTTGTAAGCTCAACAAGATGAGACTTTTAAGATATCCGATTGTAAGTCGGCACATAGACTTCTTTTCATTATAGTTTAATAGAGTATCAAAATTGACATGTCACGTCCCCATACATGACATGGTAGCCCCCATAAAACGCGCCCCCCCCGCACTTTCGACTTTTTGACTTTCAATATCGACGTGAAATTTGACATGGGGGCTTCTTATAGATGGATGCTGCACATAAATATCAAAGAAAGTCTAGTCCCATAGAAGCTTAACGTCCAATTTTGCAATTTTGTATGAAAACTTTCCTATTACAGTAAATATCAACTTGAAATATAATATGGTGGCTTCTTATGAATGAACGCCTCACATTTCGAGAAAAAGTTGTGATTTATCTATTTAACCCACCACCCAATTTTGGGATTTTTCATGTAAAACTTCATAATATCAGCCAAATCAACTTGACATTTGATATGGTGGCTTCATATGGATGAATATTCGCGGAATTATCAAAGGGCGTGTCGCGCCCACTTTTAAGCTTTAAGCGAAATCGAGTTTATTGAGCCCATTTTTTTAGCCCAGGTACGGCGAGGGTACAACGCAAACGATGGCCATTTGGCTTTAATACTTCTACATTTTCCATAAAGTAGATGCACACAGCTCCAATTGATGACTTCTTTCACTGCGACTTGATGAGAGAAAATATTCTCTCCCAGTTTTCACTGGAACTCTGAATACACGCAAGAATCGTCATTGGCAGAAGCCAGTGGCAGATGTCCACATTTATGGGTAAAGTTATTGATTATTATTCACTTGAGAAAAGCCAAAAACGAGTATTTTGCAAATAGCCCAATCAGCTCACAAACATTCTTTAGGACACGTATCCGCTGGGTCGGCTCTGAACATCCATCCCGGCTTGACCAAATTGTAAGAAGGCAAAACTTCTTAACTAATGGTTAGTGCGCTGAGTTTGGTTCCCACCACCCCAAAACTTTTAAAAGTGAAGATATAGAGCGCGACTGAGCATGCATTTTAAATACTAATTCTAGGACGATATCCACAAACTTGGTATTAACAACAAACTAGCACCAGACGGACTTATGCGTAGTAAGGCCACGACCAATATACGTATGTAGCAACAAATATGTAAGCAAGTAAGAGTCGGTATCCAACAGACCCAGCTGACCAGAGTTATAGAGTGCAGTCCAACCAAAAAAATCCTCCATTGATTTTTTATTCCAGCAGTTTATGTACATTTTGTTTAGCTCTGTGATTGAGACCTCCGAAGTTTGAGTTGGTGCTATCGTCTGAAAAAATTTTTATTTTCTTTGTGCAGTGGTGTGCTTCGATGATACTTTGGAGCACGATAGTTTCAGATTTTTGGATTTGGCCTTGGGATTCCAACTTTTTTTTGGTTACCTGCAACTCTGTCTTTTAATGACTCCTTTGGCATATCAACTGCATTTTTGCAAGGTTTCTATGTATGTACAGTAGTATATACATATGTAGTTCTCTTTTACTTTTTGAATATGTCTTGATCTCTGCTATATGTAATTAGCTTCGAATTCACATCTATCCCACTGTTTCACATAGAAAACTCCTAATAAAAGTTAATAGATTCTTCTCTTTGAATTAAACCTATTAGAGCCAGCACTGTTACAAACAGATCTCATTGCACTTTTGCCCCCTTTTTCACAATCCTTTGCGCGCGGCATTTGCTTTGAACAATTGAAACGACGGTGTACCTTGAAACGCGTGTGTAAAATGATCTCTAATCGATAGATCGATCATTCAAACGATTCCAAACGGCAGCCATGTGTGCATGATGATGCTCCACAAAACCCATTCAAGATTCTCATGTTTACAAAAAGGTGCCGAAAAAGGCTTACACACATGTGGCGGCATATCACGCTACATATACAAGTAAGATCCTTTATTTGCTGGCGAATACGAATGTGAACAATATAAAATTAGTTGGATAGATGTGCACCAGATTAGAAGAAAAGAACCAAAAGGTTTATGTGCGAAATTAATTGCATTTAGCACAGCTCGAAATTTGATACTTGTTGCAACTCCTACAACTACTCTGCAACTCTGCAACTGTGCAACCATATAGAGGCACAACAATTAATGAAAGGAGAAAAAGATGCTTCTAAGCCTTTGCAGTGAAATCCAAGCCAAGAGCAGCTGAGCAACAGCAAGAATATCTTAAAGATGATGAGCAACTATTGTGCTGCATAGCCGAGTTAACTTGGGACGTGATTATCGGCATTTTTGTGTGTTAATTAATAATATTTAATAAATAAACGCTGCTTAGCGTACTTATCTGAATCTCAGTTTGGAAAAATGCCACACAAGGACACTGCAGACATATCTCAATCAACGGCCGCAACTCTCCCTCTCTAAATCCTTGTCGCCAATGACAAGAACACGTTAAATTGTTTAGGCTAGATGAAGATAAGTCGCTGCTGCCTCTGATGTCTGTTGTGCTCCTGTTGATGTTTTATGTTTTATGTTGGAGGCGGTGCTCTGAGTGGTTGTTTAAACGCTCTCATCATCATCTTGGTAAATGCAACTCGACAGATTTGTATCTACTGTCTTTGTATCTATTAGGTTGGCCTGGCCCGCAGTGCTTACGTCTTTGCCGCATTTTTCTACTTGGACTGCTTTGGCTTCTTTGTCATTCCGGTTTTCTTTTTTTGTTTGTTTTTTTTTTTGCCGCAGGATCTGCGATAAATCATTGCCGCCGTATTTGTATGTGTGTGTTCGCTTCTTGCCTTGTTTAGTTTTTGTTCTAAAAAGTTGCAGTAAGATTTGATGTCTTCATCACTTTTCAATTTATAGCTTAGTCGCACGTTTTTCAATCGATTCGTCACACTCGTGGAGGTCCTAAAAAGCCATTTTTTTTATTGAACGGCAGGTATGTTATGTTGGCAACTGGCCAATAGCATATGGTTAAATGCAGGTAGAGTTTGTATTGAATTTAAGTTACTTTACGCAAAAATAAAGAAGATCTAATTCTAAATAACATTTGATAAAAATAAAGAGACCCGATGCAAAACCTCTTAAAGTATTTATTATTCCAAAATTTAAATGTTTGATTACTATTTAAACAACGTTTTTTCATACAGAATTAAAAGATTTGTTGATTACTTTTGGATAAGAGGGTTGTGCATAATTTTGTTGCGCATGAAAGTATAAGAAAACATAAAAAATAAAAATTATGGAGCGACCCGAGTAAACTGAAATGTTAGGCAACATGATAGACAGTTGAGCAATCGAGCACTCGAATGTTTACAGATTATTATTATTTTTGAGGGTGAATGCATATAAACCTGCGACCTATTGTTTGATCTACTGAGTTAGATGACCTGCCCTAAATTTTTACGTTGTATGAAGCTTAGTATTTTCCTAGGATCCAATCTGTTCAGTTGCTGTTTTTTAATAAAGTGTTAACCTAGTATCTGCAGTCGACTTTTAGCTACAGCTTCAGATTCCGCGAGAATGTTAAGAGAGGTCTCCTCTTCATAGTCACACAATCTACATTCGGGTGAGTATTGTGTACCCAAAATATATAAGTGTTTCTTTAGTTTCACTGGCCTGTTAGCAGTTCGGTTAGTATTCTTAGTTTCTACCCAGTTAGAGCATGGTTTTCGATCTGGTAGGCCTTGGCTTAAAAACCAGTGTTTTTCTTCCACTATATGCGTTTTCTTGATGATTACTTCCGAGATATAATGTGTCTCCCGATGACCTAAAAATGCTCATTAGCGTTGGCGCTCCTTTTCTGGCAAGCATATCTGCCTGTTCATTTCCTCGAATATTGTTGTGACCGGGTGTCCACGGCAGAGAAACTCTGTAGCGTTTGCCGAGTTCTTACAATAGGCTTTAAGCACTTGCTTAGCGATGTTTAAGTTGTGTGATTACAACGCCGATTTTCTGTCTGATAGAATTGCAATATCACAGTTGTGATAGCAGCTACCTAAGTTGTACAGCGCACATTTAAATATTGCACTCATTTCTGCTTGGAAGATACTGGCGTGTTTTCCCATGGTCTCCCAATACTGAGTTCTAGGGCCTACAACCCCTAGGCCGGTACCGTCTTCCGTCAAGATGTTTACCTTTTGCATGTAGTTGATCAATTTAAAAACAATTATTATTTTAACATTAATAATTACTTCAATTCAAACATGTTCGATACAACAAAATAAATACAGGGTGTTATCGTATGGGAGCTATGTATATCTTAGTGTTCTCGTAGGCAACGTGTTCGTGGAGTACAACGAATGGAGGAATTTTATGAATTGGTAAGTTTTAAAACGTTTAAATCGAATTCACAATTTATTTTAAAAATAAAAGCCCTTGTAAGGGCGATAAGCGGGGTTACATAAATTGAAGAAATTGAAAAGGTTAAACTGATGCTTTACCTATATGATGAATATAATTATGAAAGACGATCAGTATTTCTATCAATAAGATAAGGTACATAAAAAACATCAATTCTCATCCCAAAGGTATCACTTTTTGTTTCTAATTAAGTTGGTTCTTTAAAAACGAAAAGAGAAACAAATAAAATTCGATGTAAAGAATTGCAATTTAGGAATTTTTGCACATTTTTTCAATTATGTATATTTAACCATGACTATAATTAACCAATATAGTCCATTAGATATTGATTTAAACATAATTAAGTATTATTCGTGCATTCATCTCAATCTATGTAAATATGTATGTAATGCTGCTAATCATGAAGCGGAGCACTGGAGAACGGCTGAATCGATTTCAGAAATTAATTGTTTTGTAATTATCTTCCATATATCTTGAAACTACTTGAGGTAGATGGATAGGATTTGTTACATATGTGAAGGGTACCGGGAGAAACAAGATCAAGTGGAAGAGTGGGCGGTGGCACGCTTCATGTATAAAAGAAAACTAAAATACACCATATCTCAGTAACTATTTGATGCATAGGATTTTGTACTTAAGTAAAGGGCACTGAGAAAATTTATAGCCACTAGAAAAGTGGACGGTACCAGGCCCTCATATAAGCGAAAAACAAAAGGAGTGTAGCAGCGCAAACCGGGCACGCTAGGTAATGACCCTTTGTCTGCTCGTCATTTTGTGGAAGTGGGACAGCTAGTTTTTAATATAAACTTTATTTGAAATAGTAAATCGATTTTCTTCTTAAAAAATGAAATAAAAAAGTAATAATAGATATATTTACATGTATAATATGTACGAAAAAATACATTTTATACAGGTTGTTCCAACAAAAGTGCACGATACAAATTTGCAGGCATTTTTTTTTGTGCAAGTGACAACTCTAGGATTGTTTTGATTATTATAAATGGAGCGCTACACTACAATAATGGGGATAGTTACGCTGAGACAGCACGGAAACTTTGCGGAATTTCCGCTCGTGGAAGTGCAACTAATTTGTCAACAATTCGAAGAGTGATTAATAAATTTAAAGAAACTAGGTCGATTGTGGACAGTAAGTCTCCTGTGCGTCGACATACCGGCCGATCCCTCGAAAACATTGCTGCTGTAAACGAGAGTGTAGCCGAAAACCAGTTAACATTAATTCGGAATCGTTCACAACAATTTTAAATTTCGCGAAGCACCACGCAGCGAATTTTGACGGAAGACCTCCACCAGTACAAGTTTCAGCTCACTCACGCTTTCAAACCAGCAGATCATGTACAGGGTCGGTAATTCGTTCACTGTGTGAATGAGCAAAATGAAGTGAATTCCGATTTTTCAAAACAAATCTTCTTCACCGGTGAGGCGCATGTTGATCTGAATGAGGTCGTCAACAAACAAAAGTCGTCGTCGAATATGGGGCACAGAAAATTCGCATGTGATTCATGAGAAACAAATGCATCCACATGATAATGGAGTTCTTAAGGCCACAACTGGACAGTATGGATGAGGACGACATGTAGTTTTAACAGGATGGCGCCACTTGCCACAACGCGCATGTAACAAACCATTAATTGGTGGAACGATTTCCAGACCGAATCATCTCCCGAAACTCGAATGTTAACTGGCCACCAAGATCGGACGATTTAACGCCGTGCGATTTCGTTCTTTGGGGTTTTGTGGAATCTCAGGTATACTTATCGTTAAAGCTTTTTGTAATGATATACTCGTAGATGTGTCGAGATGAATTTTCTGTTATAATGTAACACATTGTTGAATGTAACACATTTCAGAAATTCTAATCAAATATCGTGCTGAAAGTTATAATCTATTAGAAAATATGGTTGGAAGTTACCATCTCAAAATTTACCGATTTTCAATACAACTAACCGTCTGTCCGACCATCCGTCTGTTTGGATATTTAGACTCTTCTGTTTCCTCTCCAAATAAAGTGTATTAAATGAACTTGCCAAACTCCACTATAAGGGGTAGCCTCCCTAAAAACCTGACCCCATTTCTGAGTTTTTATATGAAATTTTGTTTGTTTTTGTTGTTAAACAAGCTAGAAATTCCATATTTGGTGTATCTTACACCAATTCTATTACAATATCCCTCATAGTTTCAGATCAGACCACTATAGAATAAAGCCCTCATATACATAAATCTATGGTTCAAATAAGTAGCCTTAGAGGAGATGATTACATACAGATCATATCCATATATATATTTTCCCATAACGATGTGACAAAAGTTTAAAATATTCAATATTAGACATAAGTCCTACTTTTCAAAGTATTTTCCATCTGATCGTTTGTAAACTGAAACTTCTACAATTTTAAAAGATGTTCGGGTAAAAAAAAACGGTGGAAAGCGTTTACCAGAATCGGAAACTACGATGAATTCTAAGAATATTTCACCAAGTGATGGGTCTAAAATGAATTCCTAGTCCCCGCTGAGTAGCATGAAGATTTCAGTATGAGGTATACATATTAATAATCTGCATTGTTTTATTAAAAAATATAAAAAATACCACATTTTCGAATCATTTTGGGCTTAATTCTGTTTCATCTGTTTAAAACAAGTTTTATACATTAGTTTTTTAACTTAACCAAGATTTTTTTGATTCGACGAGATGAGCCGAACAAGCCATGTCCGTTTGTCTGACTGACCTGCGCGCCTAGATCTCTGAGACTATAAGAGCTAGAGCTTTAAAATTGGACATGTAAAATGGCTTATAACCCCCAAAGTGTTCAGGATGCGCTCAAACAACCTTTGTGATCGCAATGATAATAAGAACACAATATTTTCAAAATTCATGATTTATTTTGTGAAATCAAACAACAAAAGCACTTAAAGTAAGTCAGATTTTGAAGTCTTTTTTACTCTCGATTCAAGAATGGTTGTTGCGACTTTCTAGAGTCACTGCGATTAGATCATCTCGATTCTTTGTCATTACGCGTCGTGAGACTTGCGTTAGCAACTGCACACATCGCTCGGTTTCCTGAATGTACGATGGAATTGCTGGATCTGGCAGTGGTATTTCTGCAGAATTTATGTACTCCAACAGGTGTTCATGTGGAATGATTGCAGAAAATGGAGGTAAGTCGACTAAATCCATATAATCTGTGAAATCGAAATTATAGCGATTCTTCTTATAAGCTCTGAGTTTAGTAGGGTCATATAAATTTTAGCGATAGTACAAAATTTTTAGAATAGCTCTTTCGCGGACTGATTTCCTTTCATCGAACAGCATTGCTAACAGAATATTTTCTGTATGGGCGAAAAATGCGTAGTTTTGAATTATTTGTTTACAATTTCTCGAAGATTTGGGGAAAAAATTTTGTTGATTGAATAAAAAATTATATAAAAGTTTACTCCCATATACCACTGAAATATAAAATTTAATATTAAAATACATCGGTATATAAACTTTCATAATGAGATTAGCTAATATTTTTAAATTTTTCGAAGGTAAGCTACTTGTGACATAAAGGCGCAAAAGTCTGCTGGCTTTTGTTCACCAGCGAGAATGAACAATTTTTCCCGGTTTCATGCTGGCTAGATCTTCTGGACACGTACCTTCCGATACAGCTTAGGCTATTCGATAGAGGTATAAAACATCAGTCGAAAGGCTTTTTTCATCTATATTATCCTTGGCTGGAGGCATAATCCCCAATGATACGGGTTCAAAATGTGGTAGAGCCTACAACAAATGCAAATGTTTATTTAAACTTTAAGGCGCTGTGTTAGAACTACGTACTTCGTTAATAAAATAGATGCACATTCTAAATTCTAAGAAATCTAATCCAAAATAAGAACGAACTAATACTTAATAAATGATGTTTTTTTTTCAATACTGAAATCTTCATGCCTCTCAGCGGGGGCTAGGAATTCATTTTAGACCTATAGTTTCTTGGTGAAATATTCTTCGAATTCATCGTAGTTTCCGCGAAAAAAAATTGACCCGCCCTAATGTTCATGCCTTATGTTACTTAGTTCAAGTCTACAGTTTGTTTTATTTCAACTACAAGTATATTAAATAAACCAACACATACACGATTTGTGTACAAACATGAGATGACAGAAACTAACTTTGACAACAAATCAAATGCTTCAAAGTGATCCCTCATAGGTATAATATTTTCAATTGTATAATTATATGCCAGTTCAATATTGTCGACCACATTTGCGTGTTTGCGTGCCGGAAAAAAATGAACGAACTCTATTTACATGCATACAAGTATACGGCAGATGAGTTGCCGGAGTGTGGTATACGGAGCGTTAAAGACGAAACCGAAAGACCAACGCCCAACAGGCTGAATAATTCATAGCTATGAAATATGAAATTAAACTAAATTAGTCCGGGAAAACTAAACAAAACGGACGCACACACAGTATTGTTGGAAGTGAAGGAAACTAAAGCACTTGATATATAATTATTTTAACTTTAAAATTATTTACATACTCATCCTCATCTATGAGGGGAGACAAAGTGTGCGTAAATATGTGTAATAAGCACTCGTACACACCTCGAAGCAATTGCAACACGCAATTGTAGTCAAATCGAGTCGAATAAATGCGTGGGGTTGATACAGGACTCAGTACGGATGAGATATATACTTACAAAGAGACAGGACACAGGTGCGTGCATTCACACCGGTGTCGTCCTCATGTGTGCCAGGTTGTATAATTTGTTGGCAACACAATTGGGCTTTTTAACTAAAATTAAACTACAATACTTACTACTCGTATAAGGGAAGTGCTTTCAAATCACATCACTCTAATTGCGGCGCATTAAAAAGTTGAACGGAAACGGAAGTTGCTTTTGCGAGAAGGGGAGTCTACGTCTATGCTGAGCAAAAATGTTGGCATGTTAACAGGCAGCCAGAGCTGGATTTATGTTTGTGAAACCGTCTGGGCCATGGATGATGGTGGTACCTCTTTTGAAAATAATAATAAAGATTTCATATTAAATAATATATTCGAGTTCACGGTAAAGGAACTTTTCGCGAGCTTTTTGAAGCAAACACATCACTAAGTTCGTTAATAGATTAATTAATAGATACTAAAAACCATCAAACTGGCAAGACGAGCCTATGCTAAACTCGGTCGTAGTTTGTTTTTGATGAGTTTCATTTTTGAGAACGATCTTCGCCACTGCTATTAGTCACAATTATGGACAAGTAAATGCGAAGTACTACTTCAGCATACGGTTGGGATGGATGTAGTTGTAGCGGATTATCTGGAGACATTGAATATTCGCCATATAATATGCAACAAATTTTCTATATCCTCATGCGCATTCGCAAATCTTCACGCTTGCGAAGCAACTAGCTTGTGAAGTCATTTGGAAAGTCAGTCCACTCTTGAATTTGAACCATGGAACAAACAACCGGCAGATACACAAATTGATGATATACAGTGGGGTCTATGGCGTCTCCTTTTAAGTGTTACTCACTTCGTAGCAAAAGTCTAAAAAAGGCGTTACCAATAGTTGACTCCAAGTCCGCTGGATACGAATCGACGAGGTTTTCGCTTTTGCATGCAACTTTTCAGGTGTTTATTGTCGTAAGCCCACACAAAGTCAAAATTTTTCCGTAAAAACTATATGATTTTGGACTGGGAGGAAACATACATCACCGGGAGCAAAGTTTCAACGCGGAAATTTCTATCCTGGTGACAGATGGACAGCAGGTGATTTTCAATTAGCAATTGGCTGCAGGCGCACTTTTAGTTTTCGAATTCTCCTGCCTTAAGTCATACTCTTCAGTTATTGCAAAATTTTTCCCATATTTTCTTAGTTTTTGATATAATTTCTTTTTGAATCAATAAAAGATTTTAAAGACTTTAATGACTTAACATTAGTGAGCATTAGTCAGCACCACCGTGGAACTTAGCAAATAGTCTGCTGGACGCAACGAAACTTTGAAGAGTGTCGTGCTAGATTTATGTATAAAATGCAGTTTTCAAATGAGCCAGTTTTTTAAGAAATCCATAATCTTCATTCTTCACAAAGAGGCCTGTTGTTCTTCGTCAATATTTATATCATTGAGAAAAAATCAGGGTCCGAGACTAAAAAATTAAGGTCCCCTAATTTTACATGCCGTGGAAACTGGTTTGCAATCGTTGGACCTTTAAGTTCCGGAGTAATTTACACCCATAAAAATTTGTTTCTGCCTTGAAAAATGTGAATTTTAAGGATATATCTCCATATTCTGGGCGTAGTAAGTATGGCATCAAAAATTTGTAATATATTTAATCTGCGAATGTATCAGACAAATCTAAAAATCCTAGTTTGCAGATTCCGAGATATCGTTGTACAAATATATGAAAGATGGACGGATGGGCGGACAGACGGAAATGTCTAGAGCAACTTAGCTTTCGATGCTGATCAAGAATATATTTTATACTCCTTCCTCTGCTTGTTACATACATTTGCACAAACTTAGTATACTCTTGGCCAGCAAGGCAGGGTATAAAAACGAAAAGCTGTTGTGAAAATTCGAAAAAAATGGACAACGGTATGACACGTACAAGCCGCTGTTTTTCCAACAAAATTTATAGAATGTCCATAGCAAGGAACAAATACAATGTAGGGTTTCAACTTCTGTATCAAAGATTTCATGTCTTGATGCCTTTCGGACATATTAGGCGTATTGTCGTACAATTGGCTTCGGCACTCTTCAATGTCTAGAGTCTAAGTCTTTTAAATATAACTGCTACCATCTCTTTACCGTTATGTCAAGAATTAGGTATCACAGTCAAAAAGCATTCAACTGACTGGATTCGTTCCACGCGTATATGTCAGTTAATCTATTTTTGCTTCATCAGTAGTAGAGTCGACTGACACTAAATTCGAGTACAGATCTCTGATAATAGTTTTTTTGACCACGCTTTCGATGTGTTATTCGCAAATTGTAGAAGACAAATTATTGTAGTATCATGATCACTTCCCTTGTTTCCATGTTCTTTGAAATGAATCATACTTCGAAATTAATTCGAGTATTCCAAGGTAATTTCCATTATTTGGTGCGCTGATGTATTCATTGCATCCTTAAAATCCACGTTTATCAGCGGCAAAATAAAGGAGATGGCGACGAACTTTCAAATACGACACCTAAAATAATTTCTTTTAAAATTGGAAACACAGCAATTTTTTCATTATTGCTGGTCAGGGGCCCTTAAATCCGGCCTGCAGGCAGCATAGTTTAATTGCTATTGTCATTAGATACGACATCAAAAAGCAAAAATGGCAAAAGAATGCAATATAAAAAAAGTAACTCCATTTCAATAGCTAAACTTGCTTCAAACTGCAGATTCTTTATGCTTCTCCAGTTTCTCGCGCGCTTCTACTGCAAATTGATTTAGCTCTATAACTCAGCGAAAATGGCTGTCAAAATATTGAAATTTTTTTGCTAAATTATCAACGTCAAACAAAAAAAAAAAAAAAACAAAAACCAGCAAAGACAAGAATTCAGTTTTGCTTGGCGGCAGCCATTTAAACAAAAAAAAAAAAAATTAGTTGGGTTTTTTTGTTCATGTTCTTCTCCTTTTACACGCATCACATAAATTTCCAATTTTATTCGATTTCGCGGCAATCAAAAGGTAGCCAAAAAAAGTAAAATAAAATAAAATAAAATAAAATAAAAAGCAGCTTTCGGACCACAAAATATTATAAATATGCCATAAAAATTAATCGCCAACTTTTATGAATCCGATTTACGTGCGTCTGTGTTTGCGTTCGCATCGAAAGATGTATTTATATATATAATTATGAGCGTTTTAATATTTATGAAAATGTAGGGTTTTCAAACATATGGAATGGTTGCTCTTACATATACGTACGAGAAAGAAAATAATTACACTGGACTATATTTTTTTTCTTACAGATTTTGGTCTACTGCACTCGAATATAGCCTTAAAACATTTTGAATTGAATACATTTTCGCGATAGGAACTCTTTTTTTTTTTTTTTGTTTTTTAGAATGTAGGTCAACAATTGGGTGTTGGAATCAATTTTAAAGGAATTTTTTTTTCGATTTTTGATTTTTTTTATTTACAAAAAAAAAAAATGCTGCAATGTATATTATGCAAAGTATTGTCCATCGTTAGCTACAACATTTTTCCATCTTTTTGGCAGCATGTGGACTCCGCGTCGAAGAACGTCTGAGAAGTAAAGCGCTGCTCAGCCAAGGTTGCAGCTGCTCATAGTACACAACATCCTTCTGATCCCACCAAATACAGAGCATGAGCTTGGCACCATGGCCGTCGATGTTGATGCATGGCCGCGTGGTCCTCATGATTTTTTTTCGCTTTTGGTTGTCGTAATGGATCCACTTTTCATCGCCAGTAACAATACGATGCAAAAAAAAAAAACTCTTCCGATTATGGCGTTGAAGCAGCTGTTCGCACAAATGAAAAGTCTCCTGTCGACGTCTCTTGGCTTCAGTTCATACGGCACAAAATTTCCTTGGTTTTGAATCATTCCCATGGCTTTGAGGCGTTTGCCAACTGTTGACAAGCCAATGATTCTGACAATTCTTGAAGGGTTTGGCAAGGATCTTCTTCGAGTAATGCTTCAAATTCTTCATCTTTAAACTTTTTGGGCTGGCCCGGACGTTCTTTGTATAAAAATTCCCACTTTTAAACCGGCGTAGCCAGTACTTAAAAGTTGAAATCGATGGAGCATAGTTTCCGTAAGCCTCACAAAGCGTACGATGGGCTTCAGCTGCTTTTTTTCTACAAATGAAAGCACAAAAGTAAACCTTCCTGCAAATTGCGTTTTGTTGGAACAAAAGTCGACATGTTCACACTGCAAAAAAAATATGTTGTTTACACTTCAGTGGAATGACAAATACTGAAAATTTAAGCTTATGAAGTAGGCTTTCACATGAATATAGTCACAGGTTTACCCGATGCGATTTAGTGCTAGTTACGCCATCTCTTATGAATCATTTTAAATTAATTCCTACACCTCAATGTATATTAAGCTATGTATATCTTGATTTACAAACTGATGATGCCAAAGTAAACCTAATATAGTACCCAAAAGACTTGTTTTCACAGTTTTCAGGTTTTCAATTAAATAGTTTGAAAGTTATGAGCTGAAATATTTTAAAAAATATTGCATTTTAATAAAAAGTGATGTAATAAATTTACGTTTTAAAATAGGGAAAAATAAAATTCATTTTAGTTTGCCCGGTTTTATATTTTTTATTTTTGAAAATAACAAACTTGTATGAAGAAAATGGGATGCGGATGAACAAAATCTATGAATAGGTTCCATAGTTATGATTTTCCAAAAACATTTTGTAATGGATCCCTATGCTGGAGGGTGACAGTTGTACAAAGCGAACTAATAGCTCCGTTCAATGGACTTCAGTTCTTGGTGATACTTCTCACCATGCTCATCACTTGTGTCAGCGTCTCTGGAAGAAATATAAGTGAAAATTCAAGAAATGAATATATTTACGCCTGTTGAAAAAAGTAACACATATGACAGAAAATGAAATTGGAAATTAGTACTGTGTTTACCCATCTTCGCAAAGATCTTAATCATATTTTCAATAATTGTCTTGCAGTTCAGGTCTAATAGTTCGATTCAAAGGATGACAAATATGATATTTAACCTTTGAGCAGATTCCCTGTCTGTAGACTAGAGGTGAGGCGGGCCGTGCTCTTCGTCATGACACATTGTGTTACACGTGTGCACGATGAGTTCATGCGCCAATGTTGAATTTCGTGCGTGTGCTATGCGTGCTCGTGCAGAGTAAAATAAGCTTCGTGCGTGTTTCAAGAGTACTACGTGCAGGTCAAGAGTACGGTGACACGAAAAAGCATGGACAAATTTCAAAATAAAACGTTCCGCAGATATCGTCATGATATCGTACTATTACTTGGCCGAAATTTGATGAAAAACGATGGGAACTACTACGAGGGGTACTATTTATATTTCGGGAATAGCAAAGAATAACAAACATTTTTAAATGAAAATAGTTTTATTGTTTTTCAAAATATTCTCCTTGACGATCAATACGCTTTTGCATTCGTTCAAACCATTTGTCATAACAGTTTTCCCATTCCTCTTGAGACACCTCCAAAACATGGTTTTTGAACACTTCAACTGCTTCTTCGGCGCTAGTAAATCGTTGACCACGCAGTTTACCTTCGATACTCGGGAACAAGAAGAAGTTATTGGGTGCCAAATCAGGACTTTACGGAGGATGAGTCATTAATTCGATGTTTTGACCGCTAAAAAATGCACTTGTTTGAAGAAATGTGTGAGAGCTCGCATTGTCATGATGGAGAATGATTCTGGCGGTTGGTTTTACGAATTTCTCCGATGACTTCCGGCAAACAAATGGTAGTGTACCACTCAGAATTGACCGTCCTACGTTGCTCAAGCGGAACAGTGGCCATATGACCCATTCGGCCGAAGAAACAAGCGATCATTTGCTTCGCTGTGCTTCTTCCACGAACAACTTTTGTTGGATTTGGCTCATCTTGGAATACCCACCCACACGGTCGATTGCTGTTTTGTTTCCGGCTCATACGTATATACCCATGATTCGTCACCTGTCACGATTTTATACTCGTCTTTTGAAGCACCACGGTCGAACTTTTCAATAATTTCCTTACACCAATCGACGCGATCCTTTTTTGAGCGATTGATAAATTATGGGGTATCCAACGAGAGCAAATTTTTTTAACAGCTAAGTGTTCATGCAAAATCGAATGTATTGAAGTGGGACTAATGTGCAAGGATGCCTCTATCTCACGATATGTCACATGGCGATCTTGCATTATCAGTTCACGCACTGCATCGATGTTTTTGGGCACAACAACCGATTTTGGGCAACCTTCACGGAATTCGTCGGCGACCGAACTACGACCACGATTGAATTCACTATACCAGCGATATACTGTGTTTCTTTGATGGTGCTTTAGCGCCATACAAAGAACTGAGTTCATTGACACATTCTTGTTGAGATAATCCACGTCGAAAGTTGTGAAAAATAATCCAACGAAAACCTTCTCTTGAAATTTCCATTTTTTGGCCAAATTGCTTTTCTTAACTCAATGTAAACAAAACAAATAGCAATTGTACATCAAAACTTTGTGAGTACGTTTATGCAAAAAAAAAAAAATCAAACTGTATTATGATGTTGCCAATGGAATGGTTGTTGTTGGAATGGAATGGTGACGTTATGAAGTTAGCTGACTTGCTTATTTCCAGAAGTTGAAAGGTGCTCACCAAGAGCATGTGATTTAAGACCATTGAATTATTTTTTTTGGGATTAAGTTAAAAATCTTGATGCCAATATTCAAACATTGCTGGCATACCAGTTGAAATCTGGTTATAAAGTTTTCTGGTTGAATTTTGAGTTAATACACTTGTTCTTATTTTATTTTAAAGTTCGTTTATTACTAAAACTGACGCATGATCCATTCTAACATATTTCATGCAGAATGATGGACGTGATTACATTGACAATACTATTGATACCAATCAAAAATATATGTATATGTCTGTTACGCCTCATTTTGCTGTTACTTACACGTATTTACATCTCTATAAACAAGGTGGATTTGTCTATAAGGTGACGTATTCCACTGTGGTGGGATTTCTTAAATGTTTTAAAACAAAAACGAAATGTCCCATCCTCAACAAATGAAAAAGAGTAAGACAAAAATAAATAAGAAATGAAAAAGAGAGCAGCTGAGGGAAATACGTCACCTTTAGTATCAACTCAATTTACTCAATGTGCTATGACTGTCTGCGCGAGTGCGTGCTCGTGTGTGTTCGTAATCACTAACTTTGTGTGCGTGATTGCCAAAACTTCATGCTCATGTTGGGTCGTGCCTAAAAAGGGGCAAAGCAAAATTATTGCCTATAGTGTACCTACCTTTTAAAAAATCTTCAAAAATTCATACCGAATTCATACCCGCGAAGAGAAATACATAGAAGAAATTTGTAAGATAATTGAAATTAGAAGACTAACAAAATCTATAAGAAAAAAATGTGGCATCGAATACATTTCTTGGATGTAGACTATTGTTTGATTATTGTGTGAGATTTTGAATAAGAAGCTGAACTGGAACGAAAACGAAAAAGAGCCATTGGCAGATAACAGTTGTCAACCATGCGCTGCGGAGTATACGTTTGATGGTCAAGTGTATAAATAATTGCAAAACTCTGCTTCAGTGGAGCTTGAACTCATTACAGAAAAAAATTCACTGCCTAAGGCTGGGAGAAACTTCTAGGCTTTATGATGTCTTCGGACACAAACAGGTCGTCGGAAAAACAACGTAAAGCAACGTAGAACGGTCAATGCTAGATGGTACAACACCACTTCTTTGCCAGAAGTGTTCGGTGCAATTAAGGAAAGCTAACCGTCAATAAAGTAAAATTCTTCACCACGACAATGGTAGCACTTATACAACGGCTCAAACAAGTAATTTTTTGAGCACTTAAAACATCGAATTAATGGTTTTTCCGCATAAAAACCTCATTTGGCACCAAATGACATCTTCTTCAAAGACTAACTGTGTGGATAACGATTTTCGTTGCCAGAAGAACCGTGATGCGTTCAAAAAAGATGTTTTGGAGGTGTCTCAAGTGGTATGAAAAAAACCCTTTGACAAATTGTTCAAACGCATGCAAAATTATATGGATCATAAAGAAGAATATTTTGAAAAACAATACAGCGAATTTACTATGGTCACAATATTTATATATAGTGACCATCGTATAAGAGGCTACACACTAACTCATGGTACACTGATGTAACTAATAACTGGTGTACATTTTCTGTGACAGTGAAGTTACTTGACACGTAGAACATTAACGAGTGCCGTGGATCATGCAACGGAATGGTAGAGTCCACCTCTGTGTAATTGTGAAGCATATAAGCTGGTCAGAGAAGCTGTCACAGCTGACATTCTACCAGGGAAAAAACATGCTGGTGATAGCTATGACTGCATGTAAGCTTCGGAACATACTAAACCCATAAAGTGGTTGTAACAAGTAAAATTTTAGTAAGTAGAACACGCGAAATTAATATGTAAAGTGAAATATTTCTAGAACTACGTATGAGAGTTCTTATCTTGTGGAAAATTTATATAAGTGGAAAATTATTGTTAACAAAATTTTGTGGGAACTCATTTCAAATTCGAAATGAGCTTTCGATTACAAAATGAATAAATTTAAACAACTAATGTTTGTAACACCTTCTCTATAACATTTAACAAACAACAATAAAAATATAATAAAAAACTATACTATACTATTATATATAGCTACGTATTTCTTTCAACTCCACCCTTTCAATAAAAACGACATAATTGACTCCACACGCATGATAGTGATGACGACGATGAAGCTTGAAAATATTTACGATTATGAGAATTATAGTAGTGCATGGCAAGCAAAGGGAGGAAAATGGATCTTTCGATTAGAAAAAAATGTTTTTGGTAAATCAAAAGAAAACTCACCGACAAAACGCGCATTTATTTAAATGTGTTTTTTTTTTTTTTTTTTTGGATTAAGTAGCCGGCATACTAGTCAGATACATTTTGTGAATGCTGTGGATGATGATTTTCATTTGCTTGCCATACGAAACAGATTAAAGTAAAGCGTCGTCGTTGTCGACAGGTAGCCCAAATATTTATAGTGTTCAATAATTGAGATACACATTAATGAGCTCGAACTTTGTAAAGAAGTCTTGTGAATCGATGCAAAGACTTTACTGGTAGTATATTACAGTATATGTAGTTCCATTATTTCATATTGTTATGTGTCGAAAGGTGAACATAGCATAGCACACAGGAAAATGCTTTTGTATACTAGTTGTGATATTTTTCTTTACTATATTTTTCTATTCAAATTTAAATAATTTTATCTATTTTGGAGTTTTTGTGGGCTGCGCTTAAATGGCGGTGCAACAAAGCATCGTCTCAAAAACCGTCGAACTTATTAGTTGTTGTTATTTGTTTGAATAGACACAGTCATATATTTTTCTTCTTCAGAATATACTACTTATAATACTTACTATATATATATATATATATATATATATATATATATATATATATATATATATATATATATATATATATTGTTTCCTTTAGTCAGTTGGAAGCTGCCAAGTTGTTATAGTGTTAATGTAGACTGTAAGAAAAATCAAGTTGCATCTTAATCTTCAGGTGTGTAATCGTCATACCAAGTCTTTCTTACGTTGTCAACATATCTGGCTTATATGAGTCAGAATTATGTGACGATCATCGGCGGCAAACTGTTTGAACTGTTTTCATGCAATGCTACAGTCTTCTCCAGACTTCGCCAGACCAAACCAACGCTTAATTGTTCTGCTGTTGGAACGCTGTGTTGTTGTCCATACTAACTTAAATAAAGACATCAGCGGCATATAATTATGGATTTGTAGGCTACATTTGTTTGTCGCGGCAACATATTTTGTACAAATCTGTTCTATATCTGTGCATCTGTAGCTGTAGAATCGAAACACAGAGTCGACAATATTCAATTCGATATGCTTCGTTTAAGTTTAGTAGTATTTCTTAGTTTTATTTTGTTTTTTTTTTGTATTTTTTTTTTTTTTACCATTTGGAGACTGTTGTTGTATTATTATTATGAGTATTATTATTATTATTATTGGAGAAGCCGCCACCGAGCTGTCATCGTTGGGTTTTTTTTTTAATAAGCCGTAGATTGGTATTATTGTCATTTCATTGGCTGTTGGTCGTTTCTTTCTTTCTTGACCAGTTGCTCTTGGCAGTTTCAAGTCAAAGGCTTATTGTAAGTATTCTGTGCAGTTCTGTGCTACCAGTTAGTTAACTCGAATGCACTGCATTCGAAATATGTAAATATATAGAGTCGACATTGTGCGTAGAGGTTGCTTGTGCTCATATTTATAATCGATGCAAACAAGTTAAATTTGAATGGCTGCAAGAATTGCATGGGAACTGTGAGAAAGGTTATTCCACAAAATTTTTGTACGCGGATTTTATTGAGATCTTGAAAAGTGTTGTGCATACAAATTTTAGTTACATACAAATAAATAAAAAGTTCCACATGGTTATTAAAGTTGAGGGCCGGATAGTTGATTGGTTTTATGAGGTTGCTATAAGTTTAATTTGGCGTTAGAACTTGCGACAATTGGTTCTTGAATGTAATCTTTTTCCAGTGACTTTGTGTTTTTAATCTTGAACTGCAAAAAAATATTGACCTCATCGCTTTTATTTGCCTATTTTTGCTTCCTTAAGTGATTATATTCGAAAATTTGTATAAATTTACGTCAACGGATATTACTCTGTCCGCTCAAACATTTATTATTTAACGTATATATTACATCAGTTTATACCCAAATCTGTCTATGATTTCCGCATGCATTTTGGTCCACTAAACGAGAAAATTAATTTTTAATTTTTTTTTTATATTTTCCGAGTTGTTACGATGTTTTTAAGTGTATCTCGAAATCTAATTGACCAAATTGGCTAAACAAGCACTCCAATTTAAAATAGTTGAACCTTCTACCAATGTTCGGTATCGATAAAGCCATAACCCCTCTTGGTGTCAAAGGGTTCGGAGAGGTACTTTCCTACTCTGACGACGGTTTGGGTGTGTGATAGCGTCATCATGCAAAGACGAACGATCTTTGCTGGGATAACAAGTTCAGATAGGGCGTAGAAGAGCTTCGTTCTTATCGGCGTGTCGAAAGCAGCTTTATAATCGACAAATAGTTGATGTGTGTCTTTATTGTACACATGGGTCTTTTCCAGGATTTGGCGTAAAGTGAAAATTTGGTCACTGATCGACCTTTTTGGTCTGAAGCCGCACTGATACTGGCACACATTACGCGGGACAGAATTTTGTATTCTATTGAAAGGAGACTTATTCCCCGGTAGTTCCCGCAGTAGCGGGGTCTCTTTTCTTATAGATAAGACAAAGAACACTGAGATTCCAATCGTTGGGCAAGCCTTCATCGGACCATATTTTGCATAAGAATTGGTGCATACGTCTTACCTCTTCGTCACCGGTCTTGAATAACTCAGCTGGCAGCTCATCAGAGCCTGCCGCTTTGTTAGTCTTCAGCTTTTTAATTACTGCGTCGACCTCGTTATAATCCGGTGGCTCTACAAGAGAGCCATTATCGGCGGTATTATTCTCTTCATCGCCCCCAAGTAGGTTAGAGAGGTGACTTTTCCATAGTCTCAGTGATTTTGCGCTTCTGTAACCAGACTTCCATTATTGTACTTGCAGAAAGAAACTCCGGGCTTGAAACCTTCGGTCAGACGCTTGACCTTTTGATAAAACTTTCGAGATTCATTTCTTTGACATAGCACCTCAACATCCTCAAGCTCACGCTTTTCTTGTTCCTTTTTTTGCGTCTGAAAAGGTCTTTATCCTCTCTTCGTTTCTCACGATATCGCTCTTTAACAGTTCGCGTTGCTCCCGACTGCAGAGTTCGTTTGTAAGCGGCATCTTTCTCTGCAGTAGCTTGGTGACACTCCACGTCATACCAAGGGTTCGTCACAGGTCTGGTGTACCCAATGACACCCTTGGCAGCCGTATCCATGGAGTGGAAGATACGTCTCCACTGGTCACCAATATCTTCCGTAGCCGGAGAGGACTCCCGGAACAGCTGGGGGAGTCTGTATGTGACATTTATCCATGGATTTTCATCAATAGTATCTTGATTTTTTAGGTGAAAGCATCAAATGCAAACCATCCACCGTCCAACAATAGGTAAAATTCGGAGGTAGGGACAGTCATATTGCGGTGAGAAGACTTTTTTTAATTATCAGTTTCTGAAACGGTTGTACTTGAAAGTTATATGTGAGCCCTGTCTTGTTTTTACACGGACAACGGTCTTTAGCAGGCAAGTTGTTTAATATTTCAACCTTTAAAAAGTTCATCCTTCATCGAAAAGCCGATTGCATGTTTACACACATAATCATGTAAAGACTTCAATTAAAAAAAGTTTAGTGCCTCAGTGGATTTTTTGAATCTACGCCCCAAAATACATAAAAATGTCTATGAGAAATAAGCTCGAGAGCTTATGAGGCACAAATTTATAAGCTAGTGTAAACTAAAGTTTAATCATGAAATTCATGAAGTTTTTTAGTTCTATTTACTTTTTTTTTTTCTATAAATCTCTCATTTGGAACCTATATTATAATCAATACATTAATAACTATTTTTAATTATATAGTTTTTTTTTTGTTTGTTTTTTATTGTAAATCATTTATTTATTCGATTTTATATTTGTATTTCATATAACAAATGTCTCAAATTCGTTTTCAATCACACATTAGAACACATTCCGCCACACTTCAGCGACTTTAATATCATCTCACAGTTTCATCTTGTTCTACAATTCCACTCGATTGCTGACGATGAAATTAACAAATGTGTTTTAATCTCTGACAACAAAAATTTGAATTGCCTCTTCACTTCGTTTTTTCGTTGTGCATTTTCGTGAATTTTGTACGAACACCCGCTGCTTGTCAGGTAATTTGAATGTACGCTGTTCAAAATATGCCATATAAACCTTTCCCATTAATGCTGCTGCCGAAACCCAATTCTCTATGCACAGCAAACAAAACTTGTAAAAGAGCAAGAAGCATATTGTCGGGCAACAAGTCGATCGATCTATGACAGATGAGATCACGTTGAGTTGTACCACAAAAGGTCCTGCTGTTGCTGCCCCGTCCCAGCGCTGCTGGCGATGATGTATCGTTTTGGCGATTCGATCTGTGTTCACCGTTTGGCAAACCATTCCATTTCGATACAATCCGATGCGATCCGATCCGATCACTCGCTCATTTTGCATTCATATTCACGCTTGGCTTGTTCGTCATCTCCCGTTTGCAATAAGATTCAAAGTGACATTTATACCAGGCCAACAAACATTCCAGCAAACGTTCTCTCACTTGGGAAGCTACTTTACTGGCTCTGGCTATGGCTCTGGCTCACTGTTGATCCTCATCCTCTTCTGTTGATGTGGAATTTGAAATTTGTGTCTTTTTGTTTGCCTCTCCTCGCCTCTGTAATACATTTGTGTATCTGTATTCAGTTTGCAACTTCATTTCAGAATTTCGTTCCTGTTTCTGACCACTTACAATGGGTGTTTATTATTGTTGATTTGTTTTGTTTGATGACAGTTTATTTTGCTTATAAATTCCTGTTGAATTTATAATATTTTTGTTCAAATGTCAGAGCCTGTGTTTGTGTATCTTGTTGTTTAGTGTTATTTTTTTGAAATTGGCATTATAACACTGTGGAAAATAATTGCTCACAAACATTTTGAAATTCTTCAAAAATGTATTAGAATTCATTTACTTCCATAAACTAACTATTAATTAAATTGAATAAATTCTGAAACTCAAGGGTTTTAATTTAATGTTTTTAACGAGTTTCGTGATTTTACGTGGGAAAAGTTACTTGGATGAAAGTTGTTCAGTTTTCGATTAAATTTTTAGAACTATGATAACTATGTTCAACCTACAAACATCTGCCCTACACTTGTAGATACAATTTAATGCTACTACTAAGCAAAATTCAAAAAATGATTATGACTTATGCAAATTGATCTACAAGCAAGATACATTTTACAAAAAGGGTTAAAATACCTACTTACCTTTGGAAAAGACCTCATAAACAGCCCCACGTGGTTTTTCATACAATAAATTAAAAGTGGGATGGTTTGTATAGAGAGCATAAACTCCATATCGATGGTGTGGCACTTTAATTTCGATTGGTGATCCGCTAAATTACTGTTCAGACTATAAATAATATCTTTCCCATTATTTCTGACCAATTATTACCAACAATTTTATATATAGGGGTATAATGAGTTTTGGTTCCGATACAATTTCGATTTTTTGGTGTTCAGAGTCACAATAATATCAATTCAACAATTTTTCCGATCAATTGTCATTCATATTCAGAAATATTGAACTCTTTTTAGTGTGCTAAACGAACGAACGATGCACAGTGGTGAACGTGCATGGTATTTCAAGTAAAATTTGTAGCACCTGCCTGATTTTTAGGTTAAATTAGGCGTTTCCGTAAGCGCAAACCAAATCTGCCTTGATGTATGCAAATGATGTATTATATTGAACAAATTTTTTTTTTTATCAATTCAGAGGCGTCTTTAAATATATAATTAAAGTCTACACTGGCGGTCAGCCTATGTATTTTTACTATATCTCTGCTGTCATTGAGATGTTAATAGTAATTTATCTCGAAAACCATACCACTAACCTCAAATTTTCTCACCGGAAATCGAAAAAGTGGGCAATTTTACCCCTAAATACCATGGGTTTGACCATCAAAAGTTTTTCATCTTCAATCAGTAGATCAATTAGTGTACCGAAATCAATATTTTTTCAACCAAAGTGGAAAATTGGCTAATTTAAAACATGACTAAACCATTTTTCATTGCAGTATTGTGTGATTTTCTTTAATTTTGATGGGATGCCAAATTAAAACTAATTTGCCAAAAGAAAATTGCATCAATTTTTATTTGACGTTGATGAATTAAAGGCATTTTGATAAAAAATTGATTTTCTAGAATTGCAAGTTGAACAAAATTCTGCAAAATGTGCTCAAAGTGTAAAAAATAATTAATAATTTCACACCATTTCGTTTAAAAAGCGCACTTATTTGCATTTCAACACCAAAACAGTAGTCAAGAGAATTAAATATCTAATCTTCTTCTTTCCGAAACCATTTAAAAATGCATCATTTTTAATTATAGACTTTAAAAAGCATGCTCCGCAAGCTTGATAAACCAAGCACGCTGCTACGCTAAATTGGCGCCGCTTACTTGTCAAAACAGTAGCGTTTCCCAGAAAAATTTAAAATTAAATATGAAAAATAGTTAGTTTAAATATTTATATTGTAATTTTCGTATTAATAAAGTGTGTATTACGTAAATTAAAACTTGCGTACACTTTAGTTTAACATTTACAAATTTTTAATCCCGGTTTAACCCCAGCCAACTTAGCTTAGACTTTCAAATGCAAACTAACTGCCCCATAAATTTTGTCTCAGTGTACTACTTATAAAAATTTGCATGCATGCAACACAGTACCGCTTCATTTGCAAATCTCTAAAGATTACCCATTACCGGATTCTCAAAGTGCATACATGTGTACATACTACGAGTACATGTTTGTAATATTCAGTAGACATGGCTGGCTCGTTGCTTCTGTGTCGCAGTGGCTCAGTTTCAGGCCCAATACCCAAGCGAGTAGTGAACATTTGGACGAGTTTTTTGCAACTGTTCAGCTGTTCGGTTGCTGTGCTATGCTGCGCTGCGTCTGCTTCCTGTCGTTTACGATTGGCCAATTGTTTGCGATCGCCACTCGTTGTTCGGTCTCTCCCACTGTGCCACAGTGGGCATTGCATTCATTCTTCGCACTAAAATGCTGTTGACAGCTATGCGCTCGAATGACATTGTAATCGATCAATCAACAAGAAAAGCAGCTAACTAATTTTTTCTTTTTTATGGATTTTTCTTTCGAAGTGTGCTTGTTCGAGAACGAGAAAAAGAATCAGTTAGTCAGTCAGCCCCATGGGGATTTCGATTGTATACGGCATGTGGCATTTGTTCTGGTTTTGTAGACGCATTCTGCGTAATCAATTGTTCGGAAGTGCAGCACAGTTTGATATACAAAATAGTTTATACAGATACTCGTATACTTATAACGGTTTGGTGTATCTTATTGGCTTTTTGTTTGCTACATGGTTCGAGCGCCATTGTCGTGCGTTATGACAGCCAAAAAGGCTCCATCAATTGTTTATACATACATACATGTACATATAGCTCTCTCCCTTCCAACTACACTGAGATATTTTGAACTTTAATGTGCCTAAATGAGTAATTACATTTTAATACAAAGACAATGTGCGCGCAGAACGACGCCAATGTCGATGATGATGATGCCGCTTTGATCACAGCCAACAATGCTTGCCACAACAAAACAGCTTCATAAAAAAAAAAAAAAAAAAAAAATAAAGAAAGAAATCCATCTTCCAAATGTTCAAGCAAGAACAACACAAAAACAAAAAAACAGAAACAGAAACAGAAATACATATGTATACTCCATACATCCAGACAAAAGCCACAAACTGAGACGAAAGAAAGATTTTCAAATTCACTACTTGAATCACGATTTGTAAACAAAAAAACAACAACAACAACAGCAATTATAGAGGGGGTATCTCCAAATGTACAAAATATTCAAAGATTACATATATGTATGTATCTGTACAATACTATAACACAAGTGTTAAGGTGGTGTGGTGGCATTGGTTTAGTTGGCGGTTACTGTAGCGGTAAGCATTCCAAGTGCTTTGGCCTAAACAATTCAATAATACAATAACAACCATCATAATAATAACAGCAACAACAAGATAAACTAAAACACCAATAACAACAATAGGTAAAGCCTAAGTAGTTGAACTTCAAAAAAGCGCAATTAGGCTGGATTGGTAAATAGTTCAATATGAATAATATTGGAGCTCAAGAATAGTATTACATTTACAGGCCAGTTCCGGTTTTCTCTTTCGGTAAGATTTTGCGAAAGTGTATTATGAAATTCTCATGCTCAATGCCCATTGATTTTACGTTGCAAATTCTTCTCCAAAGTGAAAACTGGAACATGTCAGTTATGCCATACTTTTTCTCTGTAGAGTCGAATATTTGCAATAAAAACAATGTCTCTGATCCAGTTCTTGTCTAGTATTCAAAGCGAGTGTCGAGTGTTATTGGTTTCAAATTAAAAGAAATTTGTACTTCAATACCTAGCACCTATTACACTGCATTAGTTTCTCATAAACTTTTTTCCTATATACTATTTCGTGGCGTAGATTCCAAAAAAATTCAACAATTTTAGTATCAATTTAAGGTTGCTCTCTTCGTTTCAAAGGCTACTAGATATGTGGCTACGTATTAAACTTATGATAAAGCTTATCTATCTTTATTACATTGGCAGTATTATATACCCGACTATTTGAATAATATTTTTTATAATCACTCTCTGACTTTTTACTATGTACTTTGGGTTATCCATTTCCAAAATGCCAACTATTTTTTTTTCTTTCTAAGAATCGTTTCGATATAACCTCAAAACCACGTTTGTTTTGGATTTTTTTTTATTTGTTTGCTCATATCTCCATCATATCTTTATCGTAAAGAGTGCAAAATTACCTTAATGATTCATAATCATATTTTTTGATGATATCTCGAAAAAGATTCTTAAGAATAAAAATAATTGGCGCTTTTGTAATGTATGCCCCAAAATGCATAGTAAAAAGTCCATGAGAAACCATAGGAGCTCCTTGCGTTGACCAGGGAAAATTGCAACAACAAATTCCTTGTCCTTCATTATCTTCCTACGTATACCGAATAGTTAAGCAATAACAACGTGTGTTCATCGGCTATCATAGGGAGACGTGTATACGGACATTTGTGGACTGCTTAATCTGTTTTCAAAATAATCGTTTTTGACCATTTTCAAGAGGTTGAAAATCAATAACTTTCTCAATCAATGTGGACCTAACCAAACGATCCCAATTTCAATTCAAATATTATTTTCTTGTTGTACTATGGACGTGAAATAATTTTACTAAACTGGTGTCAGTTGTTGTTAATAACAAGTTTGTAGAGCACTTTCCAGACTTGGTATTTCCCATGCATGCTTGGTCGGCCTCACGGACGTTGTGCCGGATATCATCATTGAGGGGGATTATATCCGTGGTTTCATCTGTGTCTTCACTGATAAACGATTTTTGCGATGGTGGGATTCAAACTTTGCGCTCCAACCCTTAATTAAGGGGGTTGCTTCTACTAATTTTCTCTTCCTTTAACGGATGTTCAGTGGCTACCCAGGGGATACATAACATTCGGGCGTATATGACCTGTTTTTGGGCTATTTATAAATAAATCTTTTTTGGAATTCCTAATTGAATGACAATCAACAACTTTTCCCCCTAATGTCGACAGACGACCCCATCTCCTAAAAATTAACCATTATACTGCGAATTATGTTAATTATTAGTTCACAAAGTGTAATGAATCTGAATAGGTGAGAGAACATTAATATTACTCAGAATCTATTCAAATTTTACAACTTATTAGAAAGAGTAGTTGTGCGGTCAGACAAAAATCGGTATTCTAAATTGAAGCGAATTTAAAGCAATTATATTTTGGGGATAAATTCTTTTTACTTTCACGACTGCTGTCGATCCAACAGACCCAGATTCTATTATTATGTTTCAATACCTTTTGTAAAAACCAAAGGTAAACTATTGCATATGGCTTGTTCAAGAAACTTTTTGAGAATAAATAATTAATTTTATGATGATCAGATAACAAATTTAATAAATATATAAATTTTCCATGTAGTATTGTTGAAGTCGAATTTGGTCCATTTTGATTAAGTGACAACACATTGATCTTTTTATACCCTGTACCCGTAGGATAAAAGTGTGTATTAAGTTTGTGGGTATTTATTCTGCATCGGAAGCCAATTCGATATAGACATATCGTCTGTCCGTCCGTCCCTTTATCCATCTGTTTGAACGCACATATCTTGGAGACTATAATAGTACATAGAGACTTCAAGTTTGAATTTATAGACTTTTCTTTTCATTCTTCAGATAACTAGTATTAAGTAAACTTATCAGTAGGCACATACAAACTTGGCCCCTATTTTTAAGTTTTATTTGAAAATTTTAGTGGTTTTGTTGTAAATTACGCTAGAAACGTCAAATTTGGTGTATCTTCCTTGAATTCTAATAGAATGTATAGGTCCAGCTCGAGCCAGTATACGGTGTAGCCCACATACAAACTTGCCCTCCATTTTTAAGTTTTTGTATGAAATTTTGTGTTTTTGTTCTTAATTGAGCTGGAAATGCCAAATATTTTGTATCTTAAGTCAAAATCTTCTATATAAACTCAAATCGGGTAACTTTAAGGCTTTTTGAGCTTTTGTATGATACATTTTTAGTTATATTTTTAATTTCTTTCATCAACTCTAATAAAATAACCCACATATGAACACTAAAGATAATATATATATGTAGTTCATACATAAGAGCCCTAAACAAGGTACAGTGTATCTGGAAGTCGAATACACTCGATTGCAGTTTTCTTTCTTTTTTATTCAGCCTAAAGCCAGTATATCTGGTAAGAATCTAAGTTTTAAAAAAATTTCGTTGAGTCAATGCAAAATGGTAATATATTTCAGATATACAAGTATCTGACCATCTCAACACGGCTTAAGATTGCTCAAACACAGTAATTTATATTTAAATTTATTTCTAAAAAAAAGTATCTCAATCCTGCCTATTAACTATTCACAATAAACATATACATATATCATAATGCGTCGAGAGAACACTATGTCTGACGACTGACGAACTGGTTGACTGGATGACTGACGAACGACCTTATTCCACTCACAATCAGTCAAAATTGAAAATTTATTGAATACGTAAGAAAGCGTTCCAAAACACAGGTAAACGAATCTGTGCCCATGTAAGTAAGTTGGCCGTACAACAACACAGCAGAAATCAACAAAGGATTTTCAACTAAAATAGCTCGTGTCAAAAGGCTTTGATCCATTAATCAATACGCGAGGCGGCAGCGGCGCGTTAAACTTGAATGTACACAGCGCGTACTCGAAAAAAACGACTTCAAACTTACTCATTGCCAAGATATGGGAGTACGAGTATATGTAGTACGAGTATTTGTATCTTGTAAGTCTCCAAGTGAACGAGTGCGTTTGTTTGTGTATAGTATATCGTTTTCAGTTGAAGTTGTTGTTGTTGTTGTTGTTGTTGTTGTGCTATATTATAGATGATCCCGAATCATTCTTTGAAGCAACAACACTTTGAAGAAGACAAAAGCACAGCTGTATATTTACTTTTGGCGTTTTGACCACTATTATTGTTGTAGTTGTTCGATAATGATGATGTTGCTGTTTATTGTACTAGTAGACACATATTGTATTGGTTGGCATTAGTTTGAATTTCGGTTAAAAAGTGAGCAGCATGTGACATGTAATGAATATCACGCAACGCTCTTTAGGCTGTAATTATTTTTTCAATGCATGTTTTTATATAAATATGCGAAACGAATTTATTTATGTACTCACAAGATATGCGTAAAGCGATCGTGACTCATGAGAAATGAGTTAAAATATTGAATAATTAATATTTTTTTCGCAGGTTAAATAATTTTTATACTTCATATGAATTTTTACATTAGACGAATTGAATTTATGGTAACATTTTATGGAGATAAGATCTTCCAACTTGAACCTACCATTCGAATGAAAAAGGGCCATTTCGGTCGACTGACGAGCTGAGAGTGAGAGAGACTGATCGTCACTCAACTCTGTGACTTTATAGATTCTAGGGATATTCTCTCGCTTTACCAGTTTAGGTTTCGTGCTGGATACAGCACCATTAAGCAACTCCATCGAAGCCTTCGACACCAAGGTATACTGCAAATGCATCTTAATTGACTTACAGCAAGGTTTTATGCTCAAGGAGGCACTTTTGGTTTTTTTGATTCCGATATTCTACTTTTCCACTCATCCTATGCTTGAGGGGAGGCCGCAGGACCGTGTATAGGATATAATTTGGTACCCAGTATACAGCGCATTTGTACCGCTCCCCAGCGCTACATAAATGGCCATCTTCCCGTACAAGATGCTGCATGCATCATAAGCTGAGAACTTCGTATTCCTACTACTCTCCTCTTCAGAATGTGAGCTTCCAATACAAGCTTCCGACACATGATCCAATATGTGGAACGTTACAGTCAACAGTAAGAAATATACGAACGTCTAATTCTCTTTGAAGAGAGAAGTTCTTCCCGCTGTCTTTCTCGGCAGCACTGCTCTGCGATAAGTGACAAATGCGAAGAATCTGCGTATCATCCTTGATGTCATACTCAACTTTTAAGAACCACTGTCGTGACAAATTTTGGAAGCTGTTCTGACTCCACAATAAGAGGAGTAAGCTCTCTGTGAGTAATAAGAGAACCATCTCTCAGCAAATAGTCAAGCGACTTTGAGATATGGCGTCCAAGTTTGAGGTATCTACTCAAACTATAACCGAAGCCGGTTCCAGAGACTACAGAAAAAAACCTTACGCCCAATTACTGGATGTGACTGGTGCGTTCGATGTTCGATGTTCGACGTTCGAAGTTTTCAATATGGTAAGACGATGTCGAGTCTACTCTAAAAGTTTGATATATCGTGTCTTCTTCTTTAAATCTCTGAAAACAGGCGTTCAGCTGGAGGGTGGAAGTGAGGTGCATAGCAAATTTTAGTTTTTGTTTTAACTTAAAACGTGTACCGAAACATTTCAATTGATCAACCAAGATTATGGTGATGATTTTTTGTCTTGTGACAGAGTTCATGGGTGGTATGCCCAAATCTGACAAAATCTTCATTCATATTTATGGAATTGAGATTTACTGATACATCAATTTATTGAAATTTGATTGAATGTATGGGTTACAGAAAGGTTTATGCACGCCGATATAAATTGGCGTTTGGGCTAGCACATCTATTGCATAAAAATAGTATTTCTACCATTAACTACTTTCCGTTTATGGCTGATTTCGCACTGGAAAAATGCCTTTGCCGGTGAAAGTAAAACGTTTTGTGGACGTAGAACCCATTCAACAGGTTTGGACCAACATTCTGAAAAAGATACCGGCCGACGAAAATAATTCCACTTACAGTGGACTAGGTGCCATAAAATTTTTACTGGACTTGGGTAAAGCATGTACCTATACAATATACTCATTCAAATATAGATAGTGACACAAAAAAAGGTTCTACTTCAAAAGTCCTGTATACATTATATAGAGTTTATAACGGTTTCTTACCTTCTAGTTTTACCTTGTTTGAAATAACTTGTTCCAATTGAATTCGTATATTTTGGAAAGTATTGTTGTGTTTGTCGTCAAACCCGATAGGCCAGACTAAAAACACGGCGTGGAGCTAGACTACAAAAAATAGAGCACCAGAAGCTTAACATATGTTATTTTTGAGAATTTTATCAATTTCAGATTAAAATTAAAAGTCGCCAATATAGAGAAATTCACTCTGTATGGTATTTCGTTGAATCCTCACTTTTCTCAAAGCTGCTAAGTAGCTTTTACAAGCCTACGCTTTTGAAAGTCAAACCTCAAACATAATACATAGATATAGTATCTAGATACTAGATACATAGTAGCGAATGTGCGCTCAACTTGAAACGAATTTATGTGACTCGTATGATAATCGAATGTATAATTGAACTGTAAATGGTAAAAATATTTATTGTCTTATCACATCGTATAACTTTTCGTGTCACCACATTAGCTACTCATCTTGAATCTTGGCTATGGAACCGGATTGGCGGCTTTTCAATGAAAAGACAGACAGAGCAGCATCGAGATGTCTGTTGTGCTGTGTGTGTTAGTAACAAACATGATGGGCAACAAATTAGATTTGAATAAATAACAAATAAAGAAAACTGCGCACGAAGCGAGTTGTGAGTGTGAGATACTTTTATACATACATATGTGTCTATTTGCATACGTGTAAAAGAGGCAAGAGTTAAGTAGCTAGAATATTTGATGCTGCGCGTTAAGGTATGTTGTCTTCGAAGCTATCATAGCACTCTCTGCGCATGACGACAACGAGCAAGCAAGCAGCTTCGAAGGATGTGCTGCTGCTTTTAAGCCTGTAACTGCTTTATTTACTGAATGGCAACCGATTCCGTTCGATTTGTCGGCAAAATGCATTTTTACGACTGCCAAAAGGCGGCTTAAATTATTTCACGCAGTTAGCAGTGGCGACAGCAAAATGTGCTGATTAACCCATTTCTGTTCAACAGACATGAAATGGAACAGAAATTTGGATAAATAATAAACATTTAACTAAATCAATTTCGAACTATTATATAAAAAATCCTATGGTAGAAGCTTTACTATTGTCTTACGACATTTCAATTTATTATCTCAGGAAGATCGATCGGCATGGAGACGATGAAACGTAACCTTTCTGATGGAAGGTTGGAAGAAAGCAAGATTATGCAATTGTTTACTTCTTTCGTAATCAACTAAAGCGATAGTAAACATTTTCAATGAATGCCAAACTCCATATGAAATAAATGCACCATCTCTTAAAACTGTTTCCAAGTGTTTTCGAAGATTCCAGATCGGCACAAATCTTCGACCAACGAGAGAAATGTGGCCGTGATGAAGGCTAAAGTCGATGAAGATCTCAAGAAATGATCGCTGAGGAACTGGGATTAAATACCTTGTTGGAAACCCGCAAAAAAAAAAAGAACTGCGTCGCTACTTTTTACTTCACGGCAATGCGTCAGCTCACACTGTTGAAATAACTACGATAATACAATAACTTTATTGCGGCCTCTGACATCGAATCACAGGACGCAGCATCTGGAAATGGTCTTTATGGGGACTCACCTTAAAATTAGACGTGGCATGGTAGTTGTGATATGTGTTCATATACTCATGTATTCCATACGCTAATTTTCATTCATATAGGCAGGAGAAAGACAACCGGACAGATGGAATTCGGAATTTGAAGAACACATCGGGTCAGACGGTATCAGTAATCCACAAATTATTTCGGGACGGTCGGGTTCCTGATCGAACTGCGTATTCCGCGCGCATATCTAGTACTAACCATACAAAAAAAAAATTCCGACCGAGTGTCTACTAATTCATAAAGGATACTTGCGTTGAGCTTTATCTTCATTATTTTCTGCTGAAAGCTACCTGTTGCAGCCCTTGACCTAGAACGACGGTTCAGGAATATTTGAGCAAAATAAATTATAAACCCCTGATATATTCTAGCCAAAATGGGTTAATATATCGGTACATATGCATACCTATTTTAGAAAGAAAGGAAAGACATATCAAACCATAATCGCTGAGATTCCAATGCACGTTCTGTGCATGCGGCAAACTCACTTGCATCATAATAAAAATAATATTCATCGTTATCGTTATTAAGTTATGTTGTTTGTGCGCTAATGCCATTGCCTGCTGCTGGCTGGCTGGCTGGCTGGCTGGCTTGTTGGACAGTTTTCTTAGCGGCTTGGTTTGCTCTTTCTCCCTGTACTGCTTGGCACTGGTAAACTGTGTCTCTGGTTGCGGCACCTAAATGCGCTAATCCGCGTGTTGTCAACTTCATTAGCCGATAAACACGCCGACACATTAAATTGGCGGCAGCGCAGATTTTTTCGCTTTTATTTACTTTTTTTATTTCATTTTTATTTCGAGCGATTGCAACGAGAATTGCTTGAAAAGAGGCCAGACACAGTGGGAGCACATTGGAGCAACAGTTGTTCAATAGCTCAGACTCTTTCTCACTCGTCGACGTCGACGTTGTCGTATAATCATTGGTGCGGCACCATTTGAAGTTGCAACGAAAAATTGCTGCCACTTGAATTTTTAATACCCATAAAGTATGCGACATGGCCAAAACGTTGGGAGAAGCGCTTAGCTTCTTAGTAGCTTAGGTAGTGGAACAAAATTAAAAAAAAAAAAAACGTCAGAAAAGCTGTTCTGCTGTTTATTAGCCGTTAAAAATGGTGGCAAGCAGCAGTACTGTCTGACTTTGACACTAGCAAATGTACAAAGGACCCTGTATGTGAAATTCTGTAACTCTCTGATGCATCTTTTCTCAATCGTTTGCTTAATTTTTCACATTTCTCGTTGCCATTGAAAGTAGCAACAAGGAGCAGCAGCAGCAGCAGCAACCGCGTTGGCAGTTGTCCTCAACGTAGTCGTTGTCGATTTAGTTGTTGCCGCCGCTGCCGCCGTCAGGTGTGTAATTCGATATCTTTGCTCTTTAATCCCAATCCAATCGAATCCATTCGACGCTTCTTTGCATCTTCAATGTTCCTTCGTTGTTTCGTTCACTCGCTCGATTTATTTAACAACAGAAGCGCATGAAAATGCGCGCTTAAAGCTGTTCAAGACAATCCCTAGGATCTTCTGGTTTTTTATACGCTTCACATGTAGAGTGAAAAGGGTATTCTTAGTTTGTCGTGTAGTTCGTAATGAATTGAGACCCACAAAATATCTATGTAGTAGGTACGTATATAATCAGCTGATTAACTCGATATTTCTATGCTTAAGTAAGTAAGGTTAAGTACGTTTTTAAGGTATACTACCAAAAAAATAATTGTATATTTTAATTATTTTAATTAGCCTGCCACGCCCTTAATGAATTATACATATCCACAGTCCATTTCAGGGGTTTTATAAAGAAACATTTTTTCTCTGAAGCTTCAGAAGAAATATTCGATAGAGATACGCAAAAAACCAAAGTTCCAAATAGAGATTCTTCAACGAACAACATCGTTATTAACGAGGATTTGGTAGCAAGTAAGTTTCGGGTAGATGGTACGCTAGCCCTTTTATCCTAGTTTGGTGACAGGGGTGCTCGCGTCCCAGCTGGCTCCCAAAAAGGGAAACACCTCCTCCATAAATTCAGCGGCGTTTGACCATCTACTGTCCTGAGACGGAAATAAGACCGATCTGTATATATGGTTGCATATTTCGCAATTTAGCCGGCTAAGATGTGGGTGCACCCTTTTATTTTCGGATATTCTCTTTTAGAAGGCCGGAGGTATTGAGACGCTTGGTTTTATCATTTGAGGAATCGTACCTGGTCAGTTCCAAATAACATAGGCTCACAGTAGGAGTTAAAAGAAATCGGGGTATATGTTAAGAGCTATAGAACTTCAAATTGAAAAATAAGTTTATGGCATTAATGATGGAAAATGTTTTCGGGCATATGGCTGCCACGGCAACGTCTGACGAACTGCATTCTGGAAGTAAATAATTCCACCACTTTGCATACATTTCAGGTCGTATCTCACGAATATTGCTCTCGATATTGGGTTTCAAGGCTAATATGGATGCTGGCTTGTCTGCATAAAACAACGATTTCAAGTACAGAATGTAGTCATCGTCAAACACTTCCCTCAATATGTCGATGGTTGCTCCACAAGTATGGCAAGTGGGGCTATACTGTTGCAACCAAATGCCTTCCGAGGCATGTTCATGTTAGTTTTGGAAACAAAGAATCGTTCCACATGTCTCAATATCGACAGTCGCATTTTTTCAGTTTTTTAAGATGTATGGCCCGAAGATGGAAGCAGTTTTAGTTCATTTAAGAAAATCCGTACTGCCTATATTTTTGTTACCGATCATTTCAAGTACGAAATACTCAACTTTCAGCATCTCTCTATAAACATTTTATTGTCTAAAGAATATTCATGATTTGCGAAACTTCCTTTTTTATTTATACAAGAGACTCAAAACTTAATATTAATTTCGATTGGATTTCTATTTATAGTATATTCGATTAATATATAGTATTAATTATACATTTTGTATGAAGGATATTAAAGCTTCGGTTCCATCGAAGTGAATGTTTTTTCTCGTTCTTACTTTTATTCTTTTTACTTCACTGAATAAGTGTGTCCTGTCGCGATTTTTATGTACGTTTTCAGTTTTGTTTTGGCTCTTTGTGTTTGCCATTTTTTAAACATACATTTCCATACGCAGACAGCAACTCATGAGTTTTTTCATTTTGATTTTCAGCTTGTACAGGATGCGCCACTAAATTTGTATAAACATAATTATATGATTTCATTCAGTGACACAACAAAAGCGCAAAAATTATTATAAGGAAACAAAGCAGCATTGGAATAATTGTTTTTTTTTTTTTTTTTTGTTTTTGTTCCAGATATTAGGGGGCAATTATGCTTTAGAACCTGTCTGGCAGTATTCTTCTTTGTTTTAATGCGAGAGCATTATGGTTTGTTGAAAACACTTGGTTTTCGTATTTTTATTTGCTTGACTAAAATAGACTTTCGTTTGTAGTTTAAGAAGAAGCTGGTTTTGTATTGAAGTTTTATAAATTTAATTCATTTGAATTTGAATCTCTTGCAGCTAGGCGCCATGTTGGTCAGAAACAAAAAGTTGAAATTTTGAAATGGGTTTTCTATATCTGCTTGTGAATGTCATTTAATGGTCTTGACAAAAGCTTAGTTGCTTAGAGAATGTCAGAATTGTATTAGTCTGCACATACTAAATTAGTTTAGTTGGAGTTGAAAGGTTTGAGGTGTGAATTGCCAACTGTCAATTTATGCGAATTACTTATATGAAACCCGGCCTTTCTTTTAGTTTCATTATTGAGTGGTTTTTAGGTTGAGAAATTTTTTTTTTATTCTTGGCGAAGATCGTTGGTTGCAATGGTCTCAAATTAACCAAAACATGTGGGAAATGGTCAGATCAATCAAACCTCGAAATATGATCTTTCCTTCCTGACAAATAGTGTGGAAATGGTATTATCAATTTATATGAATTGACGCATTGAAGCAGCCACCGGAGACCCCACAATGTACAATGTAAATACACCATATTCATGATCTGCTCGGGAAGGCGATCTCAACACATCTGTGCATCTGTCTGTTGTTGCCCAGTTTATGTTATTAATTTTTATATATCCGAATAAAAACTGATATAGAGGCTTATTTTTGCCTTAAACCCATAGAGTATCGATATCAATCTGCCACACTCCACCATACAAAATCACCTCACACTTTTAAGTTTTTTTTTTTATGAAAAACTTATTAAAGTTAATGTCTTGAAATTTGATATGGTGGTCTCGTATGGATGAATATGTCTTATTTACATATATCAATATTGTTGTCCCACCAAATTTTTGGGATGTAATGTGTATGTTTTGTAAGGGATATCTCCATACGTACGTTCCACCCTCACTTAGGTTTTTAGATTAATGCCCAATACTGAGATCGATGAAAATATTTGATACCGAAAACTTCTTATAAAAAACGCTGTCAAACAACAATCAAACATTTTTGGCACGAACTGTTTTTCATCAAGTATTCAGAAAACAAAAATGTTTGCTACCGAAATTACTTCATATATTCAAAAAACACAGTTAAGTTTGTTTCACCGAAGTTCAGTTAGTTTCTTGTTTAAATAAAATAATAAATAAAAGATGCTTTAACGGTGAAGATTTTCAAGTCAGTGAATAGATTCTATCTATGACTGTTCTCCGCGTTCCGGATATACACTCTATCTTTATGTATTTGGGTATTGTCTTTATCATAGCCGTTATGACTATACTAATTTGAAGTATATCAATCGTCTGAAAATCATAATTATTTGCTCATCTGCACAAATTGTGTCTGCATCCCACTCATTGACTTGCATAATTATTATTATTCAGTCGCAGCATTATTGACGGACGTGATACTATGTGCTAAGAGGTCCTGCTCATCTATACAAGCATTTCATCACAAAGGCTCCGTATTCGAATCCCGTTTTTTTTTATAGAATTTGTATTGTTTTGTAGAATAGTAGTTAAATTTTCATTGATGAACTAATTAGTCATTCAGTTCAATCGATTTAGCTCAATCAGTAAGTTATTCTAGTAACAATTCATTGTTATACATAACTATAGTTCATTGGTCATAAATTATTCAAAGGTCCTAGTTAGGTTACCATAAATTTATGAATTGGATGCGTTCGTCCTTCCCTTATGTTCAAGAATTCAGAGTTTCAATTCTTCTTCGTCAATACATTTTAAAAGGTCGCTGGCTTTAAAGCCTTTTGGTGCTATTAGTATAAACTATGGAGGTTTTGGTTGGGCCTGTAAATGTAAAGAAGTTTCTGGGTGTCTCCTGCACCGGTTTTCATTGAAGGTTCGTTATAAACTGGCCAAATTTTGCGGCCGTTGCCCGGTTAATTCTATCATATTTTAGATCTTATTTTGTTCACTGGTCCTACACAGTTCACTGGTCATTTACCCGGGTCACCCATTCAAGCCTTATTTTGTGTGCTCAAAAAAGATCTTGTGTGAGACGATGTGTGAGAACTTCTGTATCCTGTATATTATTTAGAATTGACCGTTACCTGATTTGCAATTGCGACATGGCTAGATTTTTTCGACAAAAAAAGAAGCGAACATTGTGCGCGAGCACATATTGTTGGTGTTGGCTAATCTTGGAAAACCCATGCGTTCGACCATTGTCTACTTTAGGGATCATGCGCAAAGACCTACGACTCATTCAAATTAAGCGGAATCTAACTAGAACACGATAAACCCATCAATCAATATCTTATATACGTAAGTCTTACTAATGCTTTGCAACGCTTCAATATTCCGCCAGATCACATGAAGCTTTTTCTTAATCAGTTCCTGTACAGTATCGATGGTTTTTGGTAACACAACCCATTTTGAACAACCTGTAAATAACTGGTTCGTTGGCGAACAACGGGCACGATTGTGTTTAGGAAACCAGCGATTGGAGTATAGAGTAATTTTTGTAAGTGTATCATCGCCATAGGTATAAAGAATTAAGTTCATCGATGCTCTGTTATTGAAAATGTTCGCACGTTTATTTATTTTTTTCATTCAGCCGAAACTCTAAAATCGATAAAAAAACTTTCTTTCGATGAAAAACTTTGAGAGAGCATAAAAAATAGAACATCAAACTTAAGGATGCATAGAACAAATAAATTTTCAGTTCTCGAAACATTGACGGCTAACCTCATATGAAGGGTTTCTTACAATGCAAACAAGTGTTTAATACAACATTTACTGAAACTTCCTTACAATTTTTACTAAAATTACTGTAGCAGAAAATTAATGCTTATTCATAATGTTAACGCATTGTTGAAAATAATTTAAATTAGCATAGAAAATACTTTTAACCCTTAATATAAATACCACCTTTCACCTTCAAATGTCACTTTTGCCCAAAATTCCAGCAACGTGACAATCTCATATACGTACAAGTATATAAACATCGTACAGAGCTACTTACAAGTACTATTGTTAGTGACATTCTACGCTACTTATATGTAGATTGATATAGAATCACATATGGTTGTAACGCAAATCCAGAGCTCATTAGCTGAGTAACCATGAGGACACTTGAGGTTTCCTTAAGCAGTTTACAACTGCAGAAAGTTCTCGGCAAAGACATTAGCGTCACTAGCAGCAATAATAACAACAAAAACAACAAGGACTAACGCGCATCATGTGTCAAATTGAGTGTCAACTGGCAATTTGGCAAAAGGCTAAGGGCTAAGGGCAAACTGCGCCACGAAGTCTCGGTTGCTACGGTTACTCAGCATTTGGAGTGTCATGTTTATTGTAAGCCTATTATACGCCAAGTTGACTAAAGCTGTACGTACGGCTGATGTTGATGTCGAAGCCATAGCCGTAATCGAAAAAGAAGAAGCCCAATTGGTGTGACAAATTCAAATATCATAGGTCAAATATACACATACAGACAGAAATAAGTTTTGTGTGGGTATTTGGTGTGGGCGATTATAAAGGGTTTTCAATAGTGACATAACAATTTTGTATTTTAATTCTAATGTACAATACCTTTAAATTTTGTCAGTATCCATGTCAAAATGTCATTCAAGGTTTAAATTTTTAACATGGCGAAATTCAGTTAAACGAACAAAGACAAACAAAACTTTAAGAACACTTATTCCAATTTTCATTCGTTGTCGATAAGTTCGAGTCAATATTGGATGTTCCTGTGCCAGTGAGACAGCGCACCGGTCGAAGTATCGAAAATATCGCATCCATAAGTGCTTCAGTTCAAAATGAGCCAAACCTGTCGATTCCACGCCGTTCAGAGGAATTTGCAATCTAAAACCACATTGTGGCAAATTTTACATAAAGATCTTGGCATACACTCTTAGAAGCGCAAACTAAATAAAGAAGAATCTTGATCATTTGAAGCGCCGAAACTTCTCCGATTGGGCTCTGTAAAAGTTAAAAGAAAATCTGGAATTTCTTCGTAAAATCATCTTTGGCTATGAAGCTCATGTTTTGCTTAATGACGCAAAATATGCGTTATTGGATATTGGGAAGCAACAGGACCACACGTGCTTCAAGAGACTCCATTGCAACCACAGAAAGTGGCCGCGTGCTGTGGATTTCATGCCGGAGGTGTGTTTGGATTATATTTCTTCGTCGATGAAAATGATTGCCATGTTACGGTCAATGGAGTTCGCTATTGTGACATGTTGGAAGACTATTTTTTGGGCAGAATTGGATGGACTTGACATCAATGGTTCCAACAAGGTGGTGCCCCATACCAAAAGTTCTATTAAAGTGGCAGTTAGGTAACTTTTCGAGAAATGGTCCAGTCAAATGGACACCTCGCTCATGCAATTAAGCGCCTTTGAAAAACTATTCTGTCTTTATTGAAAAACCCTTTATAAAAAAAATGTTTATATTATTTCGTTTTTCCCTACTCATTTCATATCATGCAATAAGCTTTGCAATGAACAAAAATAAAGTGTCAAAAAGGACACTAGCTGGACTTCGATTACAGGACACTTGAAATATAAATCGAATGCAGAAAACGAATAAAAAATAAAATAAAAGAAAAGAATTATGGTCTCCTTACAGCTGCTGCTGTTTCTGCATTCTATTCTCAGTACGGCGTATTACGCAAAGTCAAACGACTTGGTGCCTCAAACTGATGCCCTGCCTCATTGACTCATTGAAGCATGTTATGCCATTTTGATTGCTTTGGATGCTCATACAGTTGGCTTGGTTCAGCTTGTTCTCGGTCTCGGACTGTTCGACTGCTACTAAGGTATTATGCGCATTAAATTCCCCTGCGATTTTGTGGTTGGGTGTATCACATTTCAAAGCCTACTAATTTAACAATATTCTCATTAATGTAGATAGATACAAGCAAACGAACAACTGCCGTTTATGGGCAATCCGTACACTGTTGTTGTGTTGTTGTTGTCGTAGTTGTAGCTTGTTTGTTGTAAACGTTGTTAAGCGAATGTATACAACATCTAGCAAGGTTTTTCATTAGGGTGGTGTGAGATGTGCAACGAAAATAAATTTCAACTATTATTTGAAGCTTTGAAATACATTTAGTTTCCAGGCTTTCAAAGGCACTCTTAATTGTGTAGATGCGTTTATTTCTTACAAAGTTATGCGATTTAAAATTTTTTTAGCATAAAAATGCTCACATTTCTCTAAAATATGGTTTTAAAAATATAAAGGAGCCCAATGTTAATAGCTCAATGAAAATTACGGTTTATTATAAAACTAAAAGCACTGTGGAACTACAATTGGGACAGAATCTATTAAACTTTTTATTTGAGATCTAATAACATAGGGTGACCAGATTCATCGGACCAAAAACGGTATCACAACTCAGTCACCTGCGACTTGATGAGACCAAATATTTTCTCGCAATTTGCATAGATTTTTGCTGTAGTATATCTTATTTTTCACGGTGTAACAAAACTGATCCATCTGCATCATAGATTTAACAATTTAACAAACGTATGTACATTTGTATCAAATTTAATCCAGCTGCGTTCAATAGTTTCAATTTTGTTTTTCTTCAATTTAAGGGGGGAGGGAGGATGTATGCCATCGCCAATTTTTCCAATGAATCTTATTTTAAACGGTTCCCTTTACGTAGACATGTACCACATCTCATTCAAATCTGTCCCACCGCCTATTTTTTAGAATATATAATTTTTCTTATTCTTTGCTGAGATATAATATTATTTTCGATGCCTTTTAGCATTTCTCCTATATGGCAGCGAGGCACCAGACATATATCTATTAACCGGAGCCTTTTACTTATAAACCTAATTTCAAACAGCTGCGTTCAATAGTTTTTGAGGTATAACAATTTTCCCTGTGTACCTTATTCGTTCCGGTACCCTTTACTTATGCACCTAATTTCAACCAGCTGCGTTCAATAGTTTATGAGATAAAACGTATTTGGGTTTTCTCTTAAACAGGGGCATCGTACGCCTATTTTATACTTACATATACCTATACTTAAACCTTGCTCGGGAACCTGCCTGTCTATTTGTGAAAAGCAATTAAAAAAACCTCGTAGTAGTTTCTGAGAGTGAAGGTAACATACAGACATGAACGGCAGACGACTTACATGTATGTATAGATAAATTAAACGAGATTCATAGATTAATTAAGCAGTTTGTTGTCATCAAAATCAAATCAGGAATACCTAAGTGGAACATCTTGCCGCAAATCAGACCATTTGAAAATTTATAATAGTACAAAACTAAAAATGTATCCAAAAATATGACATTTTTGATTAAAGTACAGCAAAAATGTTTACTTTGAAATCAGAAATGTAATCCGTTTAAGCAAATAAGCTTTGTCGTAGACCCCAATGACTTTTTAACAGAATTCATGCAAAGTCGATCAATTCCATTCCTTTGGATGGATTCTATCACGTACTATTCTAACCACATCGTAGATGACTCCAATGACGCTGCTTTTCCCATTTCAACTTCAACCCGTTGTCGTGAAATAGAGCCATGAGGGAACAAGAAAAAAGTAAAAATTGGATTTTGAAAAATTGTGCGAAAAAAAATTTTCGAATAGACCAAATCGAATTAGACAATGGTGACCAAAGTTCATCATTGATTTTTTTCTTTCAGCAGTGTATACACGTTCTAAGCATTTGAGACCTCAGAAGTTTGAGTTGGTGTTATGGGCTGAGAAAATTTTTGTTTTTTTGCGGTCTTGTCCAGGGACATAAAACTGTTTCAACTGGAACGGGATGGTGAATAGTTTTATGTGTCCATGATTGTGCGAATCAGTGTGAGCACTCAAGCTAATGAAGAGGGTTTTTTCGAACTCTTATACAAAAATTTCTATGACGGGTGGCGTGATGTCGTTACCATTTTCTATAGATTTTCGTGTTGCAGTATAGTCAATATGGTAATAACCATGGTATCTGATAATAATCTTGTTTGAGTGTTTGCGTTAAGCTGCGACTTTTAAAATTGTCAATTTATTCCATGCATTTCAATCAAAAAAGTATAATACTGATACAAAATATATTCCCATAACCGAGGACGTCTGGTCACCCTAAATAAAACTACTATAGTACCATGTAACTTAGGAATGCGTTTAGCTATTCCTATGCAGTTTTCGGTTCTCATTTAAGCTGAACAAAAGTATCTCACTCCACTCTATTTTAAGGCTCGCGCTCATTTTAAGATTCGCATAAAAATGACTCGACGTAAAAAGCAAATAATCCGCATTTTGTTACATTTGGCATTTTGTGATTTTCAACAGATATGCATTCTATATGTAATATTTTTGCGCAAACAACACAAAAATAATAAAAACAACAACAACAACAACAACACACAGACATTAACAACATAATCAGACAGACAGACAGACAGACAGAGGTACACAGAGATATTAGAAATAAATATGTATGCACATCATTCCATTGATCGAGCGTACCGAACTATACAAATTACAGAGGGTTGTTTTTATTAGAAAATCGTTACAAATTTATTTATTTCTCTGTTTTTAGCCGCAGCATATTTGATTTGTGTTTGGTTCTCTCTCTGTTTGCAATTCAATTCCATTTTTCATTTTTGAAAATCGAAGTTTTCTATTTGTTTTATTGTATATGTATATTATTGTTTAGCGCAAAGACATTTGTGCATGATGCGTAATACAAATATTATACTACATATTTGCACAGCAGCTTATCTTTGATCGTAACTCGATACATTTTATTGGCAACAGTAGCTCCTGAAAATATCAAAAAAAAAAAAAAAAAAAAATAGAAAGGGGCGTTCTACTTTGCTTCGTGCCATCATCATCATCATCATCAACATCAACATCGTCCTCATCAGCTCTATCGAAAGGGCTCGCTTTATAATCGGCTATTGCGACAGATTGCGCCTGCTAGCTCTGCTGGAAATGTGGTTACAATTTTTACTATATTTTCAAAACTTTGAAAAATTATGCATGTAGCGACAAAAAGGGGCGCTTGGCTGGTTATACATTCGATTGCTGGTATTGCGACAACTAGTTTGCTTTTATAATTAACAGGATTTGCTTTTAAAAAGTATACATACATATCATATATCAGTTTCATTGGAGATCGTTATCAGCTCAGCGAGTTTACTTAGGGGATTACTTGTAGTAGCGAACTGTATTTATTTATTTGTCACATTTGAATGATGTGATTTTTGCTATTCGGAATTAAATAATACTTTAAAACAGTATTGCATCAGCAAATAGATTATCTATGTATAGATAGTAGCGCCCATCATCTATCTATTCCAAAAGCGAAATACCATTGAAACTCATTCAATGGTATTCTAAGTTCAAAAAATTCTTTATTTGTAAACTCGAAAAATAATTCACCGTCAACCATATTTGTTCTATGAAAATGTTAGAAGGTTAAATAAGTAATTTAATAATCTAATAATCTAAATGAAAAAAAAAACTCTGTTTCCTTTGCACGCCTAAACCGCAGAACCAATTTTTATGAATTTTGGTATAGAAATAAATAAAAGCAGTTCACATAGACTACTTTTTGTCGCGAAAATAAAACTTGAAAGGAATGAAAGAGCAGATGAAAATTTGTATGGGGAACCAATGATTTCTCAAGTTTGGGATATAAAAATTCATCATATCTATACTTTTGGTAAGAAATAAAGAATGATTCTGCATTCTTGATCAAGCAAGATAAAATAGGGAACGATTTAAATTTACTTACCTACCTTTGTATATCTATATATCTTTTGGAAACGTTAATGTATATATAAAGTGCACCGGGAGAATTAAAGACTACTTTAAAGGGCCGTAAACAAGAACGCGGGGAACAACTAGTATGTCTATATTTTATTAAACATTTTATTAGATAGGGAAAGAGAAAACCAAATTATGAGTCTTCAATCAAATGGAATGACACACAATATCCCAAAATTCATCATTATAGATAACTCTATCGAACTATCGATAACAAAAGTTCAGCTGACTCAAAGATTCGTTAGCAACTGTTATTAATAGTTTTGTTAACAAAACTAAATTATTTTCAAACTTTTGCTCGACTGGTCCACCACTCAAGTACTCTTGAAAAATATAAGTAAAACAATTTTATGAAAAACAAGAGAACACGGCAACTTCGCTGCAATCAAAGCTGTAATACACTTCACATGCGCGGTACCGCCTAATATATATTTGCATATATTAAGGCAAGCGACTTCAATTTATATATGTACTAGCTGGTACCCGGCGCGTTTCTGGCTCTACACCTGCATCGCCTTCTCTCTGCCACTTCTTCCCCTGCCACTCATTCCCCCTGTCCATCCTTCCTCATGACCCCTTACCCAAGCCATCTTCCTCTGCCCTCTTTTACCCCTTCGCCTACCACCCTTTACCCTGCACCCATTTCCCTGCCCTTTCCTTTTTTGGGAAAGGATCACTCGCGGCCATACGCAGTGGATCGAATTGTGAATCTAAACCATTCTCCAATTCGAAGCCGAATAATTTGATAAAAAATTGGTTTAGTACACTGTTTACCAATTTCATGTTGAAAGTTTGGTTCAACGTACTTTTACCAACTTCACTAACAATATATTGTACTGAAGAGACACATTTTCGTGGATATTTTGACTCCTGCGATACATATCAAACGGAAACTAAAGATAAACATTCCTGCAGACCAAACTAAAATATGTTAATTTGGTGACATTTGGTGCAGCGGTTTTTGAGTTTTTGGATTTCTCACCCTGCAAGATTAAGATAGATCAGCTATCATTAATTGCATTCACCTTTTGTATATAGTTTCCCAATTTCAAAAAAAAAAATGTATAAAAAAATAATTGATTAATTGTTCGATGCAACAAAATAAATACGAAGTGTTTTTCTAGTGGACAAATCTTGTGTTGCTTCTGGTTATTAAAATTCTCCATACCAGTGTTCAAACCAATATTTCAAAAATTAACGAAATAGAGCGGAGAGAAACTCTTAGACAGACGGACATACGCACATGGCTAAATCTAGTCGACTTGTGATGCTGATCACGAATATATATATACTTTTTGGGGTCTCCGGCTTGGTTTAAGACGTTGCAAAGATTGTGACTAAATTATAATACTATTCATACTATGTGTGAAGAGTATACTTAGATGACAGAAGTGAAATAGGGCTTACTCTTTTTTATCGTGCTTCGATTGATAAATGATTTTTACGACAGCAATTTTTTCTCTCTTTTCCAGATGATAGAACTCCACTTTAGTCGCGGATATTGGACTCATCTGGTTAACTTAAGCGGACAAAAATCGTCCGTGTTTCATCACCTTCATATCTTTATTGTCCAAAGAAAGTGTTTCTGTTAAGTATAGAGGTAAGTAAAAATATGGAGTACTTACCTACTACCTACTAATTGCACAGGTCTGCAAATACCTGGGTCATGTCAGTTGTTGGAAAGCTGAGGGTCATTTCCGAAGTAATTTGCTGCGTAGAATCCGAATCCGGCGTCAGAATTGCCAATCACGTCAGGATTTTGTGATTTATGAGGTTATGTACCCGAATGACGTCGAAGGGATATATTTCGTATTTCCAAATAGCCATACCTTTGCGTTTTTGATCTCTTTAACTCTTAAATTAAAGGAAAGAGTGGTACGAAAATGATGTAACTGGAGAGACAGACCACAACAATTTTTTCCACCCTGTACATAACCTCAAAAGTAGGAAAAAACGACGTTCTTCGGGTACATAACCTCAAATATCATGAATTGATGGGCCAATTCTGACCCCGGATTCGGATACTTTGGAAATGACCCTCAGATTTCCAACTACTAAACCATGTTAACCTGTATTATCAACAGTGTTTAAAAACATAAAATTGCTGGAAAACCAATTTTACTTTAAAGATAAGCAAGGAGTGTAGGAGTCTTAATTAAAAAAAAAAATACTTTGGATTGTATCGAAGTAGATAAAAAATAATTCTTTGATATTTAAAGCAATATCACAGCTCATAAATAAATTGTAAGAACTAAATAATTTCCTTTCGTAGCAAAGTTCTTCAAGTTCTTACACTCTCATGACAATTTCTCTGACTGTAAAATTTAATTTCCAATCAAATTTACTAAAAATTGAACCATTCACACTCACTCATTTACCATTCCCACAAAGTCTCGGTGACAACTTAATCAATTGATGCAAACATATTCATTCGGTACATACTTGGATACAAGCGAAGGAGTGCCGTACAGCTACGTCTACGAGTTCACTACTTCACTACTACTTTACTGGGACTCGACTCCAACGCATTCGCACTCAAAATCAGTTAAAATCTGCCGCAAATGCAAAATATTATCAATAATAATTTTCACAATTTCGCTGCGCTGCTGAAGTTTCAATAAAAACGCACTCGTAAATCGCAAATGGAGAACAAACTAACGGGATGGGGGGAGGGGTAAAAATTAATCGCAAACATTGCAACTTCTTTTGCGCCAATGCCCCGAAAGCTCATCTGCTGTGCTGCGCAAAAATGTTAATTAACTTTTCAATCCTTAAATAATGAATGATCAACGCATTCGCGACGACATGCTGTGATCCTTTTTATCACAGCAACGACGTAACAACTGAGCTCCTTGCGTCGGCAAGTGGTCGGTAAGTGGTCAGCAAGTTGCTTTTTTCCTGCTCTCAATCGAGGCTGGTCTGCATTTGCGCGCACTATATGCGCTCAAACAAGTGATATTTCGCTGCTTTCTGATATTGGCTTATATATAATTTATTTTCGATACGATAAAATTATGCATGCATCGTTCGCAGCCCCCGCACTTGAGGTCCCTGTCCGGCATGCTGAAGTTAGGCGACTACCGGCACTAGTTGCATTGACTACTCCAAACTGAATGTCGTCCCTGTCTATGTCAGCGGGTGACCCGAGTGTTTACACGCAAATTTACACTCTCATTTGTTGCGGGAAATTGTGTTTAAAGGCAAAAGCAACAACCAAGCTAAATTTAAAGCGAAAGAACACAAGAAGATAGTTTAAGTTTAAGTGTAACCGAAGCTTTAATACCATTCGCACGAAGTTTTGAATTATGTGCATAGCAGCTATAAAGAAAATATTTTGTTTCTGAACTCTAAGAACCTAAACGTGGATGGTGAGTCTTTATGGTGAGGAGATACACATACAACTGGGTAGGACACGCCCATTAATTTATAGCTTTGAAACTTCTGTCCATAATAAACCACCATATCCAATTTCAACTTGACATTGACTATAATAATTTTTATTTTTCAAACAAAAACCTTAAAGTGGGTGGTGGTCTTTTATGGGGGCTACCTTAAATAGTGGTCAGGACACGCCCATTAAAAGTTACCATATCGCATTTACAGCAAATATAGACTGTAATTAAAATGTGTTTCATACAAAAACACAAAAGTGGGCGGTGGGTTTGCATTGGAGTTACCCCTAAAAGTGGGCGTGATACATTGACAGGCAGAAAGACAGACGGACACGCCTAGATCGATCGAACGACTCATCGAGCTGATCAAGAATATACTTATATACTTTTTGGGGTCTAAGATGTTGGCATTTTGGTATGCATAGTATATTTGATTAGAACAAAAAGCCTATAAATCATATTTTAGCCAGATATGCTATTTATACAAAAACAAGAAAAAATGTCAACTCCGGTTGAACCGAAGCTCCAAATCCATTCACACGAAATTTAAAATTGTATAGAAGCTATAAAGTGGGCGCTGGGTTTGTATGAGGACTACCCTTAAAACTGGGATATTTTCAATGGTTATATCCGAATTTTGAAAGTTTAGTGCTTTGTCGTTTCAGGAGTTAACGCTGTCATTCTTCGACGTTAATGCTCTGCCATAGTCATCACTTTACTATGGAGTGCTGCACCATTCCACAACGAGCCGAAATTATTTAAATTTCTTATAAAAATTCGGTTTCTGTTCTCCAAAGTTTTCGCGAGCTACGAAATATATATGGCTGAAATCCTCCAACTGAGTGAACAATTCAATGAATTATAGCGAAATTCGAGGAGAGTGATTCGCTTGCAGATTGATTGCAGATCCCCGCATTTGGGGAGAGAGTAATCCACAGCAGTATTATTAGTCTCCATTGCATTCGCAGAAACTTACTGTTTGGTATGTATTTTGGCATCATTCATCATTCGAAACGAGAAAGGCAAATGGCGACTGTCAATGGCGAATGATATCGGGCCTTGAAAACTAACTTTTTCTTGTGTATGAATTGGATGACATAGCCATGGATGACATGTGGTTCCAACAAACCGACGGAACGTGTCACGCGTCAGGCGGTACATTTCAGTTGTTGCAAGAAAAGTTCCCAGAACGCAGTATTTCCAGACGAAGCGATGTGTAATTTCCGACAAAAACGTGCGATTTTACTCCCTTATAGAATACTTTTCTCTCTGGGGCTACCTTAAGTCGTTGGTTTATGGCGACAAACTAACAACTTTTGACCAACTAGAGAGCAACATCTATCAAACCATTAGTGAAATCCAGACCGACTTATGCAACAGAGTCATACAAAATTCGAGCTCTCAGATTGAGTCAATACGTTATGGTATTGAATATACTTTATGTTTTTCGAACTCAGCCACCAGCTCTCATCAGTTCTTCTTAGAAGATGCTTCTTGGAATAAGCGCCCAGAGGCGTATATCGTATGAATTTATTTATATCCTACGATAAACGCATTTTCCCTCCAAGCATCTTACATTTGTTGCATTCTTGCGAACAAATATGTTTTCTATGCAAAAATCTCAAAAGTAGGTAATAGTATTGTATAGTGTTGATATAAATACTCTATGAAGTTAGAACAAAAAACAGACGCACAGACATGCGAACACGTCTACATCGACCCGTCTGATAAAGAGTATATACGAGTATGCTTTATGGCATCTCCGATGTCTGCGTCAATGAGTTACAAACATTCTGTCAAAATCATAATACCCTGTATACACTATGTGCAAAGGGTATAAAAAGCGCTACAGAAAATCAGTGGCTCACTTTGGCAGCAGCCACAACAGGAGCGGCAGCTTGTTGCTGCTGCAAGTTGCCATAAATAAAGTTTTGTATTAGTACGCGCACAGCATCTGCCAACTTCATACATAGACAGACAGGAAAAGATACTCCAATTATATATAGCAACTACTTGGTTTAGCTTAGCCATCCATAAGCTAACTTCTGTGCGCAATTAACATGTTTTGGCCGAAAACGCAGTGCTGAGAAATTGCATTTTGCCACTTTGCAGTTTTATGATTTTCAATCAAGTTTAATTTTAATTGAAAAACACAATTAAAAAAGAGCAACAGTATGCGGTAAAGTTAGTTTGCATCTTAAGCACAAGACAGCAGTTAAAGCAGAGCAAAAACTTTATTTCTTCATAATTAAAATGTGTAGTTATAATATATTTTGATAGCATATAAAAGCGTAAAACTTATTTTTCAGGCATTTAAACGCATTTTAAATTGTTTTGATGCGACGCTTGATTACAAAGATAGGCGATTTCGAATTTTCATTAGACGTATGTATAATTACAAAAGTGTTCAGAATTTTGTGTACAAAATTTCTAACACATTAAGCTACATAGTAAGCTACATAGTAGCTACATTTGTGTACTTTTGATTAGTGCTTAAAAAACTAATATCCCACAGTGAACTTAAAAGTTATAAGCAATTGAAGCTATCAAGCTGCACAATTTTGCAGCGCTACTAGCCTCATGTAACTCTAGAATGCATTGAGCTACAAATATTTCGTTTTCAATACTCATCTATATATTGCAAAACTTTTATAAAACTGTTACAAATATCTTAAAAATACAACAAACAACTAATCAATTGCGCAAACAAAGTTATTTCTTCACACCTCTTGAGTCAAAGCAATTGCTGCAATTAAACTAATGTCTTAATCTGCATTTACTTACAAACACCCCAGACTACGCTTATTTACGCTAAAGCTAAGCACCAACAAACCCTGTAAGAGTAAAGTGCAGAAGTTAAAGAGCCCATGCTTATATATAAAATGTATCTACGTTCACTTGGCGTCGGCATTTAGCCCCTGAGAAGCAACAACGAACGACAACACAGAAGTCAATAGAGCGTAATTTAAATCCTTATAATGTACACGGATACAAAGCAACACTCTCTACACTGTCACATATTCTAGTTGAACATATGCACAAACCCTCCGGAGAATATGGTTTAGAGTTTTTGGTTAGATTAAGACCTCATTGCCGGCAGGCTGCATGAGATTGTCTGTCCATCTGTCTGTCTGTCCGTCTGTCCGCTGATGTATGAAAACTCTAGTAATGTCGTAACGAATCACAACACCAACAAAAACATTAACAACCGTGTACTACATACACATATCCGTACTATTTATATGAATTGATATTGGTCGCCGGGTGGCTGTTTCGATTCGACTTTAGTCAACTACCGACAGCAGCCGCCGCCTCTCTTTAGCACTCATGCCCGGCATTAGGGTGCGAAATCCCAAATATTATTTTATTTATTTGAATTTCAATGGGGCAGCAATAGCAACTGAAACAAATATCGTTGTTGTGTTTGTTGTGCTCGTACGCATATTTATACATAATTCAGCGAAAACTTTATAATCTACCCAGCCTGCCATAAGGACAATGACGCGCACAATGCAGTACTCAGTCTTTCGCAGAACACATTTGTAGTATGTGAAAAATGCTTAAACAAATCAAACGCAATTCAACTGGAAAACGCAAAGCCAAAAAAATATATAATATTTGAAAGAACTGTGCGCGACATATCAGCGAAAATTTACAGTGGAATGAAGAGTTTCTATTATGAAGAAAATATATTTCAGATGAACGATGAAAATTTATATCTGATCTTGAAGTGGTGTGATGGATTTCGATCGAAAAGAAAAAGCGATGAAAATTGAATTTCAATCGAAACGTTTCATATAAATTCTGTCAAAAATCGGACTCAAACACACAAAAAAAAAAAAAAAAAATCAAATCAAATACTATCGAAATTGGATCGAAAATCATCACAAGTACACGGTGGATCTAAAAACAACCGAACTTTTTAGTTATAAAATAAAACAAGCATGTTATTATGTTTTGAAGCTAATATGTATTCAAAATACGATCCATTTAACTAATACAACGTTAGAACGCTCTACTAATTTATACAAAGACTTCTTTCACTCGCTTTTTCGGATGTTCTTTAGAACTTGTGGCACGGCTGTATGGCTGGAATATCATTTTAAAAAGCTCATTTCATTGTAGTTTTCATTTTTGGGAAGAGAAAATACTCGCACGGTGATAGATCATGCGAATATGGAGGGTGGCCGATGAGACAAATCTGTTTTTTCATCAAAAATTCATTTACTTTTTTGGTCTTGTGAGGTGGTGCATTATCTTGCAATACAAACAGCTACTTTGCTTTGCAATATTCGGGCCTAACACGTAGAACTCTCGACCACAAACGATGTTAAACTTGTAAATAATATTCTCCATCGACAGTTTGACCTTCTGGAACAAGTTCCTTGTGAACAATAACCTTGGAATCATAGAAAGTTATTAAGATTGTCTTGATTTTTGACTTCTGAAAACGTAATTTTTAGGTTCTGGCTCCTCATTTGACTTCCATTCTGCAGATTGTCGCTTAGTTTCAGGATCATATTTAGAACACTATGATCGAATCAAGAAAATCTGGATCGTTTTCAGCTGTTGAAATGATGTCGACAATGCTCTATACGAGTGATTTTTTGATTATCAATTAACTGTTGTGTGTGCAACAAAAAGTGCACACACATTTCTTTTACCCAAATCTTCAGTTAATTTTTTGTGGATTGTCATTTCGTAACCTGTCCAAGGATTAGAATGAACTTAGCTGCTTTCGAAAGAAGAACAATTTACCTTTCTAACACTGCCAACATTTAATAGATGGCGCTACGCTTGCTATGATTAAATTAAAAGTTCGGTTATTTTTAGATCATACCTTAATATTAAATTTTTATGTTTTTTTTTGGTCATATCTTGAATCTTCAAGTTTTTATCTTTTCTATACAACTTTCATTGAGTTTGGTAGATCCTCCTGGCAAAATATTACTTAGAATAATGATTTCAAATGTACGATTGGAAATATATACATGGCAAAACCAAAAGGTGATGTTTTTAGCAACATTCAAAATTCGCGGAACCATTCGAGCAGTAAATATTTAGAACTGGTATCGATTAATACTAACTGGGAATAGTTTTGGAGATTTTGTATTCAAATTATATAAATTTTGGCATACGTTTGAAAATTTGCAATATCTTCAGTTGACATACATTGCTACATTTGTATGGTCGGTTAGAAATATCGAGCAACATGCACAAATTTTGTACTCTATAGAATATTTTTCTGTCTATCACTTAGAAGCAGATTTTGAGCACCATACATTCATTTTGATATTCGTTCATAATTCTGATAGACGGCCTAGTTTACGTCGAATTTCATAGTATTTCAGTTAATCTTGCCTTAGTGTGTTGCGGTTGGATGGAGTGGTTCGCGTGGTTAAGTGGCCTTTTTTTGCTTAAAAGTTTAGTTTAGACGAAGTTAACAGCTGTCTTCATCGATTTGTCATTAGTCGTCAAAGTGCTTAAACGTACCTTCAATCGCTCTACCAAACAGATCCCAGCATAAAAAAGTCTTAAAATGAAAAGCGATTAAAAAGAAATTTTCAGGAGATTTAATTAGGTCTATATAATTATATCTACATAATTATCAATTGTCAATTTAACTTAAATATCTTTAAAAAGGCGTCAGTAGGGTGGAGTAGCTCATTTTTTTGTGGTTGGAGTGGCTCACTTATGGAATAGTTCCATGTTTCAGAAGTAAAATGTATTGTTATATTCTTCGGTATTCGATTTATTCTCTCTCTTACAAAACTTGGAAGTTCATTTAGAGACACGCAACACACATTTTATCGTGTCGATAGCTCACTTTTGGAAAAGTAACTAGTTTTCGGTGAAGAGTGTACGAAACTTTATTGACTATGTATACTCGTACGTACACCAATTTTGAATCTCAGATTGTTTCAAACCGATACTTCCCGATACTTCCCTATTTCAATGTTAAAACCTATATTTAACATTTTTTGAAAAAGTTCCTTACTTTGCTCAAAATTAATGGCTATATCGTACATCATATTCATGGCGTACTGTTCTGTGTTTTTACGAAGTGACTATTCCCGCGAATCTATGCAAGTTTTCTAAGCATTGTGCTCTTTTCACCCAACGAAGATATAACTTCTCTTATAACTCTACTTAAAACAAGATATTTCCAATTGTTTCTAAAACAAATTTCTTTAACAGGCAAGTTTTCCAGCAACTCAACTAAACTATTTTCTGTAAAGTTTGCTTGCTCACCACGGTTGTTTGTACAGACGTGTAATCCGAACTATCCCAGTATATAATATAAACGAAAAAACATGGTTCAATATGAATTTTTACAAATGCCAGTAAATTTTGAACAAACCTATTGTCTTATTGGAACATCAATTTCTTGTAATATTGGACATGCGAATACATAGTATAAATTCTATATGAGCGAAAAGTCGATTTTTATACTCCCAACAGAATAAACTTTTAAAATTTTGTTTTTGGAATTTACGCTTTCAGAGATTTCGTGAGATCACACAGATAGATTAAACAAATATTTCGAAGAGACTTGACGGTTCATAAATTATAGAGTCATTGAATCGTGCTAGTGTTTAAACATTTTGTCTAAAATTTAGACATCCAATCCACTGTACCTCCCATTGTGCTACGCTGCGACATTGAGGTCGTTTGATGAGCATGATTGTGCGGAACTTGTATTTACGCGAGAGCGCGCGCGCACATTCGCATTTGGATATTAAAATGCAACAACAAGGACGCAGGACATACGGAAACAATAATCTATAAATGTAAACATCACGTCGACAACGATGACGATGACGACGACGACTAGGAGGACATCATCTTTGTATTTAGCTGCAGGAGCAGCATTGGAAGCACTGAACAGTGTAACCAGTTTTATGGTGAGGCAGTCGTCAGTCAGCCATATCACAGCGCTCGATGCCATATAATTTGATAGAGAAGCAGCAGGCATTCAGATGGATAGACTCTGGCCTGAATGGGATGGGGTGAAAGCGTAACTGATTTTGTATTATAAACATAAATAAATAAAAGCGACGGCTAGCTGCCTGGCCGCAGAATGCAGCGAATCGCGCACTTCTTTATATGAATGTCGTATACAGACAGACAGACAGACAGACGGCTGCGGTACAATGGCTGCGACGACAGGCGTACTAAATGTTTAACAAAGGGTGCTAGATACTATATAAATCTAGACACACACACATACACATAATTAGAAATGGCATTCTCCATTTCATTTAACCCGCGCAAATTATTATTGCTACTGCCGCGCTGAGATTGAAATACTTCGGGGTTTGTGGTACTCGGGGTGCTTTTGTGCTGCGCATGTCGAGGGTTCAACGCGCGCAGGGTGCTCATTTGTAGCGCTTGTTCAACGAAAATAACAATAACATTCTCTAGTGATCATCATGCTCAATGGATTCCACATTCCCGCTCATTTTCGTACGTCCTGTATTTGAATTATACTGAATTTATTTCTCAATCTGCTGCCATTGTGTAAATGCAACTAAACGTGCTAAATATGGGAGTGTCCTTGTCATTTATATATGCGCATGTGTGTGTGTGTGTGTATGTGTTGCTCCCGTTTCTAATGCCATGTGACAAAACTGGAAAATCGTTCGTTCATTCGTTCATTCGTGCGTCTCATCATACAGGATATATAGGTAATAAATGAAATTAATATACATTCGCTGGATCATCATGAATATTTAAAAAGGCAAACGTTGCGCTACTTTTGATTTATGAATTTTATTTCTTTTCTTTTTTTCCGGCACTTGGGAACGCCCGAAATTGTCACAGAACAGTTTGTTTGCAAGCGCATTAAACTAATCAGCAAACGAAAGATACACACAAATAGTAATTTTAGCTGTTATATCTTTGATCTGCTGTTTTAACATGTGCGCAGACAGATATGCTTACTGCTTTATACAAAACATGAATCTGCAAATTGAAAAACGAAAAAAAGAAAATATGAATTTAAACATATTCAACTGCCTGCTCGACTGTCTTAATTACTATTTTAAGCCAGGTTACGTCTGGAATGATCTAAAATGGTCTGTTCTGTCTTGGATTCTGCGTAGAGATTTTTGACTTCATAAATCTGTGCATCGGCGCATGCGCGCTAAACAACGAAAACTGCGTTGTTTTCATAGTCGGTTGGTTTGGTTTGGTTTGTGGCGTCATTGTCCGTCTGGACGACTTCTGTGCACAGTGGCGCAAAACTTTTTAATACGCCTGAACATCAAGAAGTTTCGCTATATTAATTTAAATGTCATTTAAAATAAATTTAGCAATATTTTGGGCAAGAAACTTCGGCAAATACCTCAAGTTTCTCATGTAGACTATGCGCGACTATGATGTTACCCCAATAAGAGTATTGCTTCTGAAGAAGATAGCCAATATGTAGTCGGCACTTTTTTACTGTAAAAATAACGGTGCCGGAAAGTATTATACTAGCCGGAAAGTATTGTACTAACAAAAGTCCAGTTCGTGTTCCCTAAGGCCTGTGTCAGTCAGTATATGTGACACATTTTTCATATATAAGAGTGTATATGTAGTTTCTTTATTTCTGAACTTCATTATTTTTTGTCTTTTTACATAATCACCATTAATTTCAATACATTTCTTTGGTCTGTAGATCCAAACAATTCTGATTCAGCCAATTCAGCAAAACAATTCTGAAAATCATGCTCTTGTAGCTTCCCAATTTCTGCATTAACTGCATCAATTATCAATTTTTGGAAATAAAGTTACTAGTTCTTTCAGCAGTATCAGCTGACGCAGTATCCCAATGTAAAAAAAAAAATACCGAAACCACTAAAAATGGTTTTAAGAGATGTTACATTTGTTTCGTATGCAGTTTGGCATTCACTGAAAATATGTACTTGTTTGACGTTGACGTTGAAGAAAGCCGTGAAGAATCGCTAATGAGCTTATTGCTGTATTGGTGGTGGCGTTTCCAAAAATGTTACAAAATATATACTAAAAAGATGCATCTCCCTCAAACAAAGCATCCGTTCATGAAATCAAATCATAGTTTTTTATAAGGCAGGTAAAATTGGAATATATCATTTCGAAGTGTAAATACTAAAAAGATCTGAAAGTGAAAATAACTTTTTCCGGAATTTGTAGTTAATTATAATAGGTATAAAACTAAAGCTGATTATAAATTGAAAAAAAATCTCTAGAACAGAGTCGGCAGCAAGATATGACCTGAAAAACTGCAAGAAACTGCGGACCATCTCGGTGGCCAGCTCACATCACCTCTGCGTGAGATAACCTGCTCTCAATTCACACCACACAGTGACTTTCTCCGGATGCATTGCCACTTGGTGGAACTCGTGTGGAATGGCTACATCTGTCCCAAATCAGTCAATTTTGCTTCTTTACGAAACTATTGAGTTTGAAATGAGCCTCGTCATTGAAGATGAATTTGTTTGCTGAAATCGGTGTTCGCTTGTCTATAGTCGTTTTACATCAGGTTCTGGGTTTTTGTACGTATGTAGGCCCAAATCCCGCCAAATTGTTCTCTGCGAAAAGTCGATAAAACAATATGGCCGACATTAACTGAAAAAATCTATCCGTCCCTATTGGAAAACCCTGTATAACCCATGGGGGAATGTAGAAAACAAAATAAACCTGATTATGAAGTGTACTTAAGCTTTGCTAACACCCAAAACTAGCGACTTTTCTTATTTAAACTATTACAAAAATAAAATATTTTATTTATAGCTTAAACTTTATGAATGAAGTTTTATGTTAAAATTTTGTCTGCTAAATGTAAAATAAAAATGATAATATTCGAAAGTAAAGCTCAATTTACCCACTGTAGTATCACTGAAAAAAAAAAAAAACAAAAAACTTCTGCCGTGTCGACGGCGCACTCGGCTGAACATTAATTTAGTATCAAATTACGAAAATATTTTGCTAACAACAATTAGTTAACTCTCGTTAATTAACACGTCTTTAGTGAGCAATGCGCGAAATCAGTGTTGACAGCGGGCAGCGTTTGTATCCAGCTAAACAAGCAGCCAGCGGGCAGCAAAATGTACTGGAATATAGTACGAATACGAGCGTTGTCTTCTATATTGTGCGCATGAAATTGGAAAAAAATAACAACAGCGCTAAATAGCGTTATTGTTTTTCAAAATATTCTCCACGAAGATCAATACACTTTTGCATGCGTTTGAACCAATATTCGAAGCACTTTTACCACTTAGAAGTGGGTACCGCCAAAACGTGCTGTTCATTGAGCGCGCAATTTGTTTTTCATGTGCGGGTACAAAAAGAAGCCATTGGGTGCAAAGTCAGGGCTGTAAGGCGGTTGACCCACCAATTCGATGTTTTGAGTGCTTAAAAACTCTTTTTTGTTAACCGATGTTTGAGAGCTCACATTGTCTTGGTGGAGTACGATCCGTCTTCATCGGTTGGTTTTATTCAATTATCCGAAAATTTCTGGCCTACAAATGGTAGTTTACCATTGAGAATTGAACGTCTTAAGTCGATCTAAAGCAATAGTAGCATTTATTAGAACCGATATAAGCCTAATTTTTGATGATTGTCAAACTACTGGTATACTGTATCCAATTCGAACAAACGTTCTTGAAGATCAAATGTTGATGTAATACTGAGTGCATGCTGGTTCTACTAATGCCCAAGGATGACTCAATCTAACGGTATATCACATAATAGTATTGTCTTATCAGTTCACCCACAGCTTCGATGTTTTCTGGGACAACAGCATTTCTTAGATGACCTTCTCTAGATTACTATTAAAGCGATCACTTTTGCATTCAGTATACCAGTAGTTTTTGATGGCGCTTCATAAAGTTTGACGAAATTTTCACGAGTTATTCAATTTTTTGGCCGAAATGAATTTGTATACCCTGTACCCAAAGGGACAAGCGTATAGTAAGTTTGTGCGAATATATGAAACAGGCAGAAGGAAGTAAAGTGTATATATTCTTGATCAGCATCGGAAACTGAGTCGATTTGGCTATGTGCATCTACCAACCCATCCGTCCGTCCGTGTTAATGTATGAGACAACAGATCTCAGGAAGTATAGTAAATAGACACTTCAAACTGGGACATTTAAATTCATCCTTGATCATATGCGGATATCTTGCACTAAATTTTGTTGACGAAATGTCCACCATGCCCATAATAATCTATATATATAAAAATGGAAGTATGTATGTATTTTCCCTACAGACTCCGAAACCGCTCAACCGATTTTGATCAAATTTTGTGGCAATATTCAAAATAGTTCCGAGGATAATCCTCTGAAGTTTCATGGCGATTGGATAAACTGAAATTTTGTTTGGATTTTTTAGATTTTCCTTCCATTTTTTTTAAGAAGGAGTATGTGGAAGGTGGGGAAGAGGGAAGGAGTGGCAGGGGAAAGGGGAGGGCCGCGTACAACGTCGCAGGGACCCACTAGTTTATTATAAACTCTTTTTTGTGAAAGTTCAATTATGAAGGGGGCAGTGTATTTCGTAGTCGTGAAACACGACAGATTCATTCTTACTTTTTCAAGTCTCAAATAGTGCTCGTACATCAAAATGTACTGCGTACGTTTATGCAAAAGAATGTCAATGAAACTGTCAGCTGCCAACTAACAACACATAGGGTTCCCAAGGCGCACAGTATACAAGGCAACCCTCGTATTATACATACATATACTCGTACATATATATGTATGTACATAGAATTGAATACGAATAAAGATCAGCGAGACCATGTTGCTGACCACTAAAATGGCGCAGTCGCTTTGTTTTATGGACAGACAGACAGACAGACAGACAGACAAATATATAGAAGCAAATATCTGCTACACGATTGACTGAATAATGAGGCAAACTTAAGCAAATGATGGAGAGAATAAACACAGCACAAAGTTCTCTATACATCTGTATGCAACAACATCCGCCAGTGTACAACTTTGTTTGCACGACAACAAACGGCGAATGTCTTGAAACTATTTAATTAAATCAATAGGGTCAAGTGGTAAATATTTTGACCCGCGACTGATTAGTGCACACCGAGCAAACAACGCACAATGGCAATCTACATATGTATGTATATGTACCTATATGGAAAGGGCAGCAGCGCAAGCGGGAATTGTAGCTCCATGCAGGTCTAGCACAGCAGCTTCTGCTCCACAATGGGCAGTGCCACAAATTCATTGGCTTAATTGAATGAATGGCGTTTTAAACGGGAAATTAAGTTCACGACACACAGAAATACACAGAAAAGATGTACAGAACTCAACTTAATTGCATGCTGACTTCAAGCAGAGACTCAGAGATCTCAAGATCGAGGTACATAGTATAGCAGAACAAGAGTATACTTACTCACTGATTGATCTGGTGCGTGTGGGCAGCCGTCGCACAGTCATCAGAGTCAAAGTTGTCGACGTCGTCGTCGTCGTCGTTGTCGTCAAATGCATCCCATTGACTGGAGTTCAAGTTTTATCAATTGAACGGAAACGACGAAGCCAACAACTTTGAACTCTGCACTCGCCGTACTCATTGTACTATCGGAACTTCTGGGAAACAAATACCAAGATCATTGCGCTCCCGTGCTCCTGCTGATGTGAGCCACTTGTGTGGCGCATTCGATGAGCAGCTAACAAGCAATACATCGAAAGTTCAATCAAAAGTTTGGCAAAGGACTTTCACACCGTCTGTGCATACTGCATTGAAAGTCACCCCCAAAGATGTTAGTAGAGGTACTTGAACAGCGTTTGACTTGGCATTTGGCAGACACTTAACTTCAATACGTATTGAAGTTAGTCAATTGGAATCAATGAGTACATTTTGACTGTTTTTCAACAAACGACAGAATGGGATGGCATACAGCAAAACGTATTGAAACAATCAATTTGTTTGCGGCAACCGAAAAATATTCACACAATAAAATTCTAACAAATATTTTTCTGCTACTGTGGGATTTTTTTTTTCTTTTACCATTACGGTCAAGGGAGGTTTACTAGAATATTACACTGCGTGCTGTGCTTCTTGAGTACTCAAGTGTTTTACAATATTTCCGAAATTTATTTGTATTTCACATTCGATGCACGATTTCGTGGAAGCTTTCTCAGCAGAGAAGGTATATTTTGTAAATTTAGTATAGCACAGGAAATAACGCAGCCTTACACAGAAACAGCTGCCAGAAGCCTTTAGCTCTCAAATTTTTGTGTACTTATTTTAATAGATCTAAGAATGCACAATAGTAAATCAGCAAATGAGCATATTGTATAATCTTACAACAGCAACGTCGACCACAGAGCAAAAAGCCAATTTGCCAAAAAAAAAAAAAAAAATACAAACAAAAAAAACAAAAAAAATTTCACTCAGATTACAACCGGACTTTGTTCTAGAATTACTATATAGAGATAGCTAGATCGAATGCAAGATGTTACAGCCAAATGTATAGTTTGTTTCTAGAGAGCTCAGTCAGTCAGTCAGGCAGCTGCCCGCGTTACGCACAATACATTCTTATAGTTTAAATACGCACAAAAGTGTTGAGTTGCCAATACAAATAGTATCTAGTCTGTCTGTATGTCTGTCCCAACTGTCTTTTTGTGGTCTGTCAATCTTTATGAGTTCCATTATTCGAGCTCTTTGTTTGTGCATTGAGTTTACTATGCCATAGATAACTATCCTATCTACGCATGTTTATCTAACTCTAATGGCAGTCTTTGTTAAAAAGAGTGCAACATACATAAATCCTTTAATATTTTGCAATACTTTCGCTTGCTGAATTGTTTCAATGGAATACAGGTTTTTGGATTTGAAATGTGCAAGGTAACTCGGCATCAAGATATAATGTTATATTGTATCTACGATATTTATTTTATGTGCTGTTATTCCTATAATTTGTGCAATTTTTCTTCTGGTGTGCATTTGGCTTAGCTTGGATTTGTTTAGCAGTTTTTGGTTTTTGTGATAAAGGTTTTAATAAGTGAATAGATGCAGAAATTATAGAATTATCTTATTTTACAAAGAGCCTTAATACAATACGGATTTAACAAATATACATGAAACAAGTTCAATCAGCTGCAAGTATCTAGTACATATTCGAGATCAGTTGGACAAGACAAATCGATCTAGGCATGTATGTGCGTCCGTGCGTCTCTTTGAACGTTTGTTTTCTAGAAAGTATAAAAAAAGCTACATATACCACACACTTGTGGTGTAGTTCTGTAGGTGTCGGATTAGAACTATTGGAAGTAGAACTATTAGTTCGGTTCGTTTTTTGTGGACAAAGTTTTTTTTTTTTTTCAAAACAAAAATGAATGAAAACATTAATTAAAGTATTTTAAATGGCTGTTTACTACTTTTTTCCCACCACTCAGACAATTTTCGAATTGCATCTCGAAAAATGTCTCGTATTTAGAGATGTTCCACGTTGGCAGTCACTTTTCGATTCCTGCAAAAGAAATGAACAGATGACCTGTCAAATCGTGGTGCATACGTCAGAACCACTAGTAAACAGAAGAAGCAATGTCCGGAGCATACGGCGGAGCATTTTCAAATATTTTTTCACGACTTTTGTACCATGAGACCGAGCGTTCTCAGAAGAATAAATTTAGGTGACATAAAAGGTGTTGGAAGGTTTCGGGTACACAACGTGAAACTTCGTGTGAATGGTATTAAAGCTTCGTAAAATTAAAGTTTTATCAAAAATTCAAAAATGTAGCTACATTTTAAAGTAATCAAACTGGTCTTGTATGGGAGGTGCGCGTTGCAGTGCGGAGGTTCAACACATGCCGAAATATTACTTTAAGTTAAAGGTTTGAACACATATCCCTTAACATCTTTCATGGGCCCCACACCGCCACAAATCGAAAGCCCAAGTGACTAAAACCTTGCAACTCCCAAAACTTCTGATATTAATTTTGTGACGAAAAATTTATATTTTTCATTTGTATTGTTGGGATTGATTGCAATATAATTTTTTGATTGATTGATTGAGTGTTCGACTTATTGCAACATTTTTTACGAAATTTTTTCTCTGTTTAATTGAAATCATCTTCTCGCAAATCAAATACTACATGGAAACATGAAGAACGCACAATTACACATTACAATAATATATCAAAATTTTACCAATCTCACAACATATTATCACTCGAAATAGGAGCAATAAAATTTGGTCTCTATTTTAGGCAAATCGACAAAACGTTCTTTTCAAAAAAAAATTTTTTTAATTAGTTTTTTTTATATATATAGTCCAACTAAGCATTCGTTTAAAAGGCCTTTGACCATTTGAAAGACCTTACGAAGTCGTTTAGCCACAGTAGCCAATTGAAATTTGAGCTTTTTTGGCTCTTCCACCAAAATCCTCCATTTTGAAAAATGTTGCAAAACATATGTTTCTTAGATTTTTGTGTACTAAAATCATGCACCTTGAGTTGCAACTTAAGTTTTCTAAAGATCTCAAACGAACACACAAACTATTTCATTATTTCGTCAAAAATTTCCAAAACTCATACACAGAGAAAAATAATCATTAAAATCAGTAATCAAAATGGCATGGTTTGACTTCAAAAAAGAGTTTGTCTTACAGTCAATGAAATGACATGCTCGAAAATTACATTTTGCTATTATCGTGCATATCAAAATGATCTTTTTTTTTTAAATTTATAAAAAATTTAAAAAAATATACACGCCTACATACAACTTTTGTATTTCAGTTTATTGAATTTTTTTCACTTTAATGTCCGCATTTTATGCAAAATTTGATAACTAAAAATTGATAATTTTTCTCTGTGTCACTTTTGAACAAGTCAGCTGATTCTTGGTGTTAGGCTTCTTGGAATAGTCTTGGTGCTAATAATTAAGGGGTCGTTTAAGTATTACGTAACGCAAAGAGATGGGAACGGGGTTCTTGGTTTGATACGAAGTGTTACAATGGGGGTGGAGGTCATTCAGTTTGTTACAAAACATTTCTTAAGTTATATGATTATTTGAAATTATATAATATCAAATATTAGCAACATAGAACCACAAATAATATCGACGGATATGAAAGATTTTATCGGGCATCATACAAATTCATCAAATCCGTCAAAAAAGACAAAAAATTGAACTAAGCAACAAAAAATAAGTTTCCGGCGATATATTTCTCACGAGCCAGAACCCCTTGGGGTGGGTGTTTTCAACCCATATACCTATTTTCGAAATTCACAATTTCTGAAAGTACATTTCAAAACGTCTCCATCGGATTTATCAGTAAATACATAGTTATTGCGCATATAATTTAGTGGTCGCCTCCCTGAGGTGGCCTTTCGTCACGTAATCTTAAATAGCTAGTGACAAAATTGTGAATATTTTAATACTTTCTAGGTTATTCATGACCAAGCTACCCTAAGCCCACATGTGCCAACCGCCATTACCAAGTAGTAATTAACACTTTATAAAATGATATAGAAAACCAATAAAAGAAAAGCGTGTGCGCATACCTTGAAAAAACGAACGCATTTTAATTAAAATTGAACCAACATTTCAGAAAACAGACCCTGCTGCAAACTAGAAATACAATAAAAGAAAAGCGTAGCCATATAAAGTAGGAGGTACATGCCAGACACTCTGACAGACATTGAAGACATCTTTTGTTTGATTTGTTTCACAACTAAACTGTAATAATTGTGCGAACCGAAAGAAACAAGATGATTATGACAACCATGTCGTTTTTTTTTTTGTTCTTCATTTGTATCTTAAATTATAGCATGCAACAACGCATGCAACCTATGAGATACAATATTTTCAACAAGCCACAACTAAAGATCAACAAAGCCGATCGCTGAGCATACAAAAAAAAAAAATAAAAGAAAACGCTTGCAACTAATGAACATAATTGCTGGCTCAAGAGATGTTCGGGGAATGTAAGGTGGAGGCATGAACGCGCTTTGCATTCACTTAAAGCACCAAAATAAACACAGACATTAACACCTGACTTGACTGCAATGTGACGACTCTGCGGGTGCTGCCCGCTCGATCGATCGATGGATGGATGGATGGATAGATGGATGGATGGATAGATAGACTAAGACGATGGCAGAAGGTGTTTTCCCCTGCGATAAGCGGTATTGTTATGTTAAATAGTTTTTCAGTTGAGTCAAGTTGCCGACAATGACGAAAAGCTGCCGCCGTCAGTTCGAGCTCCAGACTAGTTGCCGTTTCAGTCACCTTAATTATGTTGCCGCGATCCGCCCGGAACAGTGAGACTTAATCTGGAGCGCAACGCTGCTGCCACAATGGCTGCCGTTTCGACCAGTCATCATCATCATCGTCATCATCATAAGTCGAGGCAGCTGCTTGGCTGGCGTGCAGAGTACAATGGATCAGGCTTTTAATCGCAATTGTTGCCGTTGTTGTTTGCATTATAAAGCCGCATGCGGCGGCTTTGGCCTTTGACGACGACTGACTACCAGCGTCAACTTTATTCATTTCGTTTTTCAATTTCAATGTTGGCCAAAATGCGCACAAGTTGCCAAACAAATTCTTTTGTTCTTTAATTGTAACCAAATTATTTCCACACGCTTGCCATTGTTGTGCGGCCGGTTTTTATGTAGATACTTTTTTGTTTTTTTTTTTTAAATACTTTTAGTATGTAGTAGTTTTGTATATGAGTATATTATTTTTTTGTTGCATGTAGTTATAATTTTTTGTTTGCTACGCTTTTATTTTTATTGGTTGGTAGTAGCACTGCCATCGCTACTGACATCGCCTACAGTGCTATTCGTTCGCCGTCGCGGTCGTTAGTGCAACCCCAGCCCAGCGATCTTTATCGCGTTAAGTTTACAAATTTGGTTCCTAATGAGCGATTTTGAATAATGCAAGTAAAATAGCAATGCTAAAATTGTATGGGGAGGCGTAAAGTTTTGTGTTGAAAGTTTTGCATGTGGCACCAATTGTGTTGAAGTGGCACTCTCTTCTGCTTATACAATACACTCGTATCTTATAAAGGTAAATTGTTTCATTTTGTTTTTCTATTGTAAGTTTTGAATTAAATATAAATTAATATAATGCTTGAGGTTTTAAGGAAGATAAAACTAATACCAATATTTTGCTGTATATAAGGTTTTCTTTAAACGTTCCAACGTTCCTTTTAATAACAAGAACATACCTAGTAGCGTTGGATTTAGTCAAAACTTTTATACTTGTAATTCGTCCAATCTAAACTAATAAAATTATAAACAGAACTCTTGAAATAGCGCATTTTCCTACATGTGATTTAGTGTGGTGAAAAGGCACACCGAAAAAAAATATACTTACTTACTTAGGTGGCTCTATTACCGTCTATCGGTCAAGGCCGCACGTAGGAAAGCGCGCCATTCTAAATTTAAGTTTAACATCCTTGATTTTGATTTAAAGCGTGCTTAAAATTTTAAGTAAGTTTTGTACGCAAAACTTACTTAAAATTAAAAAAAGGGATTGATTGGAAAACCAAGCGCAGAATCCTTTGGAATAAGAAAGAAATGCTTGAAATAAGTATGAAAATCTAATTTTAAGAACAAACCTGACTTAAGTGAAGTATAAAAGAATAAAAAAAAACTCATTTTCGAATTGAAGTAAGTAGAAACGTAAAATAACCTAGGAGCAAAACCAAATTTACTCTCTCAGCTGCTCTCAACCAATTCGGCGTTGCCAATATTTTTGTTTTTTTCGGCGACAGTTAATGAGAAAAGTATTTACTTGTGATTCGGTAAGTAGTTGTTTTAGGTGCCTGTTAGCCGAATTAGCTAAGCTGGTTACACTTTGCGCTTAGCGCCGTTAGTAAGTAATGTCATGATTCGAAAACCAGTTTTCTTCATCAAAGAATATTGTTCTTTTTGTTCTTAATTATGCTAGATATTTGGCGTTTATTACGTTAATCTTTATAAAATATTCCATATATGTCCAGATCGGACCACACTTAACCATATGCAAACCTACATCCAATTTTTAAGTTTTTATAAAAAATGTTTTTTTTTTTTTTGAATCAACTCTAAATTTTCATCAAAATATCTAATAAAATATATAAATTAATCCCTATTTCCCTTGGTCGCGTCATAACTTGAGAACGACTTAACCGATTTCATTCATCTTTTTTTATGTTTTCTAATAATTTGTAGAAGGTTCTTACGGAACGAAAAATTAAGAGAAAAAGAGGTGGAAGGGGGAAGAGGGGCAGGGAAATAGGGAAAGGGAATGCTTGTCAGGGAAGGGGTGGTATGTAAAGGTTGGCAAGGGGAATAAGAGGTAGAGAAGGATGGGTAGAAGTAGGTGAGGCAGGGGGAAGGACAGCAACGCACAGGATACAATTTAAGATAGATGGATGAAATGTGGTATACATGTTAATGTGATCGAACGAGTCAGAAAGAAGGGGAGGTAGGAGAAGAGGAAGGGGAATGGGTGCAGGGTAAAGGGAGGTAGGCGAAGGGGTGAAAGGGGGCAGGGGAAAATGGGTAGGGGAATGGGTGGTAGGGTAAGGGGGCTTGGGGAAGGAGGAACAGTGGAAGAAGTGACACAGGGAAGGAGAGGAAGGTGGAGGGGCAGAAACGTGTCGGGTACCAGCTAGTATCTAAAAAAATATCCGTTATGTTTTCCTATCTGAAACTCGACTCGCTTAGGCCATATATGCGGTTTGGAATGTACTGAATTTGCTCTACTATGCCTGCTTTTAAGGATATTTAGCATACCCGCCTTGAATTCCCATCAGAATACCAACCAACTTGAAATCTCCTATTACTGGCCAGTTGCACTCTATGTACTTTAATTTTTCTAGAAACATTTCACGCTATCGTAATTTTCCTTAAGTGCTACAGAATGTGCCACAGGAAGACTAAGAAATTGGTTTCCATTGTGAAGAACGACGACTTTCTAGCTTTGTGAAGAGGTATCACTACCATTTTGATCAATGTACCATCAAAATTTTTATTGACATATATACCCATTAACTTTTAGGGAACCTTAGAAAAATCTCAGTCTTACTACTACTTCTAAAGACATGTTTATTGTAGGGACGATGGGAACATTACTTCCGTTGGTATTCAGACTCTTACTGATCTTGACACTCAAGATATATAATATAATACATAGCAAAACTGAAGACACAACAAGTTAAAGTACTCATGCATTGGATTATAGCGGCGCCAAACTATGCAATATGATTTGAAGTGAAACACAGTCTCACAGACTTATGAGTATTCTCACACTTTACATAGAACGCTGTCGCATTTAAATGAAATGATCATCTTATCTAAGTGTGACATCATGATAACGACGACAATTGACGTTCATGTTGATGTTGATGTTGAAGTTGATGTTCATGATAATGATGTGGATAATTCACTAGAAATCTTGTTTATACAAATAGTAATAATATACTTTGATGAAAATATATGGCAACAGCGAAATGATATAGAAACATTTAACGATGCGCTGCGAGTCGCGTCTCGAGTTTATGCAAAAGAAGATAAACAAATAAATTTACTTTGATTGAATAATGGTCGCATAATTGGCAACTTGAATGGAATTGAGTAGCAAGCAAAACAGATTCGAGTGAATTGTAACAAGTAATCAACAAGTATCTAAGTGAATATGTATCTACGAGCATTGTACATACAAAGTGCAAGCGTAGCAGCAATGATAAATTCAAAGATGATAAAGCCAGCATCTCAAGAAATTATCCGCATCCACATCCACATCAGCATCAGTTGCCGCCGCCGCTGCCATCAAAATTAACTGAATTGGATAATCTGATGATTATTTAGCAGGCAGTCGAGTCGAGATACATTTTCAAGTATTACATAGTGGAATCAACGACGCACGGTGGGCGTTTTAAGTTTTTTGGTTGCAAAAACTATAACTTCTGAGACAATGAAGGTATAAATTTAAAAAGAGAATTCCTCAAGCGTTAATATCAGTGCTTGTATAGGTTGCTGGGACTACAGAATACAGGCATGAAATATGTTATTAAAGCTGAAACTCGTTTTCGGAACCAAAGTTTACACAATACTTATTATTTTTTACATAGATATATATACTTATTATATGATATTTGCTATTAAGAACTTTATATTTTAACAAGAGAAGACGCTAACTTCAGTGAAATCGAAGCTTTAATACTCTTCACACCTTGTATGAGAGCTATACCTTCTGGTTTGTAAATCGCAGCCATTTTGATGAGTTTATAAAAAAACTACATACCAAATTGCAAACCAATATTTTAAAGATTGTTGGAATAGAGCGCGCACAAATACACATACATACAGACAGACAGACAGACAGACGGACGTGACTAGATCGACTCGAATTGTCGTGCTGATGACGAATATACATATATACTTTGTAGAATCTCTGATACTTGCTATATTGCGTTGCAAATATTGTGACTAAATTATAATACTATTCATAATCTGTGTGACGAGTATAATAAGTAAGTAATTTATTTTATGAAATGTTTTTTTTTTATTATTTTGAAACTAGTATTATCTAAATTTGTTTAAAGCTATAGTCTCCCAGACGTTGTATACATATAAACCAGTTACTTCTCTTCAAATTGGTAATTGTAAGTCTAATCAATATTGGTATTGGAAAGAATATCTAATAATGCTAAAGTTTTTGAAATATAGCTATTCAATTCCAAATTTCGTTCGTAATCCTACGAGTTTAACAGATGAAATTTGTGGAGCCAACATATTTAAAAGGTCTGTATTTTGTGTAATTCGTGAAATCTTTCAAGTATTCGTACATCTAAATTTATTGTAATCTCTATTTTTGCATTCTTGCGCACTTCAATTAAATGTTTACCATGAGCCAAAATTGTATGTGCTGAGGGAGTTATTTTGTTCTCAAGATACATTGAGCCAACAGTTCGGGAGTTATTGACGCATATTCCCTAATTTTTGGTCATTGATCATTTATTTACATTTAAAAACATTAAGGATAAAAACCTAATACTTTGGAAATTCCATCGACTCTAGCAATTCAAAAAAAAAAAAAAATGTCAGGAGGAACGTATTTCCATTGTTGGTATTTACGTTTCTAAGCTACTGACTGACTGCCTAAGTCTACTCTTAGTCTCAGCTCCTTGAAACATTCATCATGTATAATTATTTTCGCAATTCTTTGTTTTTCTTTGTATGGTGTGCATAGCTTTGCACTTAACTTGTTGAATCGTCCAAATTTTGAAAGACTTTTTATGTCTTTTTACTAATTAAACATGTCAAGGTTGACGAGGTATTTGTAACATCATTTAAAACTTTGCCATCGATCAATTAATAAAATGGACAACCAAAGATACCACATTTTATTTGAATATATTCGAATTGTTTATACTTTTCAATAGAATCCAAAAAGTTACCGATCGGTGGTATAGTTTGTCTAAAATTCCATTTGAAAGAGGAAAATTGTTAATAAAATTTTTGTTGTGCAAAAATAGTTTACTTTGAGCGGCTCTACCACCTGCAATAATTTAACAAATTTAAAAGAAATCAGATTCTTAATCTTTGGTTTCGTTCAACGCTGTTATAAAATTTTTATTTTTTGCAAAGCTTTTCGACATAATGCCCCACTGTGCGAAGCCGCTTTCTGTTGCAAGTAGCGACGCTGAAAATGTGCGGAAGCGGGAATAGATATTTTAGCGATGTCGCTAAATTGAAATGTGCAACTGAAAAATGTCAGTGACAATTGTCGCTGCCGTGCGTTGTTAGTGATGAAGCTGTGTGAGAGTGACTTGACTTGTAAGCTGTATCTGAGTTAAGTTGCTTTTGATGAAGAAAAGCGTGCATAAATATTTGATATACAATACTTGATAGTGTAATACCGATGACGACTACGACTACGACGACGACGTTGACAAAGACTGAGCGTTCATGACTCAAGTTGCTGCACATATGTAGTTAAAAGAGGGGCAGCGTTTGGGGGAGTAGAAGTGGGAAGAACTAGTGTGTAAGTCTATGACACTCTGAACACAGTTTATTAACCTGTAGATTGTCTCTGGCGGCAACTTGAGTTTGATGCTGATGTACTCATGCTGTGGTGCAATGAACGCATTTTCTTTCTTTCTAAGCTATCATAAAATTCAAAAATCAATAAAAGGAATGTAAAATCTGACATTTCACAGGTAATTTGCAAAATGTGGTTTTAGATTTTCACATAAGAGGCGTGTAAGCTAAGTAATGAGAGTGAATATTTTCGAATATATTATTTAAACAGTTTTATAATTCTCGCAATTCGCTAGCGACGTTTTTTCCATTCCTCAAAATAGTGCTGGAAGTAGAATATGGAGACAGATTTACGCTCGATTACGATCGATTATTCGGTAACTATGAAGCCCCTTTTTAACAGCAATAAAAACTTGCAAATTCATTTGTAGTTCATCGAAATACTTACAATAATTTGGAGTAATGCAAAAACGAGAAAATTGGTAGCCGTAAGAAATGAACCCATGGACGAGTCGTGGATTTTTCTTATGTTAACAGCTGCTTCAACGACAAAAAAGAAAGTAATTTTTATATCGAATTGTGATACGCACCGAAAAATGGAAAAAAAAAATAGTAGCTACCGATGGATGGATAATTGAACATTACATTTTTAACCAATTTTTCTATTTTCGGACAAAAAAAAAATGGATGTAGTTCATAGCACATCTGTACTAGCTTTTAAGACTGTTTACAATTAGCTGAATAAGTTTAAACGTGGTCGTACTTTTACAAGTGAAGAATATTGTTCGGAACGTCCAATTGAGATGACTACTGAAGAAACGATTATCAAAATTTATAGTATTGTTCTTAATGAACACCGAATTAAGTTGTGTGAAATAGTTGAGATGGTAGTTACGTATATCTCAATAGAACCTGCACGTATTGTATATATCCGAATACAAAAGCTATCCGCAAGATGGTTGTCCGGCTTACTCACAATTGACTATAGACGCAATCCTGTAACAACTTGGAAGAAGTATTTGGTGATGTTCAATAGCAATCTAACCTTGGACATATGTAGATTCATTACAACACACCCGAGACCAAGTAACACACGAAACAGTGATTATCTGCGAAGGGATCGGTACCGAAAAAGGCCAATGCCAAAACAAGAACATGGCAAGAAGTTTGAAGATTGATTAACTTGAAAAAGAGAAAAACAATCAACGGCATAAAAGATTACAACATATTAGATCGTTTCAATGATGATTTGAAGAAAAACGACCGCATTTCGCATAAAAGATCTATTCCAACCAGACAATACACAAGCGCCATGGCGAAACTCCATAAATTGCACTAAGAATTTCACCATCATTCACCATGTTCTCTGGATTTAGCACCAAACCTGAAAATTTGGCTCTTTGTTAAAAGATTTGGGTCGAATGAAGGCGTCATTTTGAAGGCTTTAAGAAATTGTATAATTTGGAAGGCATCCTAAAATTAGAGGAAAGTTGGATAAAATTTACTGAAAAATTTAAATGAATTAATGTGATTGAGAGGACTTTTTAGACTACTCTCGTATTTAATGGTCTTACCTGTAAGCTACGTAAATGTATCTTTAAATTAAATGTAGAAAAGTAGAGTAAATTCAAATATAACTCTCCTAAAATCTAAGAGACAGAAAGTCAAATTGCGTATAAGAAACATTCTATTAATTTATTTCTTTTTTTTCAAATTATCCATTTAGTTCTCAACTAAATCTCTTGGCATCTCATTCACACTTTGCTATGTTCTATGCGACAAATGCGCTAAATTGAACTGCTACGAACTAAATTAATCTGTTGTCGCGACAAGTCGTCGTCGTCGTAGTCGTCATCATCATCATCAAGTCAAAATCATCGCAAGCCAGCCAAGCAAACAGGAAGTCCTTAATAAGCGAGTGAGCTACTATATACGTATGTGTGAAAGAGCGTTGGAAATGTGCGGGCGGACGGGACGGGACGGAACGGCGTGGAATGGATACAATGCGTCTGCCCGACCAAGTTTCTATTTGCGTGCACAAGTTCAAACTCGATAAACGACACACCAAGTGTCAAATCAAATAAAATTTTAGCGCATGTCCCACACACGACACGCGCGAAGCCAAATGGCGACAACTACGAGTACAAACCACATACATATATATAAATTTTTTTAACTGACTACTACTGCAAGTACTAAAACTACATCTCATCGACAACGGCTGCAATGACTGCGGATTGTTTGAATTGAACTGTTTATGTTTTGTGGCGTTGATTTTGACGCTGTCGATGAGCGATTGAGTTGATTTCTGGTATCTGCTCTGCGATGAACGCCTGTCGCACTTAATAAATTGTCACACAGATCGAAAAGTTGTGGGCGTTCAAGTGACCTCGACCCGATGATGTTATTGATTATGATGAATTCAATCGATTAGCTTTTAATTGTTAAACGATTTGAAATATCTTCGATATATCATACGGGTTTGAATTAAAAGAGAATCTGTTGAAAAAGAAAACATGGCACAGCAAACCCAAAAAAAAATATGTGCTAATAATTTTGAAGCTGTATGTCTATTTCTGGGCGCTCTTCTTTTCGAATTTTAAAGATTGAAATTTGAAACTTGATTTTAATATTAGGTACATACATACATACTTTCCCAGCTGATCCGGCTTCTGAAGATATACATATGTAGGTGAGCAGTGGACACATATCTCCCACTCCATGGATACGGCTGCCAAGGAGGTCATTGGGTACACCAGATCTGTGACAAACCCTTGGTATGACGTGGAGTATCGCTAAGCTACTGCAGAGAAAGACGCCGCTTACAAACAAACTCTGCAGTCGGGAGCAATGCGAGCTGTTAGAGAGCGATATTGTGAGAAACGGAGAGAGGAGAAACGCATTTTCAGACGCAAAAAAAAGGAACAAGAAAGGCGTGAGCTTGAGGATGCTATGTCAAAGAAATGAATCTCGAAAGTTTTATCAAAAGGTCAAGCGTCTGACCGAAGGTTTTAAGCCCGGAGTTTCTTTCTGCAAGGACAATGAAAGAAGTCTGGTTACAGATGCACAGGAATCACTGGGACTATGGAGAAGTCACTTCTCTAAACTACTTGCGGGCGATAAAGAGAATAATACCGCCGATAGAGAAGCATACCTAGAACCACCAATTGATAATGGCTCTCTTGTAGAGCCACCGAGGTCGACTGAGTAATTAAAAAGCTGAAAAATAACAAAGCGGCAGACTCCGATGAGCTGCCAGCTGAGTTATTCAAGACCGGTGGCGGAGAGTTGTTAAGGCGTATGCACGATGAATGCATGCCCAACGATTGGAATCTCAGTGTTCTTTGTCCTATCTACAAGTAAGAAGACCCCGCTGTCTGCGCGATCTACCGGGGAATAAGGCTCCTTTCAATAGAATACAAAATTCTGTCCCGCGTGCTGTGTAAACGGCTGGAGCTATACACGAATGAACTGAGCGCAAAAGCATGGACGCTGACATCAACGGATGCAGCGTCTTTAGGAGTGTTCGAGAGAAAGATTCTTTGTACGATTTTTGGTCCCCTTAGAGTTGGCGTCGAGTTTAGGACCTGTATGAACCACGTGCTGTAGCACGAGCATTAAATTCCAGCAACTGCACTGGGCTGGTCACCTCATCAGGATGAACCCCGAAGCTCCAGCACTAAAGGTTTACGACAGAAACCTGAACTTGATTGGTGGACGGAGTCAGAGAGGACGTCCGAGCTTAAGATGGCAAGATCAGGTCTTTGATGACCTGAAGAAGCTAAACTAAACTACACCGAATGGTGCGCTTTCCTACGTGCGACCTTGACCGATAGACGGTTGTAGAGCCACCTAAGTAAATAAGTAAATATTGATATTAGAATTACCCATTTTAGACGTGTAACTTAATCACAGTTCTAGCGATATATAGTACGTTTCGGTCGGGCTTGCCATTCATTCTCGACGTTGATTCAAGTGAAGTCGTAAATCGAAAAATTGAAATATACCTTTAGCTAATTTGCATTTCATCGTTGGATTATAATATTACCTTAGTAATATTTTAAATTTTACTTTGTCATTTAGTGTGATTATTCAAAATGAAACATTGATGTAAATGGCGTCAGCAGTCATAACATCATTAGTTTCAACAATAAGTGCAAAGAATTGATATAGATGATCCTATACACCGAATATTTTATATGCAACTAAAATGCCTGAAAAAATGGATGTTGATATAGAAAATATCTTGTGCTCGTCAAAAATATAGAAATAATAACTATCGCAAAGTTGTGAGCAGTATTCTTTTATTTTTTTGATTATGTTCAAGCGATGTGTTTGTTTTGGCGTGTTTCAACAAGCACATTTCATGATGTAGTTTGCAACTCATGAATTTTTAAAAATACGTGCTTATGCAGAGAATAAATAACTAATCATATTCAATTTTCTCAAAGGCCTCTATAAACGTGTATTAATCAAAATTCGAGTGCTCAACGCCTAAATCTCGAAGACTATAATGGATAAGGACAACTATATTTTTCCTACATAGATTCTGACTTTTATGGGCTTAGCAAGTTTAATAAATACATCAAATTGTTGCAAAAATGGGTATATGAGACTCTCTGGGACCCGTCTACTTTTAGGTTTTTTATATTGTATATGAATTGTAGCTTGTTCTTTTTATTTACATTGAGAAATATTTGATCCAATTTGTCAATGTTACAAAGAATGTTTTAACCGCGGAGAAACGTGTTACGAATTCAGCTACATGCTCTCATCAGTCTGCACAAAACTCCCCACGATTTTCAATTTTCGTTACAACGGTTTTACGCAGGGAATAAAACATAAAATGTATTTCGGTTTTGGTTCCGGGTTTAGTACGTACCGAAACGTGTATTCCAGTATAAAGTTATATACCGGTTCTAATTTTTTTCGGTATTCGGTTTCGGTACGGTTCTTGGATTTTAGATTTTCATTGGATTATAGATTATAGTTTAGTACCGTTCAGTATAAGAATTCTTTAAAAAGAAGAAGAAGATTATTACTAAGGTCAACATTTCAAAGAAAGATTTATTACATGTTATTTAATTTTTTTTTTTATTTTTTTTTTTTTGAATTAAACTATTCTTTATTCAAGAGTAAGTAAATTAAAACATATATAAATTTTTATACTTTTCACACATAAACTTTGTCACGGAGTTTATAACGTATTCAACGAAGCATAGGAGTTCCCATAAAATATATATATATATATATATATATATATATATATATATTATATATATATATATATATATATATATTCTTGATCAGCTCGACGAGACGAATCGAACTTACCATGTCCGTCTGTCCCGTCTGTATGCATGAAAACTAGTCCTTTTTTAAGACATCGTTCTAAAATCGGGTATGGATACTTCCTACATTCCTAGGTTGAACATATGTCACAACTATCATGCCACGCTGAGTTTTAGGTTAGGTAGCCACCATACAAACCCACAGTCCACTTTTCGAAATTTGTATGAAATGTTTTTATAGCCAACCGATTTCTAAGCGGATCATAATAAACTTAACGCTTGAAAACAAACGCTTGACGCTTACTTGTGTAGCTGGAACTGCGAAAATAACTTTAGACTATTCGAATAGTTCTGAGAAATTAGTGAGTAAGTTTCTAACCATATATGGTATCAGCTGTTTCTAGTTTTCCTTTGAACATTATGCATAAGTACACTATGCGAAAGTATTTTTCTTAGAAAAAAAAAATAAAAGTGAGAACCGAAACTATACCGGTACAAATGTGTTTGTACAAATGTTTTTGTTCCGGTAAGGTTCTTTCATTTTATTTTAAAACAATTAAAATGTCGGTTCTAGTTCCGTTTTCGGTTCTCAGTTTGAATCGGTTAATATCCTGGTTTTATATCCTGGTTTTACTAGCCATAGACAAGAGTTAAACAAATATAGTATGCTTAAATGGGAAATGCGTTTATCGTTGGATACATATAATTACATATGATACACAGAGCGTCTGTTCTGAGATGCATGAGCGGCCAGCAAACTGATGAGAACTCATACCTGAGTTCGAAACATGAGTTTCCGCGTCTAAAATATTCTTTGTCACAAATTTATTGCTATTGTTTTTATTTCTACTGTTTTTGTATGGTAATTTTATTTATTATAACCAATATTAACTTAAAATTTGGTATGGATGCATCTTATGGTCAGGGATAAACTATATAATGAAACAAAGTTTGTTTCAATACATAAAACATTCGCTGAGATAATTGAAATTAAAGTTAAAATTTCAGATTTTTTTATGGTGTACGTAGACTTTTTCGAGCAAGTGTAACTATTAAGAGTTGCAACATATTGGCTTGCCATCGGATAAACTAAAATTCAACTAAATCCAGTCAGTGAAAGTGAACTAGCTAAACTTAGAGGATATTTAGGGATCAGTTGCAAAAAACCAGCTTCGGTTTCAACTTTCAGAAGTATGTTGCGAAAGTAAGTTCGTTAAAATTTAAAAATTTTTCACATTTCTTGTCATGATTTTGTGATTTGAATTCAGTTGTGTTGAATGTAAAGTAAAGTTAAATCGAAAACGTGAAAAAACGTGAAAAAATTACCATTTTATCGAAATTATTTTTACAAAATCTTCTCGAAAGCGAAAACCAAAACTGAATTGTAAAACTGGATTTTCTTACCAATTTTTTAGTTTTTTACTATTCTACATTAGCATTTTGAATAATTCTATATTCCGCAAAAGGTTTCCATATAACCCACTTAAAGAAAAGTTCACACAATACAAGATATTTTTCTGTTGGAGATTTGTTTTTCTCTTTTTCTTTTATTTGCATTTAAATAAATTTTTTGGATTTTATTTCTATTAAATTAAATAGTTTATTAAATATAATTTAATTTTTTTTAAGTAGATATGTGACAACAATTTTTTCGTTTTCTATTTTTCTGTTTTTACAAATTTAGATATACTATTTACAAGTTGCCTCAGCGCTTCTTTAGAGAAGAGAATAGTACAGAGACTGTTCCCAATTCAAACTATAATTTAATTAGTGCTCAGTCGCTTTATGCAAGAAACTAAAGGCGTTTTTTTTTTTACTTTAACTTTTTTTATGTACATACTGCATAAATACTGCATTGGACCCAACACGATACCGCCGCCATTTAAACCGTCAGCAGCAGCACTCAGCTATTGCGTGAAACAACCGTCACCGGTTTGAGTATGGGCGCGGGTGGTTGATTGATGTTGTTGTTGTTGTTGTTGTTGTTGCTGTTGCTGCTGCTACTGTTGGGGCTTATTGTAGGTGATAGCGTTTGCGAATGTGACATTTGATTAGGTGACGCTGGCTGTTGCTGTTGCTGTTGCTGTAGGTGTTGTTGTTGTTGTTGTTGTGCCAAATGTGTCAAATGTGTGCCTGGTGGCGGCTGCTGCTGATGCTGCTGGTGCTGCGGTCCACGATGTCCACTCCCCGCAGCAACTGCTGCTGCTGCAGCAGCAGCTGCTGCCAATTGTTGTCTTTGATGTGCCGCCAATGCAGCAGCAGCAGCATGTTGTTGCAACAATTGCTGATATTGCAGGCGTTGATAGAGTTCTGTGGTGGGTGGCAGCGCTGCTGCCGCCGCTGGATGTGTATGCGCACCAAGTAAACGTTCCATACTATTACTATAACTGGCTGCTGCTGCAACGGCAGCAGCTGCTGCAGAATTTGGCGCTGTACCGGCGCCAAATGCAGCACCTGGCATACCCGGTGGCATGCCGTGTGCAGTAGTCTTTGGTGCAAAAGGATTATAGCGATTATACATGCTGGCTAATAGTCCGGGCGCTGCTGCTGCCGCCGCAGCGCTACCAGGATACAGGAACTGTCCAAACTGTGTATAACCACCGAGACTCGGAAACATGGGTCCGATAAGTGAACGCTTAAAGGCAGCCAAACGTGAACGTGATGCAGCGGTAGTGCGCCTGCGCAATTTGCCCGTTGAACCGCCTATGAAAACATCTTCCGCTGATGGATCAAGCATCCAATAGTTGCCCTTCCCAGGATCATCGTAATGACGCGGCACCTTGACAAAACATTTATTCAAACTAAGATTATGACGTATTGAATTTTGCCAGCCTTGTTTGTTATCACGGTAATATGGAAAATTGGTCATTATATACTCATAGATGCCATTGAGTGTCAAACGCTTTTCCTGACTCTGACGTATGGCCATCATAATGAGCGCATTATAACTGTACGGTGGCTTTTCGTTACCCTTCTTATCCTTTATGGGTTTGGCGGTGCCACCGTCGGATTTTGACTCTGCATCACCGTCGGTGGTTTCACCATCACATTCAATTTCATCGCCTTCCTCATCGTCGCCCATAATCTCGGCATCGATAACATCTGCCTCATCGAGATCACTGTCAGCGGTAAGTCGTGTAACGCTCAGTTCGCTGCCGTCGGTGGTGCATGGTGGTGGCGACATGCTAGTAACATCCAAATCTGATTCCGCATCTTCGCTAGCATCATCGAAACGTTCTTCGGAGCCAAGCGGTGAGATGCAATGCCGTCGATTTACTACAGCGGCAAGTGGTGTTGTTAATAAGGAATTGTTATTGTTGTTGTTGTTGTATTTTGCAACGGCAGCGGCAGCGGCGGCACCATTGAAGTCGTGTTGCTGTTGTTGTTGTTGTTGCAAATGTAATTGCTGCTGCTGATGCTGCTGCTGGTGATGTTGTTGTTGCTGCTGCTGCTGGCTAAAATGCTGCTGTAACTGTTCATCATCCTCGACATTATTGTCGTTATCCGTAAGCGTTTCGGGCAGTATGGCATTGATCGAGAAGCTCGATTTAAGGTGTGGCGTGCGTGCCATTTTCATGAGTAATGTGGTAGCGTTGCTTAAACTGGGCGGCAGAAAGGATGGCGGTGGTGTTGGCTGCTTCGTTGTTGTTGTTGTTGCTAATGTTGCTGTTGAGATCACGTTCTGACACTGTTGCTGTTGTTCACTGAACTCATGTGGCGTATTTTTTACCATGGTTTTTGCACAAATGTATTTTTATTTTATACCTATATGTATATTTATTTTTTGCTCATAAATTCATATTTTATTGCATATAATTGTTTAATTTATTATTATTATTATTATTAATATTATTAATATAATTGTTATAGTTGTTGTTGTTTTTAATTAATTTTTAATTAAGCTATTAGAATTTTATATCACAAATTAGTTGCTTTCACTACACGCGCGTTCTATATTCGTTCCGTTCTTGTTTAATCTTTTTTCATCGTGTTTCGTTAAGCCGTGCGCGCAGTTCTCGTTTCGAAAAAATCAAAAAATATTTCACGTCCGCTTGGCTATGGCGTTTTGTGTAGACTAACGAAGAATTCCAGTTTAGATTTCGAGTTGGCAGGCAAAAGCAGCGCAGCAAGTAGAGTTTTTTTTCTTTGTTTTTGTTATTTTTCTCATTTTTTTTTTTTTTTTTTTGTGTGCACGTTTTCCAATATAGCGTACCAAACCGGTTCTTTAGTGTTACCACCCCTAAAAGTAGCCAGTAGCGTTTGTGGAACGTGTTCGTGCTCGCTCTCACTTATGCATTTTGCGTTGGTTGTGTGCACGCGTTCTCACGTGCGCTCTTTTGCTTTCTTTCTCTTGCTATAGCTACAAGATGTCAGCCAATGTGACTGTTATGTAGACTTCTTTTTATTTCGTATTGTTATTGTTATTGCTGTTGCTTATTGTTGTTGTTGTTGTTTTTGTTTATTGCTGCTTATATTGTTTTTATTGGAATTTCGTTATTCTCATTCGTTGCTAATTGTTGCAATGACACACATGCTTTGGCTTTTTATTATTACTGTTGTTGTTGTTGTTGTTGTTGCTAATTTAGCTTTGCTTCTTTTTTTATATGCATGCATGCATGTATGCATACCCTACATAATGTGTGTAATAAGTAATAATAAAACTGCTAAAAACTTTGCAACGAATAAACATGTTTTATTAAAATTATTTAAACTGATATTTACATACTACATACGTTTTAATCAGGGAATGAAACCGAAACTTATTCCATAAGATTAAGGTTTCACTTTCGTTGCAGCGTAATTTGTAAAATGGTGTTACAAAGGGAGAGGGTGTTTAAATTAGCAAAAATTTACTTTACGTAAAATGTGTAAACAGCCCCTTTTGAGGTACACATTATACTTAAAAACAGCATTATAACACTAGTTTACAGCAAAAAATTAAACTTTTCCTTACACTTTTTATGCGCGTCGCACATAAATAGTTTTTGGTTTTACTATTCGTGCTTTATGAAGAAATATGGGTTGGATTTCATAGACATGCGGTTTCACTAAGTGTGCGGTTTCTTCGTCAAAGAATGTTCAATGCAATCAAATACAACAGTTATAAAACTAATGGACAGTTTTTCAGAAGCCTATGAAAAAACTGTGGGTTTTTTCTGTAACAAATCGTGGACGCCGAGCAGTACTATTTGCAGCAGTTGTCAGACGATTGTCCTTTATCTTTTTTTTTTTTGGTCGAGAGAAGGCCAATGCTCTGCAGAGAACCGACAAATTATGAATTTAATTTTTATTTATGTTTAATGAAAGAACCAAAGGGACTTCGTGTTGCAGTTTATACAGATATGCCTTCTGTTACAAACTGTGAGCCGTATTCCGTAATGCTACGAAAATATTACGCCATTGGCATGCACAACTCGCAATGTTTTAATTAATTCTCGTTCATTTGAACAGATTGTCATAGCAAAATATTCAATTTCGATTTCCAGGCTTAAATATGACAATTAAGCTGAGTTTTCTGTTCAGACATATGGGTTTAGGCGCAGAAAATCTGGGCGCTGTAAGCGTTAAAAAAAAATCTTAAAGGTTTCACCAAAACATGACTGAAATAGAGAGAAGATATCAGGGTTATTGGTACTGATAAAAAATATAAAAGTTGAAGTTTAAGTTCATTTCTCACAACACCTCATCTTTCCATATTTTTTTTTTTCTGGAAACCAATTCTTTAAGAGTCCGAAAAGAAACGCTCAATTACCTGTCTATGACTATGATAATACATTTCTGTCATAAAAATAAATGAGTGTAATCAACATGAAGAGTAATTAGTGTAATTAGCTTAAAGTCTTAATTTCATCTTTTTCATTTAACGTTCATAACTTTTTTAAACAGCTTCTTAAAACAATCTGAGTTTGTTCTGGTTCAGATCACGACTTTTATTTTTAATTATATTCAGATACCTGTCGGAATTCCACTACACTGCTACACGCTGTTTAAAAAACTAAACTACGTAGCAAAACAAGAAGACATATTCAAAAAGAAAACATTATCACTCAAAAACTATACACACTGAATCAACAATATACTCCACTATAGGAGGGACAGATCCAGAACGCTCTCTTAAAGGGAGAAATCTACTACTGTTAGGGGGAACTCTCTAAAAAGAAAAAATAGAAGCAAACCATGAAAAAAAAAACAAACAAAAAAAAACAAGACGATACCAATTTAAACGTTGTTAGTATTTTTTTGCTCTATTAATTTATTTTATGAAAATGAACCGAAGAAAATATTTTTGTACTGAACCAAAATGCTGTTGCCTCCCAATCGATCAGCCAATGACTATTAATATTTGTTTCAAATTGAAGCTCTTTATATAGGATTAAGTTACGTTAAGTGTATTAAAATTGAATAAACAAGTTGTTTGTGAGATATCAATGATTTGTCTGTTGTATTTGAAAGGCCTACCAAAACTTTTGAATTATGATATCGTTCAAATTGCCACCGCCGCGGCGACGCTAGGTGGCGGCTATCCGAGAGTTCTAATTTTCGTTTTTCGTTCACTACGGCGCATAGATCGGACCGAATTAGAGCGATGACACGGGTTATATTGGCTTTGAGGGAGTCGGTAAGTTGCGGCTTATTATCCTACTTAAGGATACCCCACAAGAAAAAGTCTAATGGAGTCAAATCGTACAATCTCTGTGCTCAGTTCTCGTCTTTTTTTATAATTTTTTATCTGTTTTTTTTTTTTACATAATTTTTTTATCAGTTTTATTATTTGCACGTGTTGCTCGACGCTGTAACTTGCCTTGGTGGCTTTAGTGTCTGAAAATTTAGGAAAATTATCGTCAGTTAAAACCACATGACCGCCATCTACCTGTCAGTATTTGATAATCCGTTAGTTTGATATAACAATTTAATAGCCCAAGAATTTATTAAGTCCTTAGAGAAATAAGAAGAGGTAAAAAAGTTTAGGCTCCGTGCGTTTTTAAGCATACCCAGCAATTTAGAATGTATTTAATTTAGTTTTTCCTAGAACATTCACTGAATGTTATGTTTTCACTTCTTATTATGTGATTTGTGCTATTGATTTGAGCTAAAATAGCTGCCGATATTCATTTGAGTTCTGAGATACTAAATGTTATTACAGTGAATAAATATTTTTATCAGTTTGTCTGAAAGTTTGTAAAGCATTAAAGGACGAGACGAGTCGATCTAGCCATGTCCGTCTGTCTTTCTGTCCGTCTGTATGTTGTTGCGCATTTTTTGGGGACCAATTTTTATGCTATCCAGTTGAAATTTTGCACATATACTTCTTTTTATTGTAGTTTAATAAATAGAGTATCAAGATTTACCTGCCACGCCCACTATTTGGGTTAGCTCCCATACAAACCTACTGCCCACTTTTGACTTTTTGTAAGAAAACTTCTTTATTAAAGTCTATATTAGGTTGAAATGCAATGTGGTGCCTTTTTATGGTCAGCCGCTTAACATACATAGACTAACGGACGTGGCCCGCCCACTATTTGGGGTAGCTCCCATACAAACCTATGATCTACTTTTGACTTTTTGTAAGAAAAACTTTTTTATTAAAGTCAATATTAGGTTGAAATGCGATATGGTGCCTTTTAAGAGACAGCCGCTAAACATACAAAGACAATTGGGCGTGGCCCGCCCACTTTTTGAGGTAGCCCCCATACAAACCCACCGTGCAATTTTGTGTTTTTTATGAAAAAATCCGTCATTTAGATCAATATTAGCTTGAAATTTTAATTTGTGGATTTTAGTGGACAACCGCTTCATATACATATACAAAGGGGCGTGTCCCGCCCACTATTTGAGGTAGTCCCATATAAACCCACAGTTCAAAACGTCAATATCAACTTGAAATTCGATATGGCGGCAACTTACACATCTACTACATCGCTTCATACACATCTACTATTGAGCGTGTACCACCAACTTTTTGGGGTAACCCTATTTAAACCCCCACTTTTATGTATTACAATACTATTTAAAGTTTCGTGTGAATGGTATTAGAGCTTTGGTTCAACCGAAGTTAACATTTTTTCTTGTTTAATATACTTTTAATGAAAAAAAGGTATAAACACTTCGTATTTGCTGAAACCATAATGTATTCGTTTAAAAAAGTTTATTCTCGCCCTTTTTATTATATCCTTGCTTCCGTTTAGATTCTCTCATTCTCCACACCAGCCGAGCGGCATCGTAAATACAATCTGATTATGGAAGGCGAGAGTGGGTTGCATTTTGATACGCTTATGAACCACTTTTGTTGTAGTTGTTGCTGTTAATGTTATTGTTGTTGTTTCTGGTTTCGCTTCTTGTTGTATTTGCTCATTTTTTGCGAGCAGATGTTTTGCATTATTTGTGCTATAATATTTTTATTGTAGTTGTTATTGTTTTCACAAACATGTACAACATTTTTTACACACACAAATGCATATACATACACACATACATACAAATATACACACATAAGCATAAGCGAATATTGACATTAATAACTATGTAGCCATTGTTGTTGTTGTTGTTGTTTTATTAAGTTTCTGTAGTTCTTTTGTTTTGTTGTTTTATACATTGTTTCTGCATTTTTTTATACCCTGTGCTGTCCGTCTGTTCGTCCTCAGTTACTATATGAAAATATACTAATATTTTTAATATAGTCTCAGAATTTGATGGACTTGAATAAGTTTAACATAAATTTATACTTCATCATATTTAATCAATTCATTACATGTTAAAACAAGACTTAGGGATCCATTACCAGCACCGCGTAGAGTATTTTTTCAGTTATTTAAGTCTCAAATAAATACAACAGCTCAAAAACTAGTTGAAGTTGGAAAAATTGTAATCGCAGCGCAAAATTTGAATGTCTCGAAAATTTTCCGCAGTTTTAAAAGATCTTGTCATTCACCGCTACAAAGACTTATAACCAACTTTGCAGCCCTCTTACTTTCAAACTTGTTCAAATTTTAGTCTAGCAAAATTTGAGTTGGGTAAAAAAGTATGCCCAAACGCATATTATTAAAAAACGTTTGCTTTTATGTTTAAGACATTCATATTTGTAATTCAAATCCAGACGCAAGATAAGTACAATATTTTCATTTTCATATCTCGTTAACTATGAAAATTTATTCAAAACAAGATGAAACGTTAAATTCGGTAGAACCGAAGCTTCAATACCCTTCACAAGCATTTAACCGATTACTGTCACGTCTATTAATGCTCTAGTGATAATTTGACGCCCCATTCCAATTGTTACGTGGTTAGCTTGAAAAATAATATACAATAATACACACACTACGTGTAAAGAGTATAAAATGTTGAGTACTAATTATAATTTTTTGTTCACACTTATTTTCGTTTCCTGAAAACTGTTTGCTAGCATTCGAGTAAAAAAATGGAATTGGTAAAAACTAAAAGATTTATTACTACACAGTAAAGAGAGAGTTAAATGCGGTGAAATTTAATATAATATTAACACTGTTGATCAATTATAATTTTAAACATACACAGTGTGATCTAAAAATAACCGAACTTTTTAGTTATAAAACGAAACAAGCATGGTATTATGTTTCAAAGCTAATATTTATTCAAAATACCATCCGTTTAACTCAATACAACGTTTGGAACGCACAATCAATTTATACATAGACTTTTGAAACTCGCTTCTTTAGCACCTGTGTCACGGCTGTTTGTATGGCTGAAATGTCATCGTAAAAGACTCCTTTCATTTCAGTTTTAATTTTTGGCAAGAGAAAATAATCGCACGGTGATAAATCAGGCGAATACGTAGGTTGGTCGATGAGACAAATCTGTTTTGAGGTGGGGCATTATCATGCAATACAAACAGCTGCTTCCCTTTCCAATATTCGGGCCTAACACATAGAACTCTCGACCACAAACGATGTTAAACTTGTAAATCTTCTAGAACTATTTCCGTGCGAACAACACCCTTGGAATCATTGAAAGTTATCAACATTGTCTTTGATTTCTGAAAACGACTTGACTTTCATTCTGCATTCTGCTTCAGGATCATATTTAGAAAACCATGCTCATCACCAGCTATGATCGAATCAAGAAAATCTGGACCATTTTCAGCTGTTGAAATGATGTCTGTGCAATACTCAATACGAGCGATTTTTTGATCATCATTTAACTGATGTGGAACAAAACGTGCACGTGCACCTTTCTTTTACCAGAATCTTCAGTTAATATTTTGTAGATTGTTCAGTAAGATGAATTTAATTCTTCTGTCAGCATTCTCACAGTGAAATTTGCATCGCTAGCGTATATTTCACTTAGTTTTTCCACTAACTCAGCACGATTAGGTGTTTCGGGTCGTCCAGGTCTGGGATCATCACGACCGTTTTTAAATCGTGTAAGCCACGCGTTAACTTGAGTACGACTCATACAATCATCATCACAAAATTTTTTAAAGTAATTTGTAAGTCTCAGCAAACTTTTTACAGAGTTTAAAAAAAAAAATGTAATATTTTCTCTTTTGTTTTTACGAAATAACTACAAAAACTGCTGTTATTAAAACGTGTGTCATTTTGTAACCTGTCAAACGATTAGCATGAACTTAGCTGCTTTCGAAAGAAGAAAAATGTACCTTTCTAACACTGCTTACATTTAAACTTTTAATTTGTGATTTAAATTAAAAGTTCGGTTATTTTTAGATCACAGCATGTATGTATATTTTAGTAAATGAAATTAAATATTATTTGAAATTGGTTTTAGTACTTGAAAGTTGGTTCGAATTTAGCGGAGATATCGACAAAATACATAAAACATGTCAGTTTCACTACAAAAATACTAGAATTCTGGTAACTTTAAGATTTGTCTGAATTTTAACAACAGTTGTAAAATTACCAACAACCTGCTTTTCAGTTGTTTACATTTGCTCAAAACTTGCCTAAAAAAATGTATAAAAATTAATTTTTGTGGCTTTATTAAGTGACTACTTTCTCGAGAACTGTACTACATACCAAAAATAATCTATGGTTTTAGTAAATTTTTTCCAACTGTCTTTTTTGCGTAGACAAACTTCCGATATCGTCAATCACATTTTTCTATATAAATGAATTGAAAGGGGAAAGCTCAACACACAGTGACGGATTTTACTGGACCGTTTATATATAATGCGTTCGCTAACAATTTGCGAAAAAAAAAATTTGAGTTACAAATTCATGCCAGATTTTTTCCTATACTGACTCAACTAATGTACGAAAAGTAAAATTTTGTGTTGGCTACAATCACATGTTTGAAAACAAATCAAATACAGAACACGTAATTAGTGCACTTCATAAAAAATTAAACATTTTGCTTAACATTCTTAGCTCGTTTACCAATCAAATGAAAGCAATTATAGTACTATTTAATTCACTAAAGAAAGTATATACATCATTCATATGTACTACATATATACTTACTAATGCAATATTGAGACAAAATAATTACATATGTATGTATAAATAATTTTTGCCCTCCAAACAAATGAATGTACTTGTATGCAATACTAAGAAATTCAAAAGCAGCTGCTAACATTCACATATTGAATTAGACCAAACACATACGAGTACCTACCTATCTACATATTGCATGCATTTTTCATTGAATTGTTGTTTCATAACTATTTATAATAATTGTTTTTCATATATGCACGTTTTGGGGGCGTGCATAAGTAAAGAAATGCAATCATTGCGAAAATTATAAAGAGGCAAATTGGCGCTGATTGGAGAGAATGACAACAGTTGTATAAAGCAAAGCAAAGCAAAGCAAAGTAGTGAAAAAATAAAGCAAAAAATGCATTAAAAAAAGCACTAAAAACATGTTTTACTACCTGAGAAACAACAACAAAAACAACAGCAAACAGAAAGTTCAAAGCAGCAGCAGCAGCAACCACAGAAAACCACAATAATAAAAGCATGCAAAGTATCCACAACCGCCATGTTGTTAAAGTGGAATTTACATACATTAATATACAATTACAACAAATTGCGCTGCATACTAACGGAATTTTGCGCCATTTGTTTGGCTGAGTGTGTGTGTGTGTGTATGTGTATGTTTGTTTTTTAAGTGCTACGCTATTGGATTGAAACGCTTTTGTGGAGACTTTGGTTGGGAGCATATGGAGAGCATCATTTTGTGCTGTGCTGCAGATTATGGTTGAGCGTGTGCTTCAAAATAAACTCCACAAAATGGAAGAGAGAAAGAGTGTGAGTGCGTGAGTGGAGAAACAGCAACAGCGCTCCACTATGTGTTAAAGAAAACAAAATGGCGTTTCCAGCGCTCTCATTTTATTATTAAACATTTTGATTGAACTTTTTATTGGATTTTCAATTAAATATTATTATTAATTTTTTGTTGTTTGTGCGTGTTTTGTAAACTTTTCAAAGAAGTTTCTGTTAAATGTGTATTTATTTATTTTTTTTTTTTTTTTGAGTACAGGAAAAGTTAAGCATAATTGTTTGGTTGTTAAATTATTTTGGGGAAAACTTTTTTGATATGTTAATTCAATGGAATTTAAAAAAAAAAAACGGCCAGGTGCGAGTTGGACTCGCGCACGAAGGGTTCCGTACCATTATCTATAAAAAAAATCATGTCATGTCCCACTTAAATATTTGTTTTGTTTTATTTTATTTTAATTTAATTATGTATTTTTAAAGTGAATATATAACTAAATATTCTGTGAATATTTCAAGCGTCTACCTGTTGCCGTTATCAATATCAAGCAAAAACGAGCCAAAAAATCACTTTTGTTGTATGGGATCCCCCATAAATATTTATTTTATTCTGTTTTTTAGTATTTGTTGTTATAACGGCAACAGATATACATGATCTGTGAAAATTTCAAATGGCTAACTATCACCTGCCTGGTGACAGACGGCGAGACAGACGGACGGACAGCGGAGTATTAGTAATAGGGTACCGTTTTACCCTTTGGTACGGAACCCTAAAAAAAGAACAAAATCGATTGTTTTTTTTTTTACTATTAAAAAATAAGTACATATGTATATAAACATATACATATCAAAATAATCTCAACTGTTCTAATAAACTGAAAACCTGGACAAAATAATTTAAACTTCTGTATGTTCACGCGCGTAGCTAGGGGGATAATGAACGCCCACCATAAACCGTACAATTCTCTCCGTAGAAAAATCGACAATGTTTACATTCTTATCATTAAAAGAAAAAGAAACAAGAAAAAGCGTTAACTTCGGTTGAACCGAAGCTCTAATACCATTCACACGAAATTTTAAAAAGTATTGTAAAACATAAAAGTGGTGGTTTAAATTTGGGGCTACCCTAAAAAGTGGGCTGTACACGCTCACTACTATATGTGTATGATGCGATGTAGTTGATGTGTAAGATTCCGCCATATCGAATTTCAAGTTCATATTGACGTTTTCCATACAAATGCATAAAAGTGAACTGTGGGTTTGTATGGTACTACCTCAAAAAGTGGACGGGACACGCCCATTAGTATATGTATATGTAGCGGTTGTCCACTAAAATCCACCAAATCAAATTTCATTGATTGATATTGATTTAAATGAAGAATTTTTTCATAAAGAAATACAAAATAGCACGGTGGGTTTGTATGGGGGTTACCCCAAAAAGTGGTCAGGCCACGCCCATTAGTCTATATATGTTAAGCGACTGTCTATAAAATGGCACCATTTCGCATTTCAACCCAATATTGACTTTAATAAAAAAGTTTTCATACAAAAAGTCAAAAGTGGGCAGTAGATTTGTATGGGGGCTACCCCAAATATTGGGCGGGTCCTACCAATTAATGTATACGTCAACCATCCGACCACTAGAAGTTACCATATCAAGTATTAAGTTGATATTGACTACAATAAACAAGTTTTTCTTACAAAAAGTCAAAAGTAGGCGTTGGATTCGAATGGGGGCTGCCCCAAAAAGTTGGCGTGGCGGGACAATCTTGACACTCTATTAAACTGCAATAAAAAGAAGTGTATGTGCAAAATTTCAACTGGATAGCATTAAAATGTGCAACAACATATAGACGGACAGACGGACATGGCTAGATCGACTCGTCTCGTCGCGTGAATCAAGAATATATATACTTTATGGGGTCTACGATGCCTCCTTTAATGCGTTACAAATTTTCACATAAACTGATAATAGAAACTAGTCAATTCGCTGGCTTGCCCCGCTCTCCCTATGGAAATATCTTAGCTACGATCATGTAGTATGACATGTGGCTGCGGATTCTTAAACAATATTTTCGTATAATCCCATATGACTCTAAAAATATTCAATTTGCATTAAGTTTTTAGCAGTATTAGTTTAAAAGTGCAAAGAAAATGTATAATGATCATATGCGAGAAAATCTTAACTCGGAAGAAATTAGAACAACCCCTAATATAATCAAGTACCACAATTCTGAGCATGTAATAAAAAGGACATATGCATTGCTAATCCTAGTTTTTGAGTAGTATGCTTCAAACCAGTGCAGCCTCTCAAACAAAGTGATGCTCTACAAGACTATAATAGTGCCCCTATGAAATTAGTACAGTCTAATTTGAGGACACTGCGAGCAACGCAAACCAAAAAAAGGTTAAGCTCACGCAGAATAAAATACTAAGACAAATTGCCGAAGCTTACACGGTGACCATACTTATCTTGCTATCAGCTTGTTAGATAATTGCAGAAGGCTTCTAAGGCTAAATGCGTTGAATATGCCTTCAAAGAGGTATAAATCGTACAAGTAACTTCGAAAGGCAGTAGCCAAAGAGTCATATCTTCCCTTCGGCACTATTCACAAAGAATTTTTTTTCTTCTGTGACTATGGCTTTTTTTTACACCACATCCATAGGGTAACGAGCGTATTAAGTTTGTGCAACTACTACATGTAACAGCTAAAAAATTGAGTGCCATTCCGCATAAAGCATGCATTCTTGATCATTCTAGCCATGTCTGTCTGTGACTTCGTATGTACATCTGTATGAACCAAAAGATTTTGGTAAGTATAACTACCAACTTTGGAAATTCTGTGTTACCTCTTTCTCTTTGAAAATAGTCATCTATGAGGGGACGGAATGTTGGTCGTTGCCCCCATATGAACCTAGGCGCTATTTTGGAATTTTTGTAAGATATACTTTTAACAAATAAATACCCTTGGGCTAGGTAGACAGAGATAATCAGCAACAATAACGTCAGCCTAGAGATCAGACGAAGAATCACGCTTGCTAACCGCTGTTACTTTGGTCTCAGCAAGCAAATTAAAAGTAGAACATTCTCTCCAAGTACGATGATAAAAAACTAATACTGACAATCCCAGTCCAGCAGTATGGCGCAGAAACATGGACCCTGACATCAACAGATACAGCGTCTTTAGGAGTGTTCGAGAGAAAGATTCTTCGTAGGATTTTTGATCCTCTTAGAGTTGGCGTCGAGTTTAGAACCCGTATGAACCACGAGCTGTACGAGTATGAGCTGTGTGATTGGCTTCAGCGCATAAAATTCCAGCAGCTGCACTGGGCTGGTCACCTTATCCGGATGAGCACCTATTCTTCAGCACTAAAAGTTTACGACGGAAACCTGAACTTGATTGATGGACGGCGTCTGAGAGGACATCCGATCTTAAGATTGCAAGATCAGATCTATGATGACCTGCAGAAGTTTCGGATTTGGCGCTGGGATGCACTAAACTACACCGAATGTTGCGCTTTCCTACGTGCGGCCTTGACCCATAAACGGTTGTGAAGTCACTTAACTATGTAAGTAACTAAGTATGTACGAAGTCGAAAACACTTGGCTGCAGACTTCGTTTTTGTTTCTCGAAATTCGAACAATTTTACTTGTTTCAGAGAAAGGAGGGGAGAGAGAGAGAGAGAGAGTACATTGCATTTGCCTTGCTTAAGTAATTAATTTGCTTTTTTTAATTAAAATCTGTTAACATCTGTTTAACATATTTATAGGCCTTTTACATTGAATAATTGACTTCACAACTGTCGTCGTACACATTTATTTTATAACTTTTCGTGTATGAAGTTTAATGGCTTTGCAATATTATTTCTGATATATGAAGGTAAATTATAAAAGGATGAAAAAGAACATTACACTTCAGCATTTTCTATTTACATACTATTCTGCAGATTTTCTATAGACATGAATGTACATAGATACATTTGTATTTAACTCGTTACAAACCCAGCCTAATCGCCCAAAATGTTTGTCAATTATTTGTAGTACATGCAAACGCATTTTGTTCTATCTTTTAAGTTCGTCAAACATTATTTTGCGATTAGACAGAGCAAGAGTTAAAGCGCTTTTAACTGATCCACACATAAACCCGTGCATCAGACTCCGTTTCATGCTACAACTACATAGTTATAGCTATATATATATATATGTATTTATAAGGTTTTGTGTTTGTCTAGTGCCCCGGCTTAAGTTGCAGCATGTTTTTGAAATACAAAGATGAGCGCATTAGATACTTAACACATTTTTCAATTATCACTGCACTGGATTTACTGAATTGAATTGGATTGCAATTCAACAATCCACTTATCCAAAGAACAACTCTACACAGTTACTTAGGTTCTGCAAATGCATATGCCTATGTACGAACTCATAGGCATACATATGCAACTAAATACAAATTGTATGGTTGTATGCAAGGATTGCACTAAGATACTAAGACGTTCTACTACTTTGTATGCTTGGCTGGTTGAAAACAGTTGATTGTGCTACAAGATGCGATGCATTGTTAGAATTATTGGTTCATAGAGAGGATTGCGGCTTGCGGATTTATTTAACTGTATCACTTAAGCACACACACGACAACAAGGATACTAGGCGCGGTCTTGAGTACGAAGCACGCGCGTTTTTTTCTTCTTCTTCTACTACTTTTAAGATACAAAAGACTTCTCACACACTCATTTTCTCGATCGTCTTTACTGGTATTCGTGCGCTCATGCGCAAAACCTTAACTGGGTGATCTCATTTGTGTTTTTGGCAAATCTAAAACCTGAAATATGTATGTACTATCTACTGTAGAAGATTTGCTCATTCTTTGCTGCTCTGAATTGAATTGGCTTAAGTGCTTGAACCGTATTTGTACAATTTACAAAGATAACAAGCAGCCAACGGATCGTAGTTACTTATCTTATTACCCGGGTTAAGTGTACGGATTATGCTGTCGAAAGAGCAGCTAGTCGAGCCAAGGAGGCAGTCTTCTTATAAGCCATTGCTAAGCCGCTGCTCGGGCAGTTACAAAAGGAAAGGCTACTGCACTGAGTGAGTTGTGTTGTCAATAGTTAGTCTAGTTCAGATGCAGAAGCTGATTACCACTTACTATACATATATACTCATACTAGAACTTGTTATCCATGCAGTACTCGTCGTCGTGTGCCGTTTGTTACACTTTTTGTGTATTAAACAATAATAAATGCAACCTCTACATAAAACGTTGTTTCAAGCTGTGCGTTTCTATCTGTGTATTAATAATATACCTCGTTTCATTAATGATACAAACCCATCTTTACGGATTAGCAGTGGGTATGTGATAAATATTTTATAAAGGAAGCGCATAAATATTGTTGCTGCACATCGTCCTCGCAAACATCAAAGAAACTGTAGCACTCTTTTCTGTAGATTTAGTTAAGATTTTTCGGTTTAAGTAAATTGTTTGACCAGAATTTTTTCGAGTTGTTTGCTTATTTCGACTTGTTGTTAAGCTAACTTAAGTCTTCAGGCCTGTTCCGGTTGTCACTTTCGGGAACATAATGGTAATTTTTTCACGTTTGGGAGGAGTTTCAATTTGAATTCAATTGGATTGGTCAATCACAAGTGAATTCACTGCGCGGAACTCTTCCGAATTCGCTTCCGCAAAATCTTTCCATAAGGGAACAGCCCGGTTATACTTGTATTTTACAGTAACTAAAATAAAAAAGTGAGTTGAACTTCATAACTCTAGAATCAACCCTTTATGGAAACTGTGGCATAGACACTCGAACAAACTACCTGTGCTGTAGCTCAGCCTCCATACCAAGACTCAGCATTCTTGTAAGATGGCTCCTAAACACATGCAATAGTTTTATTCTCCTGATGAAAACGATGACAATTGTGTGGGGGGAGATTGGATACAATTCAACGACTTTAAAAATGATGACTGTGTCTGTTACAAATATTTGCACAAATTTATTATACCCTTGTCCCTTTGTTTCCAGGGTGTAACAATCTAACTTTTGGACGGATAAACGGAAGATAATTATTGTAGTATGAGTCCGTATGGACCGATCTTCTTTGAAAAGGATGCTGAAGCGACGACTACCGTCAATGGTGACCATTATAGCGCCATTATAACGCTTCATTTTTGGAGAACTTCAGGTTCCAACAGGACGGCGACACAGTTCACACAGCCCCAGGGTATTATTACGTTTTTCTTTCCCCGAACGCTTCATTTCGAAAAATGGTGATTTTGACTAACCATTTCCAGCTTTGACTCATCGAGACTTCTTTCTGTAGGGTTATTTGAAAACGATCTATGGTCGAACTTAAAGCTTGCGAAATGACCGCTAGACAACCCCAAACACTTGGAAAATTAAAAAAAACGAGCATCAACTCTGGATGCGACTCTTTGTAAGGGTGGCGTGTGCTGCTTCATGTCAAAAATTTACTTGAAAAAAAAAAATAGATTCTTTGAGTTCCTTCTTATCATATTTTTTTCTGAAAATATTGCCAAAGTCTGACTTTTTCAACAACATATTGCGGTTTAATGTAATGTTGCCAAAGTCATCACGGGTGGCAATGGAGATATGTCTGCTTTTCTCACGTTATTTGAACAAATAGAATCGCTGTACAGCTCAAGTCGGCAACGTGGTGTTGCTGTGTAGGATCATAGGTTGCTATCTGATGGACAGAACTAAATTTTTTTTTTGTGATTTATCCATGGTGGAAAAGGGGGATGGGGAGACAATTGGGAGAAATGGAACATAAGGAAAGGAGAGATGGTGGGGGAGGGGGCAGGGTTAAATTGGAGCAAGGGAAAGATGGCGGCACAGGGCAGTGGAAAGGTCTCATGGAGTGAGATGCACATTGTTCATTTTCGTAACTTCACATATAAACTAAGAGGACAGTGGAATAAGGGAGAGGAGGGGAAATGGGGAAAGAGAACAGAAGAAGGGAACTCATATCTCTTGAAGCTATAATTAAAAAAACTATAGCTAAGCGAAATCGAAATCGTAGCGAATATAAAGAAAGTTGTTCTGAAGAGGAAGATAAGCAACATTAAGAAGATGATGAGCATTTTTCGGATGAAGATAACATTCCATAAAATATATATTTTGCTAGAAAAGCTGACAAAATTTCTGATGTATAACTCAAATACCAAAAGTGAGTTTACATGGAAATAATCGTCAGTCCATCATCAAACAAAACGAAATTTCAACATTATTTTGTTCTCTTCAAGAACCACTTATCGAAGAGAAGAGTGGAATTTAAACTAATTTCTTAGATACTAAGATAATTTGAAGTTTTAGGTAGGTTTTGAGTTTCTCGTATACCATGATCATTAAAACGAAGCCAAATTTAAGGTTATCTTTTAATTGTAATAGAAAGCAACACAGTAAAAAACAAATTAAATAGCGTTTTGTTAATTATTTTAGAATATTTGTACTTTAAAAATCAAAGTGACTTTTGTTTGATGAATAGAATGTGTATAGTTTTAAAGTTCTATCAGACGAATGTTGGGCTTTGTCGTTTCGACGAAATTCTCCATTAGAGGTGTAAATTGAACATTACCCATTCTAGAGTTAATAACACTGTCTAACAGAATAACAAAATAATAAGTCACTTCAGTTTAACAGATAAAAATGTACATAAAATATTAAAATACATGTTTCAACTTAGGTGACAGTGGCTTACATCAGATCTTCTTCCTTGCGCAATAATCATAATAATAGTTTTAATCTAATAAAAATTTCACCCAAAACCACATCAAATAGCCACCATATGCAACTATGTACTATCTAATCAAGTCAACATCAATAGACCACACTGACCACAGAAATGTGTTTTTAATTGAAACTGATGTCCGACCAAACCAGATGAGGGCATCACAAAGCAATGCAATGCTTGTTCATTACTCATTTCGTTTGTTCACTAAGTGCTGCGAGCGCATTCAAATATTTATTAATAAAATAATTGTTAACCCATGAACACACAAAAATAATAATCAAATAAATATAAGCAACAGCTAACGACAATTAAATAGTAGCCTCGGGGGCAAAATATTTGAAAAATATTGAAGTGACAAATAGTAAACTGTAGACATACTTATACAGCACCCAGCATCAAATGAACTAGTATACTCAGAGACATTGAATGTCCAAGTTTCAATTCGATATGTTGCATTGACGCGAGTATGTGCTTTCTTTAATTAGTTTCTTTCATTATCTTGGCCTCTGTGTTGACCCGAATTTCAATTAAGTTAATTTACGCGCATTCTCAGTATAGTAGTTCTATGGAATACAGATCTGGAGAGCAGACCAGAGCATATCAAGAGGGCGAAGGCCACACTCTGGCGAAGACCTTAACGTCCGCTCAGCTACGCTGCCAATTTAATGAATCAATGAATGAGTAAATGAATGAATAAGCGAGTAAGTGTTGATGAATGGAATTGTAGTCTGTAGTACTTACATATGAGTATGAGTACATATATCAGTATTGTTGTACTTACATTTGTATTTATAATTAAATATATTTGCAATTAAAAATATTTATGAATGAATAATGAAAATATAGCACTTGATTCTTATTCTTATAAATAAAATTGATGCTTATGAAGAATAATTTGAACTTATTATATGGGCGTTGTTTGAAGCAGTAATGAAAAAATTGTTATCGGAATAATGCAATGTGTAGGTACAAATGTAGACTTGAGAATTGAACTTCTGATAGCAAACGAAATTGAAATAAGAACGTCTTCACCATTAACGCACGGCGGAAGTCGCTAATACTGAGAGCTGATTACTGAACATAAGTTTCCATTTATGCTGAGGGAGAAGGGGGTGAAAAATTAAATGGGTGAATTTTTTTTTTTTGGTTTGTATACTCTATACAATAAATAACTAAACGTGTGTTTCACCAATTTTGGCAGAAATCCATCCCTAACGAGGGAAACAAGACGTAAAAAGTTTTGTGTAGCTTCGATTGTCATTCGATTGTCTTCAAACTCGATTTGTATAGTCTTCACAGGAAATAACTAAGCACATGTTTCACCGATTTTTGAACGTTCAGTCGCCAAAGGAAGAAACGGTGTTAACAGGTAGTTATATGTGTCAAAACATTCATTCTATCCGCTCGTATTCAAACTCAGTTTGTATACTGTTCACAACAAATAATTTAAGAAGTGTTCTACGGATTTTCAAACTGAGGTCCATGCCATTGAGATCTACGTCAAACCTCTTTTGGATAAAAGTATTAAACTAAACTGCTGTTGAGGGAGAGGAAACGTTCCTCAGATCGCCCCTTGCTTCCCTCAATACATATATTCACTTACATAAGAAGATTCAATCACTGATGCAATTATGCATCCCCCATGAATTCCTCGAGGCTGGTTCTTCGCTGCTACAATATCATCTAACAACTGTCAATCAGCCGCAAAGTCGCTATTTGTTGGGTACCTGTCCATAAGAGTATCGCAGGCAACCAAGGTGCTGATAAACTAGCCAGAACTGGTTCGGCCACTGCCTTTATAGGTCTGGAAACTTTTTGTAGACTTAGCTGGGCTAAGTCTAAATCTTTCATAGCAAATTGTTTTAAAAGCACTACTTCCCGCTACTGGATACAATATCCTGGTCTAGTGGCTGGTTAAGCCACTAACTCGTCCTATATACCCTAAAACCAACGCACATCTCAATTGATCTGACCTGAGGCAGCTTATGGGCTACCACTGAGATATAACCTAAATAAACTTGTTCTTGCCTCAGAAACAGAGTGCAGACTCTATCTAGAGGATGACGAAACTAGTTTACGTCTGCTATGCGATTGTCCGAGCTTGGCCAGGCTCAGCAGGCTCATTGAGCAGATGAACAGCCCCTTTACAACATCTGATAAGGTCAGAAAGACCTCGTGTATGGTTATTCTCCGTTTCATAACAGAGACGGAGAAGATCCTAGATAAATTAACTTAACCATATCCGGGCTAGGGTAAAAAGGACATCATTTCCTGTCGCAGTACTTGTTTACCTACCAGATGGCCCTTCTTCGTTCTAGCTTTGACACTGAGTCCTAGTTAGCATTACAGGCTGATGGAGAGTGATTCGCAGTGACCACTTGCTTGTCATGCGGCCTTCGCCCAGACACTACTTCTGGCGCTAGTTATGGTTATGGTTAACACCTTGAATAGATTCCTTAGTTGATAAGATTTTGGAGCTGTATGGTTGTTCTTTTTTCCCTTTTTAATTATCTGTCTCTCTCTCTCTCTCTCTCTCTTTGATTGACTTTCCCAACTATAAAAATTATGGGTTGAGTTTGCCGATATCAATTGTTTGTAATCGTGTAATTGGTAATTGATATTTGGACATTGTATATTGCGATAGTTAATTCGTGCACTACATTTAAAACACGAGCCATGTAATAACGCGATAACCATTCGCACACACGTCAAATCATTTGGCATAATAACAGAGTTCACAAACATGGCCAAACTCAGAACGGCAAACGTTTGCAAGCAAAACATTTGGCGGTCACACATGTGGCATACATATTTGCCGCTTTTGTTAGCCGTTTGCGTCTGATAATAGCTTTACTTGCCCAACAATACTATATTTCAATACTAATTTTTTCATTTTCATCATTCAGTCTTCTGTTCAAAGTCCACAACTAATTCCATCTAACCCGTAGTCCAAGTTCCTTTGCCCCAAGTTCATAAGATCGCTTATTCTCTCTCTTTCTCTCCCTCTGTGTGTTTGCTATTCCAATTAAATTGATTTGAAGTAGTTTCTGTAGCGTTGACCAGGGGCCAGCCAGTCAGCCAGCATAAAAATAGCAAGAGCAAACATCCATTATGAACCAATAAATCCGCAAAAGTACCCGCAGCAGCAATACCCTGTAGAACATTTCGGTAGCAGAAGCATTTGGAAGCGTGCGTGGCCACTGACTTTACTAAACGCTGCCGTTTCGCTTTTGTTTGCTGTTGCTTGTTAATTGTTGCGCAGTTCATTAACACACCACGACGACGACTACGACGACTGCATCATGGAACACAACGCTGCCAGTTAACTTTCCCCCACCACAGTTTCAGTGCACCGTGCCACCCTCACTCGCCGCGCTTCATGTGCTCACGCACGCACGCACGCGACCAAATCGATATAACAAGACAACCAACTACTGCGACTACTAACTACACTAACGATCTGCTAAATCATAAATATATATTGTAGCACAAATACAGAAGCTGCTATATGGCAAAAGAAAAGGGCTGATATTGCTGACACACAGTGCACAGTGGTTTAAGCTCAAGGAAAGGCTGTTCAAATACAATACATTCTTAATTTAAGTAAATAAAATTAAGTTAAGTAATTCATGGGTTCTCGTAATATTTTTTGCACTTCCAGAAATGCATAACTGATTGAGTTTGTAATGCGGAAAAAAATTGGTAAAAAAAAAAGAAGATAAAAGCAAATTTACACAAACTCAAAAGATCAACGTCGAAGCTAAAAAGAAACGTACGAGGATTGCCTTGTATATTATGCGTTTTAGCAACCATAAGAGTTGTTAGGTTACAGCTGACATTATTGAAAAGATGACATTTTTTAGCATGAAAGAAACGGTGAACGTTTTGATGTACGTGCACTATTTGTGTTACTTACAGTGACTTGCAAAATTCATCTTCGTCAAATAATGTAATTAACTAGTGAAAATGTTCGTGCGATGATTTACTACGAATATCGATGTGGATTATCTCAACAAGTGTGTACCAATCAGCCTACTTCGACTTTTGAATATGAAGTTCCAGCAAAAACTACTGTTTATGACTAGTATGTTGAATTCAAACGAGGTCGCTGTTCGCTTAAAGACGAATCTAGAGAAGGTTGTCCAAAAACTGTTACTGTACCAGAAATCATAGGTGCTATGCGTGAACTGATAAAAGAAGAGTATTATGTGACAAACTGTGAGATTGGGGCATCCATTGTTAAAATGATAATTAGTACTTATGTAAGGGACGAAGAGAGAAATAAGATGGACTGAAAAATGTTTGCGGTGCCACGCCTCTATGCGAAGACAGCTTTACTCTGAATTTATTTGAGGTTGAAGGATGAAGGTAGATATGTAAAGGGAACAGGCAGAATTAAGATTCAGCGAAAAAAGAGACAGTGTCACGCACCCAAAGTAAAAAAGTATTTTCTATAAAACTATTGTATTTGGATAAGATTTGGCACATATGTAAAGGGAAAATAAGAGAAAAACAAGAGGAGACATAGCAGCGTACGGCGGAATCCGATAGTTATAAATAGAACAGCCGTTCTCAAATATTAATGCAAATTAAAGAGTTTGAATTCTGTCATCAGAACTTGACCAAATTTATATGGGGTCACCCCTAAGTTATATTCTTTATAATAAAATAAGAAAACAACAAGTGCAGCCCAACGACAATTCGTATACTTCTGATACCTCCATTGTATTTTATGAGAATGAAAGACGATAAATTTCTTGAAGAAAGTACCGTTCATAGTGATGGAAAATAAGTACACAAATCTCGTCTATTGGACCAAAAATATTGATATACGATAACATCGGTTGTAAAGAATGCAACAGTCGTGAGTTCACGACTTAGCTTTTCGTATGCAACCAAAACAGAAAAAACAAAAAAAAAAAAAAAAAAAGTCACAAAAATTGAAACATGTCATGTACATATTTTGTAGACGCAAATCTTTGGTTTATGGCACTAATGAATATGTACGATGATGAAGAAACGATGTGATGGAATGTTTGATTCGTTTTGATTGTGGGAGTGACATTTTTATCAGAGTACAAATTACAAGCACATTGTGCAATACATTCACTAACAAAATGCTCATGTAAAAAAAGCATTGAAGTAACAACACTATTAGCACATGATGGAGATTATAGAAAGTTGCAGTGAGTAGTGCGTTCGTGAAAAATTAAAAATCTTTATTTGAGAAAACAAAGTATAAACTGTGTATATATTTAGTTATGTGCAACAATTCAAATATTTTGTCTGCTTATCAACCACTGTGCGTTTGTCGGTGGTGTTCGATTGTTGCAAGAACGACTCAATGAATGAGTTAGTGAGTCAAGTTGTGTCGAGTGTGTGTAGCGTATTTGCCATGCTGTTGTTGTTGTTGTTGTTGTTGTTGTTTCTGTTGTGTTGTGCCTGTGCGTGTAAATCAGTTACAACATTGTCAACAATTACATCAGCTTAAAAAAAAAACAACAAAAAAAAAACCTATGCTCTACAATCTGTTTTTAATGGTGTCAAGCTTTAGTTTTTCTAAAGTACTCTACATTTGATTTGACATGGTATATCAGAAAACCAGTTTTATAGAGATGGTTAAAGCTTGCCCATGAAAACAGCATAACAGTAGGAAGCGTATTGAAAGAGTTCAGATGTACTCTAGAATCGTTTTTATGTTTATCAATTGAAATTTAAACTGAAACGGATTAGTAAACTTATCAAGGTCTGCAATTAAAATAACCAGAAGAAATCGATTGCTTGGAAAAATAGAAAGCACCTTGTGTCATTTGTTTGAAACGTAAACAACATTACTAAATATTGCCTCGAGCATGTCGAATTTCGTACCAGATAAAATGTTTTTGCGGGGAGTACTTCTTCACATTACTTTAATATGAAGAAAAGTGAGGCCGAGGGTCATCGAAACTTAGTGGAAGTTTACGGCGATCATGCTCTATATCAACAATCGTGTCGGAGGTGGTTTGCTCGCTTTAAAAGTGTTGATTTTGAGCTCCCAAAAAGTTTGAAGACGAAGAATTGGAATCATTGATCTATGTGGACCAATGCCAAACGCTTCAGGAGTTGTCAGAATCATTAGGAGTGTATGAGTCGACAGTCAGCAAACGTTTTAAAGCCATGGGATTGATTCAAAAGCAATTAAACTGGGTGCCATACGAGTTGAAGCCGCGCGACGTCGAAAGGCGATTTTTCGCTTGTGAACGCCACAAAAGAAAGAGTTTTTTGCATCACATTATGACTGGCGATGAAAAGTGGATCCATTACAAATATTCATGGCATGAGGCTTATGCTCTGTATTTGGTGGGACCAGTGCGGCGTGATCTACTAAGAGCTGCTCAAACCGCATGAAACGATCATGGGCGAACGCTATCGGACTCAATTTATGCGTTTGAAGCAAAAACGGCCGGTATACGAAGAAAGGCACGACAAAGTTTTTTGCAGCATGACAACGCTCGGCCACATGTTGCAAAACCGGTCAACGCCAACACTGGGAACACTGAATGGACATTGCTCCTTCAGACTACTACTTGTTCCGGTCGATGACACATGGCCTGTCCCAGCAGAAGTTCACTTCCGAGCTGCTATCCGAATATTGCCAAAAAGATGGGAACAAGTTGTGGCCAGCAATGGACAATACTTTGAATAATATATAATATTCAAATGAAACCATTTTTGCACAATACATCCGAAAATTTCGTAAAAAAAATTATCATTATTAATTCAAGGTCCCAATAATTATATATATTCACACAGAGTGTGAATAGTATTATTATTTCATCATCATCGTAGAAACCATAAAGTATATATATTCTTGATCAGCTCTACGAGACGAGTCGATCTAGCCATGTCCGTCTGTCTGGATGTTGTTACGCATTTTTGGGCACCAATTTTTAAGATATCTGGAAGTCGGCATATAGACTTCATTCTACTGCAGCTTTATAGAGTATCAAAATTGAGCACTTTTAAGGGTAGCCCCCATAGAAACTTACCGCCCAATTTTGGAATTTTGTATGAAAACTTTCTTATTGCAGTCAGTATCAACTTAAAATTTAATATAGTGGCTTCTTATGGACGAACGCCTCACATACAGATAAATAAATGTGTTTTTTTCCATTTTAGGGGCAGCCCCATACAAATCAACCACCCACTTTTGGGCCTTTTCATGAAAAACTTATCGTTTCAGACAAAGTCAACTTGACCTTTCTCAATGGTGGACTCTTCTCATAACTATCACGCTCACTTTTAGATGTAGGCTCCAACAAACTTACATCCTATGTTAAGTTTGTTAGATGTTAAAATGTTTTTTTTTGTTTTTGTACACCTGCTAATAACATAGCTTAAACCTTCACGTGAATTGTATTAAAACTTCTGTACCACCGAAAATAACGTTTTTTCTTGTTTTTAATGTTCGATATTATAATATCAGTGTGATATATTTAAAGAACCTATAAACGGTACTTTCTACAGGAAATGGATCGTCTTTGATTCTCGTGAAATACAATGGAGGTATCAGAAGTATCCGACCTGACATTGGGCCGCGCTTGTTGTTTTAAACAAGATTGTTTCATACAAGTATAATGCTACACATTAGACTACTGTCAAGTTTTGAGCAATCCGCAGCATTAAGTTGGTGTTTGATAGAGATTGAGATCAGACAGAAAAGGCAGGCAAAAGAACAGAAAGCATTTGGGTGTCGAAATCGACCTCAAACGTAACCGCCACATAGTCAACACATCAGAGACCAAGCAGTAGTTGCAACAGTAGATTTCTCTGACAGTAACAGCGCGGCAACCTTCTAATTTCTGTTCGTCTGTCTGCCTTTCATGTCAATTTTCTTTGGCTGTGAAACACACACATAATGATGCAGATTGTTGAACATTTTACCGTAGTCTAATCATAGGTGGTACTTTTTTAAGAAAGTTTTTAAGCCAATCGAGGACTAATTTGGTACGTCTGAGACTACATTCGTATTTGTTGATTATTCTTCTAAAATAACAACATATCATGGAAAGTTACCCAAATATATGAAACAAACAAATGGAAAAATATCCAGAATGCAAAGGGCTCTTCAATTTTATTTGGCTGCACAAGGAACAAATCATGCAAATTTCTTTGAAGCTGCATAAAAATATTTAATATCTCCGCAAAAGATTTCACAAATAACAGAAGCCGGATAATGAACGACAACATAAAAACGACTTTTATTGAAAATTCTCAATGATACAATTTGGTGTACACCAGAAATACTTTTTTTTTATTTAGTTGAAATCTGTTTCAACTGAAGTTTTACTTTTATTGATAGAAATATTTGATTTCAAAATGAGTGGCTGTGTTAGTAAAAAGTAGTGGAAGTTAAACTGGACACCATTGACGTCGGGGGCGTGTGGTGTGGGATGGCTTGTATTAACACATGAGCTGAGCCAATTAGTCCTTTTGTTCGCCATTCTGCACATGGAATTATTTTTTTATATTTATTTTGGTGCTCAAAAATTACGATAAATGACTTATCTGCTGTCAGCGCATTTTGAAAAATTTTGATTCGGTGGTTCTTTAAAGGTTTCCTTTTGGAGCAGAGTTAGACTCGATTTGGAAAACCTGAAACAGTTCTATTCAACTATTTATGGTTATAGAAGTGCATACATTATTCCACTAAACTCAACTTTTATACGTACACATTTTCACGAGTCAACACCATCCCTGATATTTAAGCCCCTGCCCCCACTATAACTTCAGCTTATGTTTCTGGTATTGGTTTTGTGTTTATTTGCAAACGAAACGAAACAGGATAACAACACAATAATAAGTGTTCACTTGCCACTGCCGGCTGCTGCAGCAGACTTCTACTACGTATTGCTGGTCAGTGGAGAGGTCCAGTTCGACAAGTTGGCAATGAAGCGAAAAGGATTTTCATGCGATTTCATTCGTTTGTGTGCACTTGAGCTGCGTGATTTCGCCAAAATTTGGCCAATTATGCTTCATTTGTGTAGCAGCAAAGACAACGATGAGAACAAGGACGAGAACGAGTACAAGGGCGACAACAACGAGGACTGCCAGCTGTGCTTGTTGCTAAACTCTGCGAAACCAAAGAAAAACGCCCCTGACAGACGCTGCGCTAACCCGATCCAAGCTGCGCTGCGTTTTTGTGAAATCCAAAACAAGACGCGTTTAAAATGAAATCAGATGTCAACAGAAGAACCTTGTATGCATTGTTCGAACCATTCGGACGGTTTAACCCTTTTTCCATCGCACTACTTAACACTTTCAATCGGCGGCTTTAAATGATAAATCCATGACATGACAACGATTTCGCTGTATTCGCTTTTCGAAAATATTTGCATGGATTAGACATACTCCAAGAATTTCAAGCGATACGTTTAAGTTCGCGCACAGCTTGAAATCTTAAGAAATGAGATTAATATACGCTAAGCTTAAGCCGCTAAATCCGCAAGCAACCGGCAACGGCGTGCGATTTAATCCTTTCAACCCTTTCGTTAGGCCTGGATTGAGCTCAGCTCACCATTTTACTACCAGTTTTCCCCTGCCACTTTGTGTGGGAAGGTAAGCGCGCTCAATTTGTTGAAAATTTAGCTACTGTCGAGCGCATTTAACTAGCATGTAAACAGATAATATAAACAATGGAAGCATATGTCCTTTGTCTAGATACTGTATTTGTAGTTGACTGTATTTGTAGTTGTGCCGAATTTAACCCGTCCGCTAAATGTCCGTCCTTTTGTATTTTTCTGCGATCGATTTTGCTTAGGTAGTCCGTTAAAACTACGCCATCGCTTTTACTCTTCATGTGTTTGCATGCTGGCGCGTTGATCCTGTGCAAATAAGCTAATCCTGCGGTTAAACTGCTATTGAGTCTACCAAAATAAAGCAATCTATACCCGGAAGGATTAGCGTTCAAACATGCACTTCTGCGTTCATTTAATTGTTTGCAGAATTACGCTGACCAGCCACCAGAAGTCGCGGGCGTGCTTCGGGGTGTATACATTTTGTGTAGTTTCTTCTTGTACTAGTATGCCGCACGCATTGTCTGTGAAAGGGTTAGACTGCCTTCTGTTATAGCAAAAGGGTTAAGATGCGTGAATTATTTGCATATTTGCCACTATCGGCGAGTTCTTGAGTGATTTTAATTCCACATAAATTGAGTTTGTGTGCGTTGCACTAGCGAGACTAACAAAACTAAATACCTGCCATAAATCTGCCTGTTTAGTAAAGTACTCTCGCCCTTCGTCGCCAAAATGCGCACACATATTTGTCTATACTTACATTTGTTGACGGTATTTCGGCATTTTTGCTTTTGAATTTTATATTTGTATGAATTCTGGAAATTTGTTCAATCAATGACTTTTCTATTTTCGAATTTTAGTTGTAAATTCGCGTATACATTTGAGGACTATGAGTTGCATGCGCATTTGAAGATGAAAAGGAAAGGGTTATTAGTACAATATACGAGTATTTATATATACTGTGTTATTTTCTTTCGCCGACAGGTATTAAACTGCCATAAATTGGTCAGATTTAGCAACGCTAATGACATTTCTGTTCTGTTTTATCACGAACTAACGCCCGAACAGTGCTTGCAAATTTATTTCGAAAAATGTGATTAATTTCGGGAATGTTGCCGACCAAATCGTTCATCCGAGCGACTAATTCGATTAACTAAAATTAGAAAAATTATTACAAAATTAGACTTTGCCACATCCGAACCAGCGGCCACATGCCCGAAAACATAATTAAACACTAATGTCATAAAAATATCTTTCTAATAAAGCTTATTTTCAATTAGAAATCATCAAATCTCAGCGTTTTAAATTAATTTAAAGTTGTATATATATATAAAAAAAAAGAAAAAAAACACTCTATACATTTAATAAATATATACATATGTAGTACATCCATTTTTTTATGTCTTGTCCTATGTTAGAACGTAACAAGTAAGAATGCTGGAATTCTGGGTTCACGACTTCGAAATACCCTGCCAACTTTCTCATATAGACATACTATTTATATGAAGATTCTTCATACCATACTATTTTTCAGCATCAGTCTCCACTGTCGGTAATGCAAATTGTCATTAACGCCGATTGGCGGATCTATATTTTATAGTTTCCGAGATTCTAGTGTTTACACAAATGAAGAAAGGACGAACGTAGCTATAGTGTATCGACTCAAAATATCATGCTGATCAAAACTATATACTGAGTGTCTCAAAAGAAAGTTCACATTTGATTTGCTGAACGCAACTATTAGGAGGGGCGCAGGGAGTATGCCTCGCTATGGAGCGTTTCTCGAGAGCGAACTGTGCGTTGTGCGTACGTGAGTTTTACAAAAACGGTAATTCAGCGACTGTAGCGCATAGATAATTCTGCAGTTCGTCATTTAAATGATGAGCCAAGCCCTCGACTCATTGGAAAATGGGTCGAGAAGTTTGAAGAGACCGGTTCAACGCTGGAAAAATCAAAATCCGGGCGTCCAAGGTCTTCGAGAACGTTCGAAAACGTAGTCAGTGTTACTCAGTCTGTTCGTGACAACCCGGGCCTTTCGATTCGGAAGCGTGCTGTTGCTTTAAACGTGCATAGATCATAATTGTTCCGCATTTTATACAAAGATTTAAAGCTGCCCCCTTCAAAATGCAGTTGGTGCAAGAATTAAAGCCTCAGGATGCTGGACAGAGGCTTGAATTCATAAACCAGATGATTGAGCGCTTTCCAACGTTTACAAACATCTTGTTTTCGGATGAAGCTCATTTCCATCTTAATGAACATGTAAACAAGCAAAATTGCCGCTACTGGAATGCAACCAATCCCCCCCCCTACATTCGCCTAAAGTGACCGTATGGGCTGCGATGTCGGCGCAAGGAATTATCGGCCCTTACTTTTTTGAAGATGAAAGGGGATGCACAGTTACAGTGAATTCAGAGCGTTATGTGGAGATGTTAGACGACTTCTTCGTGCCTGAACTGCAAAACTTTCCTGGTTATAACCAAAGAACATGGTTCCAGCAGGACGAAGCAACTTCACACACGTCCAACAGGTCTCTATCACGAGTTCATGAAATTTTTTCTGGCAAATTCATCTCCAGGAGAGGTGACATAAATTGGCCTCCACGAAGTCCCGATATAACCCCTATGGACTTTTTCCTGTGGGGTTATGTCAAATCTAAAGTTTACGGCAACAAACCGACTTCCCTGGCACAATTAAAAGAAAATATCCGTCACGAACTGGCAGCCATCACGGAGAATACTTGCCGAGCCGTCATAGGAAATTTAAATAGGAATTTAAAATCGATTAAATGAATGCCGTGAACGGAACGGTTTACATTTGGACAATATCATTTTTACGAAATAAGTGTGTATTTTAATAAGTCAAACATTTTTTCACTATAAACTACTTACTTTTTTTTATCGATTTTTTAAATGTTAACTTTCTTTTGAGACACCTTGTATATATACAATCATTTACACAAACACATAAAGGGGTTTTCAATAGGTATAATACAATTGCGGTCTGTCATTTGAGGTGCAATTTTTCCACGTTTGTGCTTTGTCATAGTCACCATTTTATCATGGAGAGCTACACCATTCAACAGCGCATCGAACACTTCTTCGAGAACGAAAATAACCAAAAGATGACTACGGTTTTGACTTCAATTGGCTGACATGGAACTGGATGGCATGTGATTACAACAAGGCGGTGCAACGTGTCAAATATCGGGCGTTACATTGGAGTTGTTGCAAGAGTACCCAAAAAAAAAAACCGTTTTTCCTGAAGGGTCGTTGTCCGCCAAGATCGTGCGATATAACACCTTTAGACTTTTTCACTGGGCTACTTTAGTCTGTGGCAGCAAGTAAACAATAATTGGGCAACTGGAGAACAAGTTTATTCAAATAATTGGTGAAATCCAGCCCGACTTATGCAACAGAGTAATACAAAAATGGACCTCTCAGATTGAGTTCTTTAAATGAAGCCGCAGATGCGATTTTCAAAAAATAATTGTATTGAATGCACTTTAAACTGCAATAAACGTTTTCGTCATATCTCACACACAACTCAAAATTAAATTTGTTTCATCATAACTTCCCAGCATTCATACTTCAGTTCTTCTGTCATAATCATACTATATTAGAAAAAATTTTATAAACTTCATCTATGTTTATGCGATGGAAAAAACACTTTGTTTTTTTGGCTTTGGAGGAGCTTTTGCACAAGCGAAAAGTCGCCATTCGACGTCGCGCGGTTTCAACTCGTATGGCACCCAGTTTCCTTGCTTTTGAATCAATTCCATGGCTTTTAAACGTTTGCTGACTGTCGACTCATACACTCCTAATGATTCTGACAACTCCTGACGCGTTTGGCATTGGTCCACATAGAGCAATAATTCCAATTATTCGTCTTCAAACTTTTTGGGTAGACTCGGCCGTTCCTTATATTCGAGCTCAAAATCAACACATTTAAAGCGACCAAACCACCTTTTTTTCCATATTAAACTAATGAAGAAGAACTTCCCGCAAAAACACTTTATCTGGTACGAAATTCGACATGTTCGAGGCAATGTTTATTATTGTTGTTTACGTTTCAAACAAATGGCACACGCACAGTCCGTCTGCTCGTCCTAAACTCGTATATCTACATGATTATAAAAGCTAGAGACACATAGTATAGATTTCGAAGTTTATGGGCTTGAACAAGTTAATCATAAATGATTTTTTTATTGCCCCGTTAACGTGTATATACAGCTTCCATTTTCACACCATTGCTATTGTTAGGTGGTCGTAGAGTATGTAGCGCAATAAAGAAGTTATCATAGACCTCATAAAGTATATACATACATACTATATTCGTAATCAACTCGTCGAGAAGAAAAATTCTAGCTTAAAAATTAGCAACATACAACAATAATTATACTTGTTTACAAAATGTAAAGAAAAAAAAATGTCTGTACTTTTAACGCCACTAGTATATTTATCTTTTGTATTATGATCCGCTAAACGCGAAAATCACATTGAGATCGTTTTATATGTTATGCTAGATCTCCAGTTTGAATAGGTCACTGAAAATATTATATTAAAAGTAATAAAATATTCTGCAGTTTCAATACTCTTCATTTCATTTTTAAGGTCATTAGTTCATAACTATCTGAAGCCTCCGTCCAATAGAGGCCATCAATATCGAGTTTCAAGTTAATATTGACTATAATGAAAAAATTGTTCATGTAATATCCGAAAAGTGGTTGGTGCAGGTTATACCTAATAGTGAACGTGGCATGGTAGTTGTATGTATTTATGTATAAGTATGTTCAGCCTTGAAATATAGGAAGTCTGTATACACGATTTCAGATCGGTAGCTTATAAGCTGAGCGTTTGGCTTTGACTAATTGAAGGCATTGGTCAGCTGTTTTAACATCTGTTTTGTTTCTTTACTTTTTGATGGCTTAAATTTGGAAATAAATTTCGAAAAGCGCGGACAATAAAATGTCAAAAGAAGAAGCACTAGCTGTATTGGTCGAGGCTCGATTGTCTCGATTTCAATACAATGTTGTTCGATATTCTGCGCCAGAGAGATTCCCCTCTTATTATGCTGTGCAATCCGCGAAAAAGGAGTGCTATCCACAAGAAGACAGCATTCGTATTAGTGAGACAGTGGCAGAAGTGACTCTTCAAGCTATTCTCAATTTTCAATATTCATAATGAGATGTGGAAATATGGTTATTTGGCAGAACCCTCGACCCGGCTATACACGGTTTTGTCGACCTTTAAAAATTAAATTTATAAAAGAAACTCCTAGTGTTTTGTTGACAGAAAATGATAGAGTCGAGAAAGAAATTCAGCGACTTATTATTGAAGTTAGCCAACAGTTAATTCTTTCAATGATTGACGGATAAGCTTGTACGATACATTTTGCGGAGCAACGGGCAAACAATTTAGAATTGTCTGACGGAAAACAGAAAATTTGAAATTCGGGCTTTCAACTTTACATGGATGAATTCGGTTTTTTGATTGCCTTCTGCAGTTGTACTACAAATTGCCTATAAGAAGGTGGCAAGCCAGATCGGCGAAAATTGTTGCCAAGACAAAAAATCGAATTAAGAAATAATTCAAGGAAAAACTAGGCTTACTATTATTATTGATATCCCGAAGCCTGGATTTGGAAGTAGTAATGATGGTAACACTGCTAGACGATTTTTTCAAAATGTAGAATTGTCTGCAGACATAACAAAGCTAGACATCGATTTGCTTGAAAGAATGCACACTATATTAATAGTTGTTTCATGCAAACATGATATTAGTGTAGAAAAATTCAAAAATTACGCCTTGCAGACTGCTAGGCATTTCGTAAATTTGTAGCCTTGGTATAATATGTCGCCAATTTTACATACATTTTTTATTCATGGTCCGGAAATAATTAAGTATGCATTTGTTCCCAATTGGTCAATTAACCGATGAGGCACAGGCACAACTCGGTGTTCTGTATAGAATGTTCATTACCTCGGATCCTCTAGTACGAGTATCGAGGCATTTCACGAATCAGGGAAAAAAAAAATAAATCAAATGCCAAAATCAGCTTTAGATTTATTAGAAAACGTACCTAAAGCTAAAGAGGAATACTCTAATTTAAGTGATTTTTTTTTTTTTTTTTTAAAGTAGCGATGAGGAATAAAGAAATTTGTTGAATAAAATAAAATATTGGTTGTGTTTTAGTGTATTTTTATAATTATCTCGAAAATTTAAAAAGTTTTGAAAATTTGGCACGATTATTTCTACGGAAAATTCGATTTTGAAAAAAAAAATTGTTTAAGTTGAGAATTTTAATAAATAATCAGTATTGGCTAGTTTTTAACTTCCTATGTTTCGAAAAACAAAAAATTATTTCGCAAAAACAGCTATTATTGGCCAACCCATTATTATTGAGTATAAGTTTGATATTCACATGTGCATTCATTTTTGTACTTTGAACGTACTTTGAGTTTCAGCCACTCGTTTAAAATTCCCAGAATAAAAGATAATATAATGATAATTTACCATACAGACCACGAAAAGGTCCGCAGAAAATGCTACGATTGTGTACTGTCTCAGCCTAACAAGTTTCTATAAAACATAAACAACAACATAATAATATGTAAATACAAGTAATACATAATGAAAATATGATTTGGAAAATGTGACAGTTTAAGAATTTATGTGGCTTTTCTCACTTCACAAACCAAGCGAGCCAAACAGCTTTATAAATACATACATGCAACACACATGTATTGTACTTAGACAATCTTCAACGAATATTTCCTGTGTTCGTCTCAAAATAAAGATGCAGTCATAAACTACTAACGATGTTATTAATTATCATTTCGTTTACAAAATACTACATATACATACAAGAAGCAAAGAAAAACACAATTTCCACATGATATACTACTATACAATACAGAAAAACAAAAAAAAAAAGGAAGAATAACACAACACCGAAAACATAAACACACTATTTATGATATATATCACTTGTTATACTGATCGAAAATTGTATGAAATACTTTTCTCACATGTTGCTTTAATGTAGATATGTACTTAAGACGGGCAGTTGAAATGAGTGAGAAAGAGTGACGAAGCGAGTGAGACGCCAACTGATCAAAGGCTAAAGGCCGACGACGATGCTGCAATACAATAACAAGCCACACTTCTTTCTAAAATGAAATTTAGATGTCTTCATCAGCATGATTATCGGCGTTCCAAATTTTTACAAAAATTTTCAAACAACGTCTTCGCCCGCGCTCAACATGAAGAAAAAAAGAAGTAGAAAAAACATCAGAAATTAAGAAAAAGTGGCTTCGGATACGTAGACAACGGCGGTAACTTCTATGAAGCGTTTGTTCTTGTTCTTTTTCTTTCATTTTTTTTTTTACTTATTTAGTTTTAGTTTTGAGTCTCATCTTTCACTTTTCTGCTGCTCAGTTTGAATTGAACATATTAGTTGAGAAATTATCAAACAATGCAGTCAAAGCAGTGGCATGGAATGAAAAAAGAGAGAAACGAATCCTATACCTGCAAAAAGTCCTGCATTGCTCCTGTGGCGCACAAACAAAAGCGCCGTACGATATTCCGTTGCCATAGACGTACAATGCACAGCTGGAGTTGTCACACGGCATGTAGATTGAGACATCGAAAAAAAAAAGAAGAAATAGATACAAAAATTGTAGCAGATACATTTTGTATCTTTTGTGGACAACACCTAATTAAAACATTTATATGCTCAATTTAGTAAATTATATGGTTTTATATGTTAAATAAAGAACGCAAAGTTATAATTTCATTTCATTTTGTTATAATTAATTAAAGTAGATACATTTTTTTTTTAAAGATACATAATTTTTTTTATTTTATTTTATTTTATTTTTTTTTTTTTGTACAACTCCTGCGTTATGCGCTATATACTTGGAATGCCGGCTATTCCATTGCTCACTACAAGTATGTAGCTATGTCGACTGCTGCTAGCTATAATTAATGCCTTTGCAGCGTTGCAGTAACCCAAGCTTTGAGCGTCTAACTCAAGCCAACTGCAACGCTGCTGTATTTGCACCGCGTTTGCTAAATTTTGCATTTAGACGTCAGAAAACACCGCCCCCGTCGCCGTCGCTTTCGTTGTGCTGTCCACACTGAACTGAATTTCAAGACTTCTTGAGTCCTGTCGTCTGTATGTCAATTCGTTGTTGTCATCGTCGTTGCTGTCCTGGAAAACTGCTGCTCCACATAGGCGTGACGACTTAGCTTGCTGGAAATTTGCCAAAGTATTGCATGCGTTGATACATCTCAGCAGCGGCAACTGCATTGGGTGGCATATGCCCATAGGCTGTAGCTGGTGCAGTTTGTGCATAGGCAGGATGCATTTGTACTGCTGTTGGTGGAGCTGCCGCCGCCGCCGCTGCCGCTGCCGCTGCCTGATGATGTTGCAGCTGATGATGTGTATGCTGCGATGGTACTTGAGTATAACTCGCAGCCACTGCTGCTGCTGCTGCTGCTTGATACATGGGATTCATGCGTTGTGCATAGATTGCTGCTGCTGCTGCCGCGGCACCGAAAGGCATGCCACCATAATAGGGCGATGCACCGCCATAACCTGCAGCCATCATTGGTGAGAAGATAGCCTGACGATAGGCAGCCAAACGTGAACGACTTGCACCGGGATTCTTGCGACGCAGCTTGCCCGTAGTCTCACCAATGAAAACCTCTTCAGCGCTGGGGTCCAAGATCCAGTAGTTACCTTTGCCGGGATCATCGTAGCTGCGTGGTATCTTCGTAAAGCATTTGTTCAAACTCAAATTGTGACGTATGGAATTTTGCCAGCCGCGCTTGTTTGCCTTGAAATACGGAAAGCGACTGATCAGATACTGATAGATGCCATTCAGTGTCAAACGCTGTTCGGGACTATCTTGTATGGCCATCATGATGAGCGCATTGTAGCTATACGGTGGCTTCTTTGTGTCTTCATTGGATTTCTTGTTGTTGCCGGAATCTTGGCTATCATCGTCAACATCATCGATATCTTCCTCCTCATCGATATCATCGTTTGGTTTATTATCATTGGAGGATAGCGACTCAGCAGCGCTGCTCATGGGTGTACTAGTACGTGATGGACTAGATAGTGAAGGGCTATCAAAATCCTCAGATAGTTCACCGTCGGATGAACCATAAATGAGCGGTTCATTTTTGATGTGTAATACTTGATGATGTTGTTGTTGTTGTTGCTGTTGTTGATGATGCTGGTGATTATGTTGTATTTGTTGTTGTTGTTGTTGATGGTACTGCAGGTGTAGTTGCTGCTGCAGCTGTTGTTGTTGTTGTTGTTGTTGCACTGGCGGTGTTGTATTTTGCTTCTTAGCCAATATGGCATCAATAGAGAAGCTGCTTTTGAATTCCATTTTGGAAACACTTTTAACCATTTTTCTTAGTTTTATTTATTTATTTTATATATTTTCAGTCTTTAAGACACAATTGCACTTAGATTTTATTTTTTCTAACTCGTCAGAGAAAACGAGTTCTGCGCGCTTCAAGCCGTAACTCAATACTGACTCTTCTACAGCGCTGCGCCCGTTATTTATAGTCCCACCCTGAAAGCGGCGCTCACACAGAGCGTAAGTAGGTAGTAAGCAGAAAGACTCCGCCTTAATTCCCTGCTTAATGGCAAACCATTTTGTTCCACACATTTACACAGATACACAGATACACAGTCAGGCACAGATCATTTTTAACAAGCAGAGCATAATGTGCCCATTGCGTTTGTTTTTGTTATTGTTTTTGTGGAATATGAGAGAGCGCTTGTTGTATTTATATTTGTTTGTACATTTGACCTGCTATATTTTGTAGACTCACTCTCACTCACTCTCTTTGAATTCTCTTTGAATTTTAGATTTGATTTTTTGTATCTTTCGGCTGGGTTATATTTTGTGTGGAGTTTGTTTGGACTTGTGGATGTTTATTTGCAATGTTTCGGTGCTTCGGCGTCAAAATATCTATTACACCAATCCAAACAGGGGTTGGTCGATTGCTGCATTTGGATTTGGCTGCCATCAGGCGTCCTTACGTTTGCTTGCTTGTGCGCAGCAGCAGCGTCAGCATCAGCTGGTTGGTGTATGCAAGTTTTGTCTTGCCTGGTGGCGGTGGAACGAACGTTGATGGTGTTGACGTCTTCTTGGTTAAATGCCATGGAGGAAGGGAAGGCAGTTACTTTGCTGGCAAAGCAGAAAAATTATGCGACCCAAAATATTGAAATTGATTTCTCGTTTAATTGTTTGATGTGGCAGTTTGTTTGTGCGTTAATTGGTTTTGTTAGACGGGGAGGAATTCAGAGATACTATCGTATTTAATAGATTTGTTCAGTGACTTGCATATGAATTGTTAAAATGTGTCTTAGAAATGTTCTAAATGCAAGAATTTAATCGAAATATTTTAAGTTAAAAGCGTACATGGCATAAAGCAAAGTTAGAGTTACGAAACTTTTTGTTACATTTATTAATCATCTGCGAGCTGTCAGCTTAAAAATGTATCTAATATAAAACGAACGGTTTGAAATACTTTCAATATTTTAATGACGTTCTCATACAAGAGGCCGTTTGTTGTAGCACTCGTGTAGCACGTGGCGACATACTGTTGGACGTGCATGTCGCCCATGACAATTTCTTCAAATTTAAACCAAAAAAATTGGTGATCATTGTTCTCGCCGTTCAAAAATGCCATACAAGTGGGGAAACAGTTGATTTCGTGTGATTTCGTCAACTGAGACTATGCGATTACGTGAAGTCTTCGCCAATACCCGCAGCACAATTTAAGGAGGCTAGGACAACATTCGGCGTAAAGAGACCGGAATGGAGCCGCATTTATTAAAAACGTAATCGAAAATGCGTCAAAAAGCTGAAGGAACTCTTACACTATTTATAAAGATTTAGGCGTTCAAAGCAAAAAAAAAAAAAAAAATCCAAAGATGGAAATTTTGTCAATTTTTCAAAGGTGTCGTTGAAATTTAGAGCCAACAAAGTTATAGATATTATATATCAGTGCTATGAAACGACTTAATCGACAATAGTTATGTCTATATGTCAACTATACTCTGTATTCTGTTTGCTCCTTTTTAGAGATTTTCAACTGAAAATTGGTATGGAAACTTATTTTCATTTCAAGCACTGTGAAGTAAAGACTTCATACACTGAAATAAATATTGCAAGCTAAAAACAATTACGTTTGGTTTTAAATATTTGATTTTCTTAAAATTTCAGTCTTAAAATTAGACCGAAGTGAAGTCTTAAAATGAGGTAATATGCTTAAAACAAGATTAAATTCCTAATTTAACACTAAAAATCTGGATTTAATAAAACAAAACAAAATCTTATATTAATATTTTATAATCTAAAAATAGAATTTGGGACTTATTTGAAGTGTTCTTAAATCATGAACATTATTCTAGTTTTTGTGCCCAATTCACACTTTTGTCTACTTTCGTCACCGAATGATTTTTATTTCAAAACCATTTTCTTGATTATAGACCATTTTTTTTTTATATGTGTGCCGATCATTTTGGTATTTATGTACGCGAAGTTCTTTATTTTTTAAGCTGTAGACTGTCTATTTGTCGCATATGTTTTTTATATCAACTTCCATTAAATATTCAATATAAACTTACATCGCAACATTAGTTCGCATACAAAACTATAGTTCAGAAATAGACTCTAGCATAGGAAACTTCTGTGTTATATAAGTCGAACTCTCAAATTGTGAAGTTAAAGTTACTTATATCAATACGAATACAATTTTGAATGTATCTTTAGCATATCCAAACTATCCAAATTAAACGAATACTACGAGTTCTTAGTTTTGTCTCTACAGTCTCTACAATCTTTAAACTGCTTAAAAAATTGATACAATGCAATATTTTCTGGAACAGATGCGATGTATAAGCAAAAATACAATGTGACAGCATTTTATTTTTGAGCGTGGTTCTACTCTGTGTTCGATTGTATTATAGATGTACACAGTTTTTTTTTTTCAAAAACTTCTTTACTCGTATGTATTTAAGCAAAATCAACGACGATAGTTCCATATCATATTTTTAGGCATGTGATATCTATCGAACATATTCTAAGCTAATTAATTTAAACAGATATGAAATAACTTTATTTTTGTTTTAATTTCACATTAAAATTGTTCTAAACTTTTAATTTTAAATTTAAATATAGTAAAACTAAATTTACCTACTTAACAAATAAAAGAACAGCATGTAAATTTGTTTGGGTTCAAGCATACTTTTATGTTTGTTGCGCGGATTTATATTTCAACTTCGCGAGATTTTGTTAATCCACCTCAAGAAACACAGCACGTCTGTACATGCCATTAGACCGTTTTCAAAATAATATTTTGCACATTTTATGACATGGCTTAATCTACATCGGCTTAGTGCATGATTAGCTGGATTAGCTGCTATTGTAGACATAGAGACAATGATGGCAAAGGGTTAATCTAGCGGATCAATGAGTAGAGTTGCAATAAATGCAAGCGACAAGGTACCAATAAATGTGCAAGCGCAGGTAGGTAAATGCGTGATTTCAGGAATTTCCGCGTACTTGCGCAGAAATGTGGGCGAGTCGGAAAAATGAGAGCGCGAAGCTGTGTGCGTCGTCGTTGTTTTTGTTATGGACTTTTGTATTGCTGTGTGTATGTGCGTGTGTGTGTGTGTGTGTGTGTGTGTGTGTGTGTGTGTGTGTGTGTGTGTGTGCATGTATGTATGTATGTATGGATGTATGTATGTATGTATGTACGTATGTGTGAGTGTGTGTGTTTGGCATTTGTTTATAGCGCGTTTTATTGTAGAAACATACGATCGTAAAAAATGCGGTTGTCTTAGGCGTTTAAATTAATGATTTTTAATGTTTTAATTAGTATGTTTCTAGGAACTCTAAAAAATGCATCCGGAAGTAAAAAATTGTATAAATATTTGGAATTTGACATTACATAAATACAATATATAGACATTTTTAATATTGACATAATATTGAAAAAATTTTTAATATTGAAAAAAGAGTGTGAGCGTTTTTTTTATATTGCCTATATGTGTAGTATTTTGGGCTGGATTTTCGATTAGGACTTACAACTTAACATCGATTTCGATGAAATGTAGTAAAGTTAGAAGGCTACAATTTATTTAAAAGAATTAGCCTATTAAATATATTTCAAAAGAGCTGAAGTGCCCAGCTCTGCTCTGCCAAATCTCATCCGTCTGTCTCAAATAGTTGCTGAGATATGACAAATTTTGTATTTATCCAAAACAAATAATAATAGGGACGAACGTTGGGTAGCATGCTACCAACAAGTGGCCCATCGACGCCAGGACTAGCTACGGACGCAACGCAAAGTTACAATTACAAATATTTAGTTTGAGAGGCAGAAAATGCCTGTATCCTGGTCTCTGGGAAACATTAAATAAAATATTATTTAAAATGCAGAGTTAGTTTCACCAGATATAATTTATGGTAATTTTATGGTATTTTTTTTAAACAAAATTTATCATTTTTATCAAAATTGTTTTAAGTTCATTTTTTATATATTTTCATAAAAAATATACTTCTGCAGTTGCAATAAAATTCGAAATAATCTCAAATAGAATTATTTCTTCGAAACTATGCTATACACCAAATCTAAACTGAGTCTCCATCAAAATATTTTGTTGCAGCTGTTAAAATTAACATTGAAAGTTATATACGAAATGCAAAAGTACCTACAATAACCTTTCGCTATTTACCTCTTACAGAACTTTGTTTTTACAACTAATTAATCCGCAACTTGTCTACAACAATACGCTAATCCTGTGCGCGTTAATCCGCACAATAAAACCACTAACAAACTCGAACAGCTTGAATTTGTAAATTTAAATCCGTTTACTGTTTGTGGCAATGCGGAGATTTGTGAAATGTAAGCTGTTATAGTTCGAGAAACTCATAAATTAATAAAAGAGCTAAGCAAAAACAAAATTCAGGTATACTGAGAAACCTTCAAGTAAACAATACATCTATGTGTGTGTGTGATGTAGAATAGACAAGAAAAAATATTCACTTTATTGAAAATGAGGCGCACCCACACGTTCTAATTAATTGATTTTTTGTTGCTATTACCGCAGTTAAGTATCTCATAAATGGAAAAAGGATAAAGAATTGTGCAGTCGAATACAATGTTCCTTGTTTTACGGGAAATTGAATCAATGTTTATTCAGTTCTTTTTTTTAGTGAGAATAAGTATCAACTACTTTAGCTGGCTCACACAAAAATTTACTTTACAATATAGAGAAGGCTAAATTAAATATTATATTTGTTTCTGAACCATCAGTTTATATAAGACTTTATTATTTATTTGTCCGATCTGTACCAATATTAGAAATTATTGACGTTTTCTATACAAATGCATAAAAGTGAATCTCAAAAAGTTGGCGGTATACACCCATTTGTATATGTATTTGAAGCGGTTGTCCATTAAAATCCACCAAATCAAATTTCAAGCTAATATTGATTTAAATGAAGAATTTTTTCATAAAAAGCACAAAATTGCACGTTGGGTTTGTATGGGGGCTACCCTAAAAAGTGGGCGGGCCACGCCTATTAGTCTAAGTATGTTAAGCGGCTATCCATAAAAAGGCACCACATCGCATTTCAACCTAATATTAACTTTTATAAAGAAGTTTCTCATACAAAAACACAAAATTGGGCAGTTGGTTTGTATGGGGGCTACCATAAAAAGTGGGCGGGCCACAACCGTTAGTCTATGTATGTAAAGCGGCTGATCATAAAAAGGCATTTCAACCTAATATTGACTTTAATAAAGAAGTTTTCAAAAGTGGGCAGTAGGTTTGTATGGGGGTTACCCAAAATAGTGGGAGGGTTCCACGCATTAATGTACATGCCAATCATCCGTCCAAAAGTTACCATATCAATTATTAAGTTGATATTACAATAAAAAAGTTTTTCATACAAAAAGTCAAAAGTGCGCGGTGGTTTTGTATAGGGGCTATACCAAAAAGTGGGCACTCTATTAAACTGAAATAAAAAGAAGTGTATGTGCTAAATTTCAACTCGATAGCATAAAAATTGGTCCCCAAAAAACATACAGACGGACAGGCAGACGGTCATGACTCGTCTGGTCGAGCTGATCAAGAATATATATACTTTATGGGGTCTACGATGCCTCCTTTAATGCGTTACAAACTTTCAGACAAACAGTATGTGTGAATGGTATACAAAACAAGAAAATACGTTAACTCTTCAGTTTCATCGAAGATCTACGATCTCGTAATCGTATTTTGAAAATATTGAAACATAATACCATGCTTGTTTTATTTTATAACTAAATAGTTCGGTTATTTTTAGATCAAACCGTGTATGTGAAGAGTCCGTTTAAAGTGTATATTGACAGCAACAAACATATGTCTCATACAAAAAGTCGAAAGTGGGATTGTAGTAGGTATGCTGGCTACCCTAAAATTATGGCGTAGCATGTGAATGTTGATACTCTATTAAACTGCAAAAAAAAAAAAATAAGTCTTCGTACCGACTTACAACCGAATATCTTAAAAACTGGTGCTCAAAAAGGCACAACAACATCCAGACGGACATTCAGACAGGCAGACGGACATGGCTAGATCGACTCACTCGTCTCTGTGAGAATAGTATATAAAAAAAAGAAAAAAAAACTTTTTCCGGCATTGAGGCCTCAAAAAGTGTATATATAATGGCCGTAGTATGGGCGTGGCATCCACAAACGATAAGACATCAGTGTATGGTCAAGAAGAATCTAAATGTCCAAGTTTGAATATACATATTTTTATAGTTCCTGAGAGCTGTTGTATCATATATCCAGACGGACATAGCTAAATCGACTCAGCTTTCGATGCTGAACAAAAATATATATACTTTATGGGTTCTACCATGCCTCATTCTGCTTGTTACATACATTCGCACAAACTTTTTATGCCCTTGTCCATTTGGGTACAGGGTATAAAAAGTAGTTTCGCTAGAGATACAAAAATAACGATGCCATTAAATAGAGTTTCAGTTTGTTACACCGGAAAATCACTTCCAAATGATATTTTCAATGTTCACTTTGGCAATTTCAGTTCGGTGTATGAACACATTCTCAAGACTAGGCAGAGGAAAAAATAAAGATCATTATCAAATTGATATTGCCTCATCAATTTTCAAATAATAACACTGGCCTACATGAGTTTTGCGAATAAGATGGGACCTAATGTTTCCGAATGGTTTTTTCGTGCTGAACACTAATCTGGGTTCAAAAACTTTCCATCACGACACGTTTTCGAAGAATTTATAGAAAATAAGGATTGAATCCCCTAAAAACAGCGTTTTTGACAGTTTTTGAATAATCGTGGGGCAAAATCCTCAGAAATTATCAGAAATTAAAGGCTGAAACTAGCCCTTTCAAATAAGCCATATGCCATTTTAATCGCATGTGCCCTTAGAGAGGGGGTGTGTTTTTGTCTAAGGGTGGACGAAATTCATGTTCAGCATGAAAAATCCATTCGGAAACACTAGGTCCCATCTTATTCGTAACCAAAAAATTGGAATTTGCAGGGTAGTGTAATTTTTTCATATCACTAAAACATAAAAAAGGATCAATGTGAACTTTTCATATATTAATATTATGAAATTACAAGAAAACAGTTCAAACTACTATGGAAAATATTATATTGATCTGAATTCATATCATTTGCCAAATATAAATTCAGAATAAAATAAAAAAACCAGAAGTGACGAAGATAAAAAACAATGCGTGAGACAGATGGCATGTGTCGAATCTAAAAACAGAAAGGATTGGATGAGATTCGGCAATTCGATTTATTGGTTGGCTGTTAGCCGAGGTTGTTAAGCTGTTGCAACTTTTGCAAGCCAGCGCGCGATGTGCCTGTCGTCTTGTTGTGGTTCGAATGCCAGCTCCTCCAACTGAGAAAATTTTTCGAACTACGGAGCGAGACAACTTAGAAGATTGTTCCAAGTATTTAGAATTTTTTTGACCTAAGAAAACGAAGTTTAGCAAAATTTACGCCAAGCATATAACGTCCAATTTATATCCTGCACGCGATTTCGTCTAAAGCCTACACAGTTCTCCAATAGCGCTCTATGATTTTAAACTATATTATGAAACGAGACTTCATTTGGACAATGTGCTTGACTGACTGACTACCTATACTATTTTTATATACATATGTATGTATATATGTATCATATCGAACAATGGTATGTTCAAACCTCCTACATCCGTAATATGTTTACCACTCGATTGACCACCAACACCACACAGCAATGTCACATCCAGTGCATAAAAAATCGGCAAATTCAACGCATCAAAGTCAGCATAACGATCGATCACGATCAGGCTATTGTATGCAGCAACAGCAGCTATTGAATGCAAAAAGGACTCATTGCAGGACGAACGAAATCAAGCGCAACAAATTCAGACGTTTTGCCTTATTTGCGCCTTTTGCATGTGTTGCAAGTCTGCTGACAGCGACTATAGGGCAACGAATCCAAGGAAAATATTGCACATTACGATCAATTATGAGGCTCAATGCACTCCAGCAGCGTGTAGCGAATGCGCGACAGGCAGCAGCCAGAACAATGACAATGAAAAGCGAGTTGACGACAAGTAGAGAGAGATACATATGTAGATAGATACACATCGATAGATATGTATGTACGTACATACACATAGATAGTGCGCGATCGAGTGTATCGCCTATAGTTTTCTGTCAATAATTAAGAATTACATGCATATTGTTTAGCGTAAAGCGCTTCGCAGAATTTGCTTATGTTTTTTAATGATGCCAGTTAAAGGACGAACAACCAACTGGGTGTGCGAGGTGTCACCGAGTGAGCCGCGCGTCTAAGCGTGAAGCGTGAAACATCTAAGTGCGGTCGCAGCAATGAAACCATAATCGCACAGTCAACGGGGGGAATATTATGTAGGAGTATATGTATGTATATATAGGAAGGACATGACACCCACACACACAATGTGGCTAGCCATATGAAATTATCACACGCAGCAAGGCAGCAAAGTCAAAACTGTATACACATATATACAACAAATTTCAAAGTTAAAGTCAATCATGCCTAATCAATGCCGGAACGTATTTCGTTCTGTCCACAGCGTCACTCAGTGTTTCTGCACTCTGCCTGTGGTCCACGATTATGGTGTTTTAAATCAATTAGTTTTGTGCCTTGCAGTCATAATTCGAATTATTTTTTCGAAATGTAAGAAAATAAAAACGATAAGTTGTACGCCTACACTATACCGCATAATCTTCAAGGATAATCAGCAGCGAAAAAAATGCAAAATCTCTAAAAATCTACGCCTAAGTAGCAAAGCGGCTTTTTTTACTTTGTAGTAGGATATTAGTTGTCATGCTATTTGCAAATTTCCAACTCAATTAGTCGTTTGTATGCCACCGGTTAAAGGATCAATTGCGTTGTACACACATTTACCGACACTATTCTTTAGCACCAAGTGAAAGCAATTCAGCCAGGCAGTCAGTCAGGCAAGTGCGCAGCAAAAAAAAAAAAAAAATGAAATCTACAAAACCAAAAAAAAGAAGAAAAAAAAATGCAAGGCGTATTGGATTCATTTTTCTTTTTCGTCTAATCCATTGTTTCGCTCAGCCGCCTCTTTCGTTGCTCTTTTGCTCCTTTCAACTTTGAACTTTACCGCCAACGCCGACGCCGCCATCAACTCTAAAGGGCATCATTATCGGCAATTGGACTAGTGCGTCTTCTTTAAGCATCTTCATTTTCAAATTTTTCATTTTAAATATTTTTGTTCATCTTATTCTTGATTTTGCAGGCAATGCTTTTTTATCTAATACCGCCGACGACAATATTTAGGCAGTAAAGTACGCAAAAACATGCCTGCCGATGTCGGGTACTATGTCGAAGTAGAAGAAGAAAAATGTCTTATTGTGTTATTGCGCTCCTTATACTACTTGTGTATGTATTCCTCTTCCTTGTTGTTGTTCTTGTATACTACATATTGATTATATTGTCAAGTTGTCTAGCGTATCAAAGCAAATGCGCCGACATTAATATCCCACAGTGGTGACGTCTTCATTGTCCTGACCTTTGACTTTGACCAGATTTTCGGCACTTATTATTTATTTATTCAATTGTTCTAGAAATAAGAAAAAACAAGCCACTTTGAAAATATACAAATATGTTTGCAACACATGTTTGTGGAGAAATTTGTTTAAGTGACCGGTGGAATTGAAAAGAAGAACATCAAATCTATAAAATCTAAATCTACTTAAGTAAATATGATTGAAATAGATTTATGTGCGCATATTTAACAAGCTGTAGCACTTGAAGGCTGGATTGGTTAACATATTCATAATTTTCTCTTTTAAATAAGCATAAGTTCTATATCTATAACTAGAAACACTGAAGCTCTAATATCATTCACACGAAATGAAGTTATTCATACAAAAACATATACAAAAGTGGGCGGTAAGTTTGTATAGGGGCTACCCTATAAAGTGGGTGTGGCATATAAATAGCTTAAATACCAGCTTTGAGCCAGATATCTCGTCTACTCGTGTTTATCAACACAACTATGTCAAAAAATTGATCACAATTGTCTTCTCTTCTATACTGACGCCGTGTTTGAGCGCGATCTGTAGTGTAGTTTGTTTACAGTGCTCAATATTGTCAGTTCATCTCAAGTGTGTGTAGCGATTTTTACAATGGATAAAAATATCGAACAAAGAATTTGTCTAAAATTTTGCATTGCAAATGGAATTTCGTGTGCCGAATCGCTGAAAATGTTACAGAATACTATCGTTGAATCGACTTTATCAAAAACACGTGCGCATGAGTGGTACAGTGCATTCAAAAGCGGTCGAGATGTGGTGAAAGATTTGCCACGCTCTGGTCGGCCATCAACGTCTTTAACTGAAGTTAAAATCGCTAAAGTGAAGGAAATGATGACTGAAAATCGTCATTTAAGTTTGAGAGAGAACTTTCTGAACTTTATGTCTCGCACGAATCAATTCGTACCATTTCAAACGAATGTTTGGCCATGTAGCGTTGCCGCTCGATTAGTTCCGAAAGAACTGAATTTTCTTCAAAATCTTAAACGCGTAAAGGCATCATTGTGAACGAATTTCTGGCCAAAAATTCAACAAATATCATCGAACAACCACCGTATTCACCTGATATGGCTCCAGCCGACATGCGTTTAAAAAATATTTTGATGATTGGATTGTAGTATATAGTTTACGTTGACTCCTCTAAGGCGTTACAATTTTTCCTGTGACATTTATAATACCATTTCACACTATGTTCACACTATAAAAATCATATTAATTTTGATCATAGATACTCTTTCACACTATGGACCGTAGTATGCTACTTTGATTATGAAGAAAGGTCAAGACATAAATCTATAGAAATTTCTCTAATGTAACAATCGGCATTAGTATCTCATGTTTTATGTATGCGCAACAAACTTGGTTTCCGAGAATTCTAGTATATTTAGAGGAGATGCTTATAGGTTGAACATGCACGTAGTTTGAACACCCACACATATTTCGTAGTTGTGGATTTCAAAGGTTTTTTACTTAAAATTTTTTAAAGTTTTTCGCTATATTACTGGGCATGTTCAACCTACAAGACTCGTTTTTTATTCCTTTCGACAAAATAAAATAATAAAAAAAGAACAAATGATTAACGCATGTTACGGAAAAGTTGATTGAGATAAAATGTAGGTTTTCTTTCGTCTGAAATTGACAGGCAAAAGAACTGACTATCCTCCGTATTAATTTGATTATATAGAGTGTTCCAACAAGAGTGCACGATTTAATTTAAAAATATAACGCACATTTTTTGAGCGAGTTTTGATAGTTTTATTGCATTGTAAAGTAGACATGTTCTGATTATGTATGGCATAAAATATTCGGGAAATGGCCTACTCTAAACACACCATCTTGGTCTTTTGTCTTGTCATTGCAAGTGACCGCATTTTCAAAGAAGTAAGGCCACCTGAACAAAATCCGCACCAAATAGTTGCTCGTTGTGGATGCAGTTGCCTCTCATGGATTATCATCATGCGGGTTTTCTGAGCTCCAAATTATTAATTATGTTTGTTAACGAAACCATTCAGATGAAAATGCTCATCGGTGAAGATGATTTGTTTTGAAATATTGGATTTTCCCTATGACACCACGTTGTTAAATTGTGTTGTGCTTCATTTTTCATAATCGTAACAATTGTCGGAACAGCTGTCAAATTTCAGAATTACCACTTGCACAGAAACGCAAATATACACAAATTTGCGTCAATATCATCCCGATCGATAGTAAAACTACATATATAAGCCTTACTAATAAACAACTTAGAGTCGACTGTATCTCAAAAGATAGACACTAAGTCGATTTTCATAAATACTAATAAACATTTCGAAAAAGTCGATATTAAATTTGGCAATGAGAGAAGCTACTACTAAAGCTGCTAATAAAATTTATAAACGGAAAATGTACTAATTTTTACCTTTTAGTAGATTTTGATTTGATAATTAAATCAAAAACATATGTGAAGAGAAAAACTTTGAAGAAAATTGAGTAAATTGAGTAAAAGTAAAACAAATTGAGTAAAAATTTTTGGCACCAAGCTAAATTATTTGTTTTTGTTTTATGTTTTTATCAACGGAAAACTGAACTTGATTGGTGGACGGCGTCAGAGAGGACGTCCGAGCTTAAGATGGCAAAAGATCAGGTCTATGATGACCTGAAGAAGCTCCGCATTGCCAGCGACTGGCGCCGGCGCACACTAAACTACACCGAATGGTGCGCTCTCCTACGTGCGGCCTTGACCGATAGACGGTTGTAGAGCCACCTAAGTAAGTAAGTTAGTATAAATTCCATAACGACTGGTGAAATAGTTGCTGAGATACAGCGAATATGGTTCTCTTATATTTATACTAGTATTATTTAGTAAAAATTATATTAAAATACATTAATTGATAAATGCACACCTAAAATGCATTTGTTGTTCTCCATATACTAATACAAAATATGATTCCCATATCGGAATTAAAACTTACTCCCACAAATACTTCTAAATACCTAAGATTCTCATGCAACCCTAAAAAATTATAACATGAACTATACTTCACTCTCTCCCCTAAGCACTGTCAGATATATGCATCTCAGATACATTTTGCTCCGATTCTATTCGATGTAAAACATAAAATACTAACGAGCTATAATCAGCTCCCAAATACCAAGAACAGCAGGCCAGCACGCCACCGATCGATCGATGTAGCTGCTGCCGTTCACAGATTCGATACTGAAAAGAAGCATGCATATCCTGTTCAAAAACTTCCAACGCTAAAGAAATCTTCATCATGGATTTGTTACGCATTGGGGGGAGTCCAAATCAAACTGAAACTCAAATTTAATGCGCTCTCACACACATTGAAATGTATACATACATACAACCCAATACGATGATATAGAACCATAGTTGTATGGCTGTTTGGTGTTGTTGTATTTGCTCGTTGTTAGGACACAATAGATGAAAATATTTTCGTCCTGTTGTCAAATGATTGCTTTTAATGGATCACAATCTGCGTAACGAATCAATTTAACTCACTAGTAAAACGTGATACGAGAAGTCGCCTCTATACTTCTCTTGCTCTTGTACATCTCTGCATTTAGCTAAATGAAAGAGATGGAGTGAAAACGATATGGCTTTATTAGAGGAACCTACAGAGAACATATTACTACTTTATCAACTTGACTCGCATTGTGTGTGTGGTAAAGTCAGTTATAACTATTTGCACATGGTGCTATATACAATATATAGTATAGATATGTGCCAGACATGCATAGAAAGCGATTTTCAATGCACATCAGACAACTTAATCGAATAGAAAATGCTCTGCAAAATTATTGTTAAGGATATAATTTGAAAGCGTTAATTTTGGCGTTGTGCAGGTCGAATGAGAATTTTGTGTTTGGTTTTTTATGTGAATTGTTTAGAAATAGAATTGTGTTTAAGACCGTAGCGAATTTTTTCTTATGGTCTCTTTATAAATTCATGGCTGCTAAATTATTTCTAGATGTATTTCAATTTGTTTGAGAATGTTTTCGGTTAGTTATTTCTTTCATTTTTACTTATCAGCTGCATCAATAGATGAGTTTGAGTTTAAGCGGAAATAGCATAATTTTGTGCGTCTCGAATACAAATCTCAATTGCAATTTTAACGATTAAGTCCAAAAATCCATGATCATGTGTTGATATTTTGATATATGATACGTCTTTCAAATAAGAGGCGTTATCATACAAAATATATTTCGTTACAAAATTGATAGCGGGAATTTTCTAAGTAGGCTTTCTCCACTTTCTTCAATAATATAAATTTTAATGATTTTGTATGGGATATGTCTCTCATGTGAATGTGACAAGGATCTTGAATAGTTATTTCATTGAAGATTTCCAGACCGGTTATGCAAAGTTTCACCAAATTTATATATATATAAACTTTTTATATATTTATTCTTAAGGAAAAATCTTACAAATATAGTTTCTAAGTTCAATAAATCTGATTCAAAAATTAACTTTAGTCAGAACGAGAATGAAGTATTGCTTGGGTATACTGACGTCTGGTACGAACACAGTATACTACCAATTTAAAAAGGAAATACCATTTGGATGGTATTGATTTGTAGATCCCATATAGATTTTATCAAAATCGGTTGAATATTTTGGGCGTAAAAGGCTTAAATAATCGTCACTCACACAACGAATCAAACACACTTTGAACCATATGCTGTGAACTACTACTGTGAAAATACTCGTAAACGACTGCTAGTTTGTTGAATGATTAACCTTTTCAGTTTGTATTTTCAGCTATTTAAGATATTGTAATAAAACCTTTATTTCTTTCCTTCAGAGTTCCTCTCTTTATGCATTTAATTTCCAAACTGCACTCAAACTATAGCAACCCAAATTAACAGCAACAAATCATATATTTTACAAAACCTTGTAAAAGTGTCAATCTAATCTGCTTGATTAATATTGAACCCGATTTCCAAAGAGGCCGAGTAGAATACGAAACCCCATAGCTGTGCTGCGAATTGTTGTGCAACATACTTACCCGCGTGATTTTCAACTAATCCGTTGATTTTAACAAAACTGACAACATTATCAGGATCAAAGTAGAGAGAGAACCTGAGCTGAGCAACGATCATGATATAGCATTACAAACATGCCGACACAGACTGCCTAACAAGCTGTTAGGTACAATAAAAGTAATGTCACCTGAAAATGAGATACAAAGCAGAAGCGTCACAGCATTAACAAGGATAAAAAGACCGACATTTCTTTATATTAAGACGACATTACTGCTGGTAAGTAGAAGCCAGTAGAGTATACTCGTAGATAGAAGCAAACGGTGTGCTTTGATGCATTGTTTTAGAAACATGTAGCACAATGTCATTTTCATGTAGGACAGAAGCAGATCGAGCCAAAAAAGAAGCCGAAACGCCGCCAAAGTCAAGCCACAAGCAACAGCCGAAAAATCTCCAAAAGAATAGATGGCCAATGTCTCAATTATTGTTCGATTGCATGTCCTTTTTGCAGGCGGTTTCAGCGGCAGCGGTTGATGTTGATGTTCATAAATGCATCATCGCCTTGTTGTTGTTCAATAGAGACATCAAGGTGGCGATGACGCTGCGCATGCTCCTTGCAGCCAAACAGACTCCTTACACAGAGCACAGAGCGCACAGCTCAGAGTATGTTGAATTATAATCAAGTTGTATTCAGCGATGATGTGGCTGTTTGTGTTTTTATGCACGTTGCCACTGCGGGAGTCCTTGATTATGGGTATACTATGTGTGTCCTTTTTGTTGGTTTCTAGTCGCTCGTTTGATCCGGGCACAAATGAGCGGCAAGCGTACAGCCAAACGCAATAAAGAGCAACACAAAAGCATAAACAAAGCAAAGCGTTAAAGTCAAAGCGAGCCGGAGAACAAACGTCGGAACGTACGAGCGTTCAACAATAATCACCACAAATCGGTTTGCCTTAGAAATATACGCACACTCATACTTATATGTTTCTATATACGAGGGTAGATTAATACATATAAAAATCTTGAAAGAAAAAAAAGTGTTAATACTCTTCATATATGTACAAGAATAAATGGTGAAATGAACCGAAAGTATTGTATGTAATGCATTGAGAAGGCATCGGAGATCACACAAAGTATGGATAGTACTGACCAGCTTGACGAGATGAATGCATCAAACCATGTCCATCTGTCTGTCTAACCGTATGCAGATGGCACCCGGAAGTGAGTATTTAAAATATTTTTAAATGTACATACACTTCGTTTGCTCACCCAACACAAACTAAATCAATTATTGATTTAATTTTTTGGAATTTTAATTACAAATTTTGTGACTTGCCACCTCGATGTATAAATATTAGACATTAGTCCAACATTAGTCCAGGTTTGTTCAAGTCAGAACTTCGTTTGTCCAACCTTCAAAAAATAATAAGAAGAAAAAACCAAAAAAAAAATGAAATTCTCATTTTTGTAAATTCAGTTTTAAATAGTCCATGATTGTCCAAGGTTGAACTTCGTTTGCCCATCCACCAAGAATTAATAAAAAATAAGATTAGTTTGGAAAAAATAATAATTTTTTGTAAAGCCAGCACCCCGAAGTGAGAAATTTTCATGTAAATGTAGTTCGTTTGTCCAACGTCAGTGAGTCAGTCCAACGTCATGTTCACTGTGTAGTGCGAGACTTGCCTTGTGTATTCTTCACCTTGGCAACCCTAATTGTTGGCAGATGCCAGCTGACTTTTCCATGAGAAGATTTGACATTTTTTATTATAAACCTACGCAGAACATTTTGACGAGCACTTTTTGTTGTATTGTTTACAGTGACTTGAAACATTTATCTAGGCCAAAAAATGGATATGGAAAAACGAGTTCAATCGTGAACATGCTTGGTCATTAGGGGGATCTACATACATTCGATATTACATGAACATTTGAGCATCAAGAAGGTTTGTTAGAGTTAGATAATGCCTAATTTGACAATCTCCCAAAAAAGACTCGTATCGATTGATGCAACAAAATGTTGAAGATATGCAGCTGCGGTGGTTCAAAACACGTCTCTGACAGCGCGAGTTGGAGGAAGCTGCTATTATGTCTCTGGGACAGCCGCTCTCGTACACACCATTATACGACAAAGATCTGGCCCGAAAAAGAAAACATTATTGTAAGCTCGCACTACGTTGCATGTTAGGCTCTGGTGAATAAAGAAAACATCATCCATCCACCATTACACATAAAACTTGGACTCTTCAAAAACTTCGTCAAAGCGTTAGATAAAGAAGACACAGATTTGCATATTTGAAAATAATTTTTCCAAGAATTTTTCTTGCGAAAATCATGGACGGAAACTTTGACGGTCCACAAATAAAAAAGGTTCTCATCGTAACAGGTGACGAATGATGGATCTATGCATATGAGCCCGTAACAAAACAGCAATCGACTGTATGGGTGTTCCAAGATGCGCCAAATCGAACAACAGTTTTTGGAACGAATGTTTTTTCGGAAAAACTGGTCACTTCGCAACTGTTCCTTCCACACATTTGTTTTTCGGAAGTTTTCGGAGAATTAAGGAAAACCAACCGCTTCGAAAATTGATTCAAATGCATGCAAAAGTATATAGATTTTCATGGAAAATATAACAATAAAGCCCTTTTCAATGATAAATAGCTTTTGTCCCATTATTAGGAGCACAATATAAGAGACAATCCTCGTATACCATAATAATTGTTTAATTTTTAAAGATTTCGAATATTAATTTAATGTTTCTTATATAAATTTTCGTATACTATTTGAGAAAGTATGGTGTAAAGAGTACTTACTTAATTGCTTCGAAAATTTATAGATGATATTGGAAATCAGAAATACTTCACTTTAGTTGATTGTTCATAACTTTTTTCCTCGGTGTCACTTTTCAAGTCCTGAAAATAAAAATAGTCATTAAAATAGAACATCCACTCGGTTTAATAGTGACAACTATACTAATTCAAATAAAATGTTTACTAAAGACATGCAAAATTCTGTTAATACATTTCTAAAATCCACCTTTCCAAAATATATCCACATTTTTCAAAATTTATTTCTTAAATTTTCTAATAATTTACCTAACTACCCTCGTATCTATTGATACACATGCATGCATCGCTGCACAAATGCGCGTGCAAAATGCTTAAAACAGGATACAGCCTGTTGTCGGCTCAAAGGAAGAGTATAAAGAGAGAGCAGCAGCCGCAACAACAATTAAAAAGTCAAAAGAATGCCAAAAACGCATAATCGGATTGTGCTAGTTTTTTTTTTTTTTTTTAAATACAATAGTTTTATATATCCACCTTTTTCGTTTTTGGCCTTTAGTAGGTGTTAACTTGGCAATTAATGTTAGCGGATTGTACAATTCAATTATCTTCTTAGTGGTGATGTAGTTAAAGTCGGGATATGTTGTAAATTAAAATACAAAAGCGGCATATGTTTATTAACTGGAATCAATTCGAAATTTATTTTAACTAAAATTAATAATTTTAATAGGTTTCACATAGTTTGTCATGGAGTTAATAACACATGAAATGAGACAACAGAGCACAGCATTAAATATATGTTTAAATTGTGAACATATTGTAGAGACACTATATTTAATCCTTTTCTAGGTATACATGTGAATGTGTCTGAATGAATACAAATTATTGATCGTTCCTCAGCTTTTATTGTATACAACCGATTTGGAATTCGGCATAAATACTTTTAAAGAACGACATATATAAGATTTCAATTATTCAAATTAACTTGTCTCTCGGAAATTGATGGAAATAGTTGAGATATAGCGATGATATTATGTTGAATATAGGTGGAGTCGCACCAGAAAATTTAGCTCAATCTGACCAAAATTTTTTGTGGAAAACTGCCTTGAACTTGTACTGAGCCAATATCAGAAAATATATGGAGAATATATGGAGAACATATGGAGAGTGTGGCATACCAGTTTTAATATTATATTTAAATGTTAATGTTCACTTTATTTAAATTGTTGTTACAAAAATTAAATCTCCGAGGCCTTCTGCGCCCACAAACATTGCACATTGTGAGTACTTTGTTCCCACAGCAGCCAGCAGTAGTGGCAACGTGCTTAAATAACGAAGAGAATGAACAACATGGTTTTTATGCAGTTGACCAGTCTGATGTCATTCAGGCAGCTGCCAAAATCAAGAACAATAAATCTTCTGGCCCCGATCCTATTCCTAATCAGGCGTGGAAACTCGCTATAGCACTTTACCCAGAGCAATTTACCCGGCTTTTGAGCAAATGCCTACAAGAAGGAGTATTTCCATCTAGGTGGAAAATGCAGCGTCTAGCACTGACATTGGTAGTCCGTCAACTTATAGACCTATTTGCCTTCTTGATACAGCAGGAAAAATACTTGAGAGAATAGTGTGCAATCGACTGGAGGCATCAGTGAGGCAGGTTGGTGGCTTATCTAAGCTTCAATTCGGCTTCACAACGCCAAAATCAACAATAGATGATATTTCGGAGTTGACTTATACAGCCTCTGCCGCTATTGAGGGCACTTGGTGGAAAGGTGGTAGTAAGCAATTCTGTCTGGTGGTAACACTAGATGTTAAAAATGCTTTTAACACTGCCAACTGGAACATGATCCTTGAAGCTATTGGTTCTTTCGGAATTCCCAACTACCTTGCGAACGCCATAGAGAGCTACTTGCATAATAGAATGCATTTGTACAGGACTGATGTTGGAGAGAGAAAGTATAAAATCACCAGTGGGGTCCCTCAGGGCTATGTCCTAGGACCCTCTCTATGGAACATAATGTACGACGGCATTGTCAATTTAGATCTCCCCAGTGGCGTCAAAATAATTGGCTTCGCCGACGACATAGCCATTGTGGGAGTAGCTAAAACTATCCACGAGGTCGAGATATTATGCAACGTAGCTATACTGAGAGTTTGCGAATGGCTAAAAGCTGCTGGGCTACAGCTCGCAGAAGACAAGACGGAGGCGGTGCTTATTAGCAGCCGAAAAAGGTGGAACAAGCTTTTATTCTGGTGGGTGATACCAGGATAACATCTAAGAAAGCCATCAAGTATCTTGGTATTATGCTAGATACTCGTCTCTGCTACAAAGAGCATCTTCTCTATGTTAATGAAAAGGGCTACCAGAGCCTTTTCATTAACATAGAGAAGATGCTATTTGTAGCAGAGACGAGTATCTAGCATAATACCAAGATACTTGATGGCTTTCTTAGATGTTATCCTGGTATCACCCACCAGAATATTTACTAATTTTGCTAAACACCCGAGGTCCCAAGCAAGGTCGAACACTTCTGCTAATTGGCGTAACCCAGTCAATTATGCTGTACGGTGCACCTATCTGGGCTAATGCCATGAATGTGAGGAGTTACCGCAAGTGCCTAGAATCCACATATTGACTGGGGGCTATCAGAGTGTGTAGTGCATTTCGCACAATGTCAGAGGACGCTGCTCTGGTAGTAGCAAGCATGATTCCGATCGATATTTTAGCTAACGAAGCTAAAGGTACCTATGAGAATAGACAGCAGATGGGCAAACACGCTGGGACAACACAGAGAAGGATCGATGGACACACAGTCATTATTACATACGAAATTTAAATGTGTGGCTTGGCAGGCCATATGGAGAAGTAAACTTCTCTATTTGACACAGCTGCTAACTGGACATGGTTGTTTCAGAAAGTACCTGTTCGGTTTAAACACGAGGACTCTCCCCTATGTACCTTTTGCGTAGACGACCAACAAGAAGATGCAGAACATATCCTGCTCAAATGTGGCAGATTTGAACATGACCCGACAGATTCTGGCGGAAGTCCTAGGCGAGCATCCTACCGTGGAAAATCTTGTGGGACATATGCTAGATATCCACAAGTGGCGTGCGGTGTGCACTTTTGCAGCATCAGCGATGACATCTCTTCGAACCGTCGAAAGATATCGAAGGATGCATAGAGTCGACTTATAGTCAGCACCATCTTTACGACGCAATGCTTAACGGCGGTACCGTAGAGGACATGGTGCAAACACCCTATAGTTTAAGTAACTTTATTGCATTGTAAATAGTAACTCTTATTTTTGTATTTTATAATATTAATTTTAAAACTCTAAAATGCAATAAAGAATGAATTTAAAAAAAAAAAAACCCATAAATCGAATTGTCAACAGCAAATATTGCACATCTTCTAAGCCCAAGGCAAATAGTTGTCATTCTCATGTATTCGCAAAAGCAACTGCTGACAATCATTTGTACTCGTAAGTGCAATAACATTCACCTTAAAAAGATTTCAAGTGTGGGAAATGCAAAATTTCTACATTTTCAGTGAATTTTTGCATTGTTGTTTGCATCACCTCTTACTGGAATATATGTTTATAGTAAAGCCGATACACTATTGTGATGGCCAAGTTCTGTTTTTCCTTACGCAGTGAATTCTTGTACTCTGTACAAAAAAATATTTATATCAGGGTATCTTGGGTTTTTTGAGTTGTCCAAATGTAGGTAACATCGGAGACCCCAAAAAGTATATATGTATATTACTGATCAATGGAACAAGATGTGTCGATAGAGACATGTCCGTCCGCACGTATGTCTCTCTGTGACAAAAGTTCTCCGTCTAGAGTAGACTTAGACAAACTAAACTCACGTTATAGACACTCTAAGTACTGCACTGCTATAAGAGTAACTTAAAATTTCATAATTCGCAACCATTTTACCCAACGCTGTAAAAAACAAATTCAGTTGTACAGTTTTTTTTTTTTCAAAATATTTGTTATAATTTTAGTCATATGCCTTGATTTCCCTTAAAAATGTATTAGCATACTTTGTTTTCATTTTGGTCATATTGGCTCGTCACTTGGATTTGTCTAAATAATATTGTATTGTCGTTGGATTCCCACGTGTATGTCCAGTTTCAGAAGTGACTCAAAATTGAGCTCCAAGGTTTAAACATAATAAACAGACTTACACACATTGCAAGTTAAATAAATTCTTTTATATCTGATATCTTTTATTTCAGATCTGTGAAGGAATCATCTCATCATTGAATTAAACATATTTGAATAATTCCTTTTGAAAAAAAAGTATTAATTGAATTTAAAATTATTGTAAATCATTCAAAATGAATTGAACATTTTTGAATCATTGCATTCAATTCAATTTATTCCAACAGTTTTCAAATAGAATGATTCAAAATGTACAATCCATTTTGAATGATTCAAATTCAAATTTCAATTCAATTTGCTTTTGCAAAATAATAATTTAAAAAAATCAAGCATTCTTTGTGAATGAAAAATTAAAAATTAATCATTCTTTTACAGCTCTTAAATATTCTATAAACGACAAATTATCTGAATTTCTCTTGTCCTGAGCTAACAACACACTTTACAAATTATGACATTTAATGATTTCAGAAATCTCACAATTTGACTGCGCTATAATTTTGACAGATATTGAACGCGTAGCGCAGAAGAAGAAAGAAAAATCTGCCGCATAGGCGCCGCAATGCGCTATGAAAAGCGTTGCCGGGTCAGATACAACACGGTAAGACGACGGAGGAGAACGTGAGGCGTATTGCGCCTTTGTGGCTAATGCCGATAATGAGGACGCAGAAAGAAATTCGATATATGCTTGAGAGAAAACACATGTTGGCGATGCTGTTGATGACGTTGAACGACAAAGACAATGTCACTGTTTGCTGCTGGTATTCACATATGACTCTTTGACGCCTTCGCCCCATGATAGACGACAATCAAAGTGTGGCGTCGACAGCGACAGCGTTGACCCAGCGTCTCCCTGTGAAAGGTTTTACCATCTAACATCATATAATGAGATGTTATTTTAGAGGTGTAGAATTTTGTAGACCACTTTTTTCAAGCAACGGCAGTCATATCTCGGCAATGCTTGTTCCAAGTTGCTGATTTGTTCGTATAAAGCAGTAAGTTAAATCTCGGTGGCCAATTGACTGACAAATGCAAAGCATGATTAAATCTCGTTGCCACTCTAATCCCTGTCGGAAAATGGAACCTAAAAAAAATCACCCTGTATATCTATCTGTCCATTTGACTTATACGAGTATACACGTTCTTATGCATGTGCTAGTTGTTTGTGTTTTTGTTGCGACGTGTTCAAAAGTCGGTTAATTACAAAACCGAAAAACACTTGATCAACCCGAAAGGCAACAGAAGATACTGCTCACTACTGCTCAAATAGGAGGATGTGGCAGGCAGTATCTATAGAAAAAATAAACTATCCAATATTCAATCTAAACGCACTTTACTCAAATTTCATGCAACAGCAACAAAATAAACGTCAGCATGCGTGAGTGAGGCATGGACGGACGGACGGACTTCAAAGCCTTTGAGCCGCCACCTTTTGGCAGGCAGTCAGTCATTCACTATAGTCATATACACTCGTATGTAAATCGTTTGAAATTGAAAATATTTAGATACAAATGAGACAAGAAAGTGTAATTGGTTGTCTGTAGTGTGCGGCGATGGAAAAAGAGGGGATATGAAGTTTTACTGTTGCGTTATGGTTGCTTCCATGTACATATTGTATGTAGTTTGAAGTATTTATGTGTCACAAAGTGTGTTGTAGTGTCAACAAATATAAGAAGGAAAAGGATATGCACCAAGGAGCTGTATTTGATGTATATGACTAAATAAGGCTCACTTGTAAATGTACTATTAAAAGACGCACGATGTCTAAGATAATGAGGACGCAGAATATATTTAGTGCCAGAAAACTCTGATGGCTAAACTTTATAAAGGACAAAATATTTTATCTAATGAAAATCATATTTTAGGGTACTCATGTCTGCTCTGGAAATAATTAACAAAGCATGTTTTGAGTAAATTCAAGCTCGAGGCTTATAAAATCAAACAGCGAAGAACAAAAATATTCGGCTCTGAAAGCTTCTAAAATAGTTTTCTAAAATAGTGAAATAGTATAATAGTTTACAATTTCTTGTTGATGGAGACAAAGTCTGTCAGCACTAGTGAACGAGCCACCTACCACGCCAATGAGACTAGCCAAGCATCAGCACCAAAAGATTAGCTAAGCTCCATGGCAAAAAAACTAGCCAATCTTCAGTTACAAAGGATGCGCCACTTCGTTAGTTCTTTTTCTCTAGAAAAGTGGCCAGTCTCTGAGACTGGTACGTGGCTAGGAAAATGTACTGCGACATCCCACCGCTCTGTACCTTCCAATGACATCGCAGTGTTGAATTCGCCAGTCAAATGCGTTGCCGGTGAATAAAGCAGGGGACTGGTACCCGTTTCCGGTGGCTCATGAATTCTAGTTCCGCACTAGTGCGGTTGAACTTACTGTGTGTGTGGAACTCAATTTTAATCCACTTCGAAATAAGCTGAGATTGAAAATGTGCGTGTGACAATTCAATAGTATAAAACTTCTGATGGTCAAATATGAACTGCGGATGGTCAAAATGATAAATATATATAATAATGAAAAAATTGTAATACATAAATAGCAAGGGGCGTGTTTCTACCACTTTTAGGGGAAGCCTCAATAGAAAGTTACCAATTTTTGGAATTTTGTACGGTAACTATCATATTACGGTAAATATTGCTATTAAAATAAAAAAAAGAGAGATATATACGATTTCTCCATTTTAGCGGCATCGCTTTACATTATTATCAAGGGGCGTGTCACGCTTACTTTGGGGTAGCCTGTTGGATTTTGCAAATAGCTAGCTCAATTTCCAGCTTGATACTTCATGTGAGCTTCGGTACCGAATTTAACGTTTTTTGTTTTCCTCCCGAATTTATTTAGATTAGAAAACCGGGACAGAGGGTATTAAATGTCACACGATCCTTGTAGACAACTTAATCTAATCAGAAACCTATGCTGTACAAAATTATGGTCTACTGGACCACGTTGCTGATTTTATATCATAACCATTTAAAAATTTTTCGAAAATTACTTGGACTATATAGCTTAGTCACTGGATCCACTTTTTGGAGCGAAACTTGATCAACGATCGTTATTCAAATTTTATTTTGGTTCCATCCTTGATCTCATCCAAATCTGTTGCTCTAAATCAGTCATTCCCAAAGTGGTCCGTCCATGGGACAGTCGACGGGGGTCTACGTCGGCGTGACAAAAAAAATGGGGTTCACAATTCGTACAAAAAAAATTTTTTTTTTTGCTCCTCGGTTTTGGAAAATTTGGAATGTAAACAGGGGACCTCCCCAGCATTTGCCAGCATTTTTCAAAAACTTTGAAAAACACTGCTGTAGGATGTCCAACGGAACAGTGGAAAAGTGGTCTATGAGAAAAAAAAGTTTGGGAATCCTTGCTCTAAATAGTGCAACGAGTCTCTTTAGGTTTAGTGTTTGCAGAACCTTTCCTGTCACTTCATATTTGAAGCTGGCTAAGGTCAATGCAGATTTGATTCGGAGTTTATTCGTCCACTAAACAGAATCTACAGATGCAATGTCTACTCATAAAACCTGATATAATTGTATGAGTGGTTTTCTGGAATCTGTATCATATCACATACATATCTCAGACATTTTGTTGCTGTACAGGGGGTAACAGCTTTTTGCCCTTTCTTATGCCCTCGACACTGTTTCAAAACTCAACTCGGACTTTGTTGAACTCGGCATTTTTACTAGAACTCTGAGCATTTATTACACTACTCCGCCGAATGGCTGTGGATCGTAGAAGAAGGTGGTTGTCTTTTCCTTTCCCGATAGCTTATCTGCCTCAATACTTCCCGGCAAATAATTCTTTTGGAATATTCTTTTAATGGCCTTATTTGGCACAGCTACTTTATTTTAAATAAAACTAGATGTTCTTAAGAAATTCGTAAATTCAGGTGTTTTTTTCTTAATTTTTCATCTGTTGGCTCCTGCAGTTGCTTCTGACGGCATTGACTACTTACTTACTAAAGACATTTAACTACTGCTGGCTGCAGGCTATAAAACTAAGAAACAAAAGATACAAAATCATATACGCCTTGCAGATTCTAACTCATACAACTTCTATTGATACTTCTGGCACAATAATTTGCAGCTTGCATACAGCGACGCCGCCTTCAATGCGCTGACAACTAAGAAACTAACATAAAACAGCAGCAAACTGTTTTGAGTTAGCTGCAATATCATCGGACAGGACATTGTTTTCATGTTTGTGTATGCCTTGTGGCCATTAGTTGAGAAATCAGTAGGCAAACGTCGTCTAACTGACTGCGTGCGTGAGCAGCAACAATCATGTCTCCAATGGATTCTGCTAAATGCAATCGATTTGCACCAGCAGTGAGCAAATGAAAACCAATCCAAAGGAGCACACTAGACGAAACTAGGCGAATGGGCATGGAACCCAAAGGAGTTGTAATGTTCAACAGCTATTTAGCTAAATTTTGTCTTTTTTTTCTGAGCACGACAGGGAGTAACTGCAGCCAATGTATTTTCAATGGCACGTTCACAAGCACCAAAAAGAGAAAACTACATAGGCAAAAAAAAAAAATAATAATAATAAAATAAAATAAAAATGTAAACAGTCAATCAATGGGACGTCCATATAAAGAAAAGCGTTGACAGCAAGCGTTCTTTTAGAACGTTTTAATAATTTAACTATTTTTGTGAGCAAACAAAACGGATGAAGAGCAATCGTACATAGATAACAAGCGAAAATCTCAGCTGGCTGTATGTCCTGTGCCTTATATCCTGTTGCGTAGCTCGTTGCACTCAAGCTGCGCGTGTTGTCGAAGTGTTTGACGAAGACGTCTACAGATATTGTAACTCAACTGTCAACGCTGCAAAAAAGAAGCGACCTTGAGCCTCAAGTGTAAATGTGCGTATTGACTTAAACACCAAAACTTATTTTATATATTATTTTGTATGTTTGGTTGGTGTCCTTGAGCCAAGTAGGCCACGTTAAATGTGATATTTTGGGATTCTGGTTAACCGAGACTCCATGAGGAGAGCATGGTTAACACAATTTTATTTTAAAAATATTTGACATTGAAGCACGCTGTTGCACGAAATGTGCCATTTGGAGTGGAGTTCAGCCATGAAAATTGCAAACGAATCGCAGAGATCCTGTACGCAAAAATGTGGCCATAAGTTGTCCTTGTAGCTTAATACTTACATACACGTATATCGCTGTCACTGAGCGATTTTCACAGCTGAGTGTTTTGAAAACGTTTGACTAGCTCCGGGGGCTGTACACTGTATAGTATAGGTACAATATACGAACGGTCCGGGCAACGACCACTTCGAGCACCACTGAAATACATATAACAACAAAGCGCAAGCAGCAAAACTAAACTCAAATAAAAAGTATAAAACCTCTTGTTGGTCAAATTCATTTCCACTTGAATTAATTCAGAATGATTTCGAAAGAAAAAAAAAATCCATATATAACAAAGTGGAAATCATTTGAACGGAAATAATTTTTTAACAAAAAACTATCCTCAACATTTAAAAAAAAAAAAAAGTTCTTCTATAAATTGAGTAGCAGCGATTTTCAAACGAAAAGTTAAATGTGTGTGTTGCATTTGTGGGTTTCACTTCCACTTTTTTTTACTTTTTTTTACATTTGAGCGCTTCGCAAAATACAAAATTATATTATAAAAAAAAAAAAATAATAAAAAATTAGTGCTGAATTCAGGCAAGTGAAGTACATTTATTCTCTACTGCAATTAAAGACCCATTCACTCCGGGCACATATGTCGTTTCGAGTGCTCAGTGATTTGCAATCGAGACGTGGCATGGGGCGTTGTGCAATGGCAAGAAGGCATTTGCAGCGTAAATATTTATTAATCGTTATTTTATTGATTCGGAAAAAGCAATTAGTAGGTGAAGTATTTAGCAGTAATGTACATAGGTTGTGTACCTTAATCGTATAAAGTTTCACTTTGTTCTTAAATACACTCCCGATCAATCAAATAGACTCAACATGTTTTCTGACTTCGAAGGAAAAAGGCAAAATATTGAGAAATATCGAGACAGCAATCTTACAACCAGGCAGAAAAAATCTCTAGAAGTCAGACTGTTATATATCATTTTTTAAAAAATCCATCAAATTATGGAAAAAATATGCAAAAGCCGGCTAGGAAAGCACTTACGTATTAAGAAGAGCCAATAATTGTGTGAGATGTCTCAAACTCTAACTACTCTGAAGCAAAAATTCGATAAAATTTGGAAATTTGCAAGTATAGCTACCGTACGGCAAGTGATACGCAAAGCAAAACATCTAAAGAGATTGAAATTAAAGAAAAAACCACCGCTTACCGTCGTACGTAAGCATGCTCGCTGTCTTTTTGTTCGGAGTTACATGACATGGAATAGGGAGTGGTACCAAATCGTTTTTTCTAATGAAAAAACGTTTTAATTTGGATGGACCAAATGGTTTTAACTACTATTTCCATGACATAAGCAAGGAATAACAGTATTTAACCCGTCACCATAGTCGTGAGGAGAGCATAATGTTGGTGGGCTAAATCTCCTATTGTATGGTATTCAAATTACAATCCGAATGTCACATGCTACTGGGAGCAGCTCCAGAAAGCATTTCCACACTTTTCTAACATTTTTAGATCGTTATATTCAACATTTCAACATGATAATGTTCCAATTCATACCGCTCGAGTGGTAAAGAAGTGGATAAAGAACCAAAATGTAAACTTCATGGAGTGCCTACGAACGCTCCTGACCATAATATCATCGAAAAGGTGTGAGCGATCTTCTAAAGTCCGTATACGATTCGATGCCTGACCTAATTTACGAAGTGATTTCCAATAAAGGTGACAGTAACATGATGACTTCTGCCATCTTCCAGCAAACTTCTCATCAACAATTTTAGCATTTACAATCAAAAACTTTTGAAAACTTTTTCAAAAGCTTTGCGGTAAGATACCAAACCAAAGTGTATGCCAAAATGTGTGCTCTGCAAGTGTATATGTAATGTTGTATGTTGTGCGTATCTTTGTTTCTCTTAAGTAGACTTCAGCAAGAAACACATTTTGCCCGTGTGAATACCCGAAAAGTGTTCGGCCACGGCGGGCATACAAATCCGCGTCTGGTCTATATTGATTATAAAATCGTTTTCTCCAAAAAAAAGTTAGAAGTAGATTTGTGTGGAAGCTTTAAAGTATAGTGGACCCGACAGGCCTATAATATTACATAGTCTATATATTCTAATATATTCTTCGTGAACAATGAAATGAAGTGGATTACATAAGCTGTATTGGCCCGGAATGAATTAGTGTTGGATATATATCAAAGATTTATATAAGTACACTTGAATACGATCCTGAAGTTTGTGTTCAAAGGTGAATAACTCAAGAAGAAAACAAGAAAAAACGTTTAATTCCATTCACATGAAGTTTAAAGCTGTGAATTTAGCAGGTGTAAAAAAAAAATATTTGTAAAAACTAATAACCTAAACTTGGGTTGTAAGTTTGTTGGAGCCTACCCCTAAAAGTGGGCAAGACACGCCCTTGATAATTAGGCGAAGCATCCGCCCAAATGAAACCGCCATGTAAAATGTCAAGTTGATTTTGCCTGAAATGATAAAGTTTTTCATGAAAACTACCAAAAGTGGGTGGTGGGTTTGTATGGGACAGCCCCTAAAATGGAGATATCACATCTATTTCTCTATATGTGCAGCGCTCTTCCATACGAAGCCACTAAGAAAGTTTTCATACAAAATTCCAAAATTGTGTGGTAAGTTTGTATGGAGGCCACTGCTCAATTTGTGGTCAATTTTTATACTCCATTAAACTGCAATAAAAATAAGTCTATGTGCTGACATACAATCGGATATCTTTAAAATTGATGCCCAAAAATGCGCAAACACATGTAAGCAGGCAGACGGACATGGCTAGATCGACTCAACTCATCGATCTGATCAAGAATATATAAACTTTACTATGATGCGCCTTTTATTCGTTACAAACTTTCAGACTTTTGTGGTAAAAACATACACTTTAAAGGTGAATCTTAAATGTTACCTTCAATTAAAATATCAGAATTCATAGACGATCCAAACAATTTGGAAAACTTTTTGACTTAGTTTTTTTACGATGCATGAAAATCGAAATAAAAGCATATTAGGGATAGAACAATATTTTCACAAAATCTCAGAAGATGGAATACTATCGTATATTCGAATTATTATGAAAGGAGTCCACAAATGAAAAATCCATGCAATATTGGTAAGAGTACATACTTAGAGCTGCATCGCATTCAACTCAAGACTGTTTAGCAAATATCATAACGATAGCTAGTGTTTAAGAGACTTTAAGAAGCTTAAGCAAATTACAAGATACATTTATTTCAACATAAGAGCAGTGTATACAATGTTTTTGATCTGCTATACATTAGGCAAAAGTTTGCGTCCACGTATCGAAGGATATTGTCATACTCCAGGTTTTACGTACATAGTATAATACTTGTAGCACTAATTTTACCTTGGAGATAAAGATTTTGATCTTAGTGCCATTATTTGGAGTCCCCAACTTGAGGAAACATTGTTTACTTTGCTGTATAAAAATATTTGCAGCCGAAGCGGTATTGTTTTCTTTTTTTCACTTCTGCTCCTGGTTCCACTTCGGCAAAAGTCGCTCATTTCAGGAGCTCTTTACTAACATACTGGTGTATACTCAAATACTCATCTGATATATGTACATACTTAATATGTCACGATTTAATAATTTGACATGACATCAGATATATTTAATTCTCTCAATTAGATAAGAATCACATTAACATATTTAACGCCATTAATAACAAATGACAATCATTTACACAATCTGATTAATATCCTTCACAGCTACTGCCTTAATTTACTTGTACAGGATCCGTTCTGGTGTATTTTGGTGACACTTTGCGCTGCGCGTTATTAAACAAAAAATGGCACGAGGCACAAGTTGCAAACAAAGCGAGTACAAACAGATATAAACCGCCGAACATACTCACTACATACATGAAGTAGTATGGAACATGTACTTGCAACAATGAATCTCGCACTACACAAGCACATGCCACTGATAAAATAGAAGAGGAGAGATTAACTCAGTTGTAACGAAGTTTAAATGCACTTTACATGTAATATCCTTAGTGAAAAAACTCCAACTCAAAATATTTACATATTGTGAATGAAACGACACTTTTTTTTTTAAATACAGTGACTTGGAACTTAAGCATCCTTGAGATATTTGGTGTATTTGTGCTGTACTTAACGGATCTATATATTTTATGGTAATTGGAATAGTATAACAGTATAATAGTATAACACAGTAAGAGTAAAAATAACACTTAAAAAACTGAAAATCGACTCAGTTGTGTCATTTAGCAATCCATATTTGTTTGGAATTTTATGCAATAGTGATCCCATTTGAAAGTAAACTCTTCTTATTCAGCTGATCATTATTGTACTCATATAGACTGGTATACACTTTCTGTCAAGGTCGAGTATAAAATGCAAGAAGAAAAATTTTATGGAAATTGTGAAAAACCAGACCTTTGGAAAACTTCATGCCGGACCTTATACTTCTGACCCTTCGCACTCTGGATACTTTCACTGTTACAAACTTTACGCCAAATTGTACATACTATTTCTCACACTATTTGTGAAGGGTATAGAAAACAAAAAGGAAGCAAGTTGTACGCAAGGACTACTACGCAACGGCGCACGTGACTATTGCGTCAACAGATTTTGCGCTGAGCTGCGCACAATTACAACAATGATGAAGCACGAGCTGCACGTTGGAGTATGAGGCACAGAAGACTGGCTGCTGTCGTAAAATGGAATATGTGCAGCAACACACCTCCACAACAATCGCCCTACTCACGTCATTCTATGAGTAATATAGTAAAAAAAAAACTTCCCCCGACTGCATTTTTATTGCTTTTGACTTGAAACTTTGTATAGAATAAATTTTTTTCCATGCACTCCTCTTGAAGCATTTTTGTGTGGCCCGCAAGCAATATTTTGCACAAATTCAAAGTACTTGAAATGTAAAACAAGGAAACAGTAGAATCGCTTTCTTTCACTCGCTCCTTCGCTGAAGGACCTCCACATGCCTCATCGAATCTACTTTCGATAATATTGTCGTAGTACTCGATTGGCGGCAATGGCGACGCTTGTTTTTGTTTCCGTTTTTTCAGTGGACAAACTTTCTGGAAAATAATGAAATTTGGAATGGGTTAAGTTAAAAGTGGGAGTGAGTCGCCATAGAGAGAGAGCGTATAGTGAACTCGGATGTCGACGACGACGACGAATGTACCGCAGAACGTGACGAAGAACAAAAGAAGGCACTTGCACGTTTCCGGCTGCGTTGACACCAGAGATGCCTTCGATTTGGTTTTGCCATCGAAAGGACAACTTTGTAACAATTTGTTGTTTTTGCGTTGTATCCACAAAAAAGCACGATTATAATAACAATACGTAATTGTGAAAATAATAATGATAATAAAAAGTAGCGGCAAGTGGTGTTCTCTTTCACTTCCTCTCTTCCGCCCACTTTGTGGAAAATGTGCTTGATTTTCTTTTTACCGCAGTCTTTTGTTGAGTAAATTTTCCTACCGAGTGTCTATCGAAAAGAAAAGCAATACTCGATATCAAGTAACGCGGCACAAAAGGCTAGGGATTCTTTCTGAATATGCTTGAGATGCGCAACTTCCTCGAAAAAGAAACTCCATATGTAAGCATCTTCGAATTTTCCTTAACTCATCACACATGGTTTGAATAGTAGGTATATTAATTTTGACACTAAGATCGTAAAACCTATGGAGGAGGTGCCAGAGCCCCCATAAGGGACATATATTCTTGATATTCTCGACAAGACAAGTCAATCTGATCTGTCTGTTTGTCAGTCAATTTGTCTATCTTTGTGTGTGCGTGTGAGTGTGAATACGGGAATTAGTCCTATAGTTTTGATCGTATCTTTCTAAAACTAAATGTGAAGACTCTATGGGGCTGGTATGCTACACCCACTTTTAGCCCTCATACAAACCCACATCTCATTTGTTTTTTTTTTTTTTTTGTACTAAAAAGTTACTGTTATGGACTTCACATTTGGAGAAATGGGCGTGAAACTTGGCTTTCTTTAGACGGACGCTTGGCATGCATTTAAATTGAGGTGTTCCGCCCTCTTTTAGGAATAGCCCCCATAGAAAACCACCACCCAGTTTGCGGATTTTGGTAATTAAAACTTTCTTATTTATTGAGCTGAAGGCTTAAAACACTGAATGAAACATTTAGAGGCGTGTAATAGATTTAATGTTTTCTTTAAGTACATCTTTCGGGCCGTATTTTTTTCGAAACGACGCTGGTGGGACAGTTACCGTCAATGCGGTCGTATGATAAGCCACTTTTTTGGTCCTTCAATTGAAGATTTTGACTTGGACGATATGTGATTTCAACGTCAGAAGCCATACTTTATTGCGCGAGAAACTTCCAGGACGAGTAATTTCAAGTCTTCACCGCCGAGATCATTTTGCCGTTTGATTTTTTTTACGGATAATCAAATCTCAAACTTTAGAGCACTTAAAAACCAACGAGACATCTCCTGAAATGAACAAAAAGTGTTCGAAAATTACCTCACAAAGATCGAGTGTTGCTATAGATTCCTAGGCGGTCATTTACATAATGTCAAGGTATAATAAAAATAGGAAATTTCATCAAAATTTTATATAGGGTGCGGCAGCATAACTTATTATTTTTTTTTTAAATGCGCGCTATTCAGGCTGTAGGGATCATAGAGTCGCGGGAGTAATACCAATCGACAGGAGTGGTAATAAAGTTTTATTTTCTTCCAGGTCAGTCGGCATGATTCGTTCGATCAATGAGGAGCGTGCATTTACCGTTGAGGCCTACTTTTCGAACGGATATTTTGAATCGCAACACAGCGCGTCGTCTGAAATCACTTCAATGTAGCCCGGACCGGAAATCAATCTTTGACCAGACGAAAAACTGGAGTCCCTCGGCCCATCAGATCACCTAAGAACATTGAGGCCGTGAGAGCTTCAATCTTGCGATACCCGCGGCGTTTCTTTTTCCACGACTTGATGAATTGGACTTAGGCGATATTCAGTACCAACAGAATGTAGCAACGGCTCACACTTCAAGAGCATTGATGTCTGTTTTGAGGGAACACTTCACGGAACGCCTCATCTCAATAAGTGGCGATTTTTAGTTGGCCCAGTGCGTTTTTTTTTTTTTGTGGAGTTTTTTAAACTTCTCGTGTTTATGTCAACCGCGCAAGGAACCTACAAGACCTGAAGGCCAACATCTGGGCATAATTTGACAACATATCCGCTGATATGCTGGTAAGGGTCACAATAAACGCAAGAAATGGCCTTCTTCAGTGTATAGACAATGGGAGGCATCACCTACCTAATTGAAAGGTTCAAAACAAAACTTTAGATATTGAACCTACATTATAACAAAAAATAAAACAAAATCTGGTTCATAAAATGGGTTTTATTGGGTTTTGAAAAAGGAAATTATGTTGCAGCATCCTGTATTTGTACACGATTACTTTTGAAACCACAAAATGATATCCATGGAGTTAAAACAGAAGCCAAATTTTATATGGCAAAATATTTTTGTGACTCACTAAGACAATGTTTTTCAAAATTCGAGCCCCAAAAGAACTCAAAGATTTCGAAAGACAAATCTTTTTCTTTTTAATAATATCAAATCAAAACTTGGTTTTTATACTCTACAACATAAATAATTATATACATATACGATTAACAGAATTTATGGCAGACCCTGAATTATATGGCTAAAAAAAAATTGGCAGCATTAGAGTGGTTGCCGAGATGCACTCGCTTTCCGCAAAGTTACTGGCCTTTGTTAATATTTTTTCAAAGAAGTGAATCTTTTTAACTGCATTCGAATGTGTTCTTTAGAATTTCCAGAACAAAGAAACCGAATAGATTTGTGAATTAATTTTGCAAATTTTAACATTTCACAAAAATTTTAAACGTAATCAAATTTTGATCGAAACATTTTTAAAAAGAACAATAAGTACCGGATTTTTTTATATAATCAAATTAAATTTTTATTTTAATTGAGAAAAAATTACTAAAATTTTAGACAAAATAGAGATATTCATTCATATGAATATAGAAGTTTGTACAATATCGAATTCCGCATGGGCGCTCATTTCTTGTATTCTGCCAATTATCATATGAAATACCTGAGGCGGCATCGATACTTGGAGTGCTTGCAGCAAGCGACCTGGTTGGCCGCAAGTTATTATGGCATTGGCTAGATGTATGACGCTATTAACATAATCGCCACGACTAATATAGTTTTCGCCCAATTGCATTTCTTGAAAGGAAAAATTTTCAGTTTCACTGTCCGACAGAGCGTTAGGTTTTTGCAAAGGAGAATTTTTGCGTGCGCGACTACGACGTTCAGCAACTTTTTTCTTATAGACAGGATCCAAACGACGCTTCTTATCGAAGTATATGCAGTAGCCAATAAATAGGGAACCGGCAACGCCAGCCGCAATTCCGAGTAATTCTTTGTACATATTGTCTTTAAAAATGTAAAATTTATTATAATATAATATGCCTTAATATTTTTTGCTCTATGGATAAATTTGAAAAGTGAGCATAGCTCGACATCAAATGCAAAGTGTATTACGATGGAAGCAAAGAAAAATTGGATTGTTATATTTTTGAATTGATGGCCTACTACGTTTAAATATAAATAATATTTCACTTTTGTACGATAATTCCATAAAATGAAACATTTTTCAATGATAGAATCTGCTTAAAAAATCTTGAGATCAAAAATACTTTGAAAATGCCACGATACGTCGACTTCGGAAAATATAATAAACGATGAATGTTTTATTTTTCCGAACTGTTCCCACATAAGTCAGTTTCCTCGCCAACAGTTTTCTTGCCAAATCGTAAGAAGAAAAGAAATTATCGGCGGTTATATTTTAACCCTTGAAGCCTTCAGTCATATCCAACACGACGCGCTCTGCTTGGTTTTTCTCAGGCTGTTTATTATGTGCTTTTCCGAGATATGGTAGTATATTCTAAATCCAGTTGAAACTGTTTGTATAGAAATAATATTCTCCGCAGTAGTTCCCAGTAGTAGACTGGGTAACGATGTTGCATACCACTGTATTTTATTTTTTGCAACATATAATAGATCCATAGTGCTACCGGCAGCCTCTACCACATTTTAAAAAACAGGTACACTTCGTTATTTTTCGAAAAATTAGGTAGAGACCGAAATGGTCCTGCAACCCATTATTCGTAAGTTGGTTTCAATCTTGCAGCAGAGTTAAATTCCTTTATGGGTCACATATTATTAAACGCGAGAGGTTGTGTTTACGTTTACGGTTCTGAAGTCTTGCTTCTGAATTTACTTCTGCAAACCATGTATTTCTGAATTTAATTTGACAAATTGTGTTATACGAGGAAGAGTTTCTACAATATAATATATGAACGTCCACTTATGCTCACTTGGTTCCATTGATTTGGATAATAAAAGCTTGATTTTCTTCAGTGTGCTATTTAATAAATATAGCTAATCTGTACCATTTTAATTATGATCCCAAAATCCAGCGACTTTAATTATTCATCGATTTTGGTTATAGAACTAAAAGAATTTCTGCATTTGCATTCTTAATCTCTATCGACACTCTTATAACTCTTCCTTCTTCAGCCCACCAACTACCACAAACACTAAATTCTAATCAAAAACTGCATTAAATTAAACAAACAATGGCGAAGAACAAAGTAAATTAACCGCACTCACTTAAAATATTTCACGCCGGAATTGTACGTCAAAGAAACATCATTTCACACGCGCAGGCGGCGTTCTTTGTGGCAAACGAACCGAACTCAGTTTTCCAACAACATCCCCGAACTGAACTAAAACGAGATGCAATTGATGTATTCTGATGGATTTGTTATTGTTATGATTCATGTGAATTGCTCATGTCTAATTGAATGCTAAATAAGTAGAAGGCAAATCTAGTATTTATTATCACATGTGATTGTAGAAAATAAAAAAACAAAAAACTTCGAAAAGAAAAATTCAAAGTATTCGTATGAATTTCGATCAAAAGCGCGCGTTAAGCGTCTACAGATTAGTAGAACAACACATAATAATTGTTTATTAAACATTTAATGAGCTGCTCCCCATCAAACGAACGAAAAATAAACCAATACAATAAATTTTTTCTCCGAACAAGTGTCAAGAAAAATGTACATAAAAAAATTGATGCTCTTGAATGCTACTTTGAATATCTGCTCTGATTGCTTTGGCTTTGGCTTTGGCTTTGACTCTGGTCCCCTCATCTCAAGTGGAGCTCGAGCTAATTTGTATTGTCGTCTTCAATATTTATGCGCTATGAAGCAATGATCCTGAAATTTTTATGACATACTTGAGCGCCCAGCTGTAACCACTTTTAGCATTGGCTTTCACTTCCCCTCGTCGGAATTTTACTTTAACTATGTTGGTTCTTAATCCAGTTTTCTAGTATTTTACCATAAATATGTTGATATATCACAGCGCAGGATTAGCTTGTACGGCTACAGTTTCCTGCACACTGCACAATCTGTAGCCATATGGAGCGACTTTACTTGGGGATTATCTAATAAATAGTTTTAGCTGTTGGAATGGAGCGAAGTGGCGCGTTATATGAAGTGCTAATGTGTTAATTTGTAATTAATGTCAGCGGCAGATATATGTACATCTATTCAGTTGTTGTTGTTGTTGTTTTTGTGGTTATGTATTTTGTATTTTGTAGAAACTTTTGTGGTGGTGTTAGAAGTGCGGAAGCATTTGTTTTTCAGTTTAGATGAGGGAATGTGCGGCTGCATTCATATTAAGCAAATTATTGGGCGTTATATTTATTATTATTGTTATTGTAGCATTAATAAAAGCTAATTTGTGCATTTTTAAATTGATTAAGCAATTAAGTAAATTTCAACAATGATCTCTGAGTGTGTAAAAAAAGAAGTTTACTTGTTGAAACATTATAAATAGAAACAAATTAGACAATTTCACATTTCAGTAGGCAATAAATTTACAAAACAAGAAAAATGTGTCATCCCGAACTACCACTAGTTTTTTTTTTTTATTAAACTAAAAAATCCTAATCCTGTAGTGTGTAGACACTATATATAAGTAAATACTCCAGATGGAGTCTCTGTTAACTACATTTTCTGTATTATTTACTCGTACATAAAATTCTTTGTTCGTCTGACTGATTCATCAACGCACTGCGGAAACTGCTAATGCTAGGAAGCTGATTTCTGGACAGTTTCCATTTATGGTACAAACGCACACTATGCGGGGTTTTGAGAAATTTCACCCCAAGAAGGGAAAAGGGGTGGTCCAATGTTATGTGAGGAAAATTATTTATTCATCCGTTTATTGCCAAACTCATAATTAAAACATAACATACATAAACAAACAAAACCAAACCTATATTTCGCCGATTTTGATAATTTCAACCCAAAAAGAGGCTTGAGATTTGTGAGGAACAAACTGTGAACACACGTTCCGTAGATTCAATTTCTCCGTCAAAATACGATGTATTGAATCTTTGGGAATATTTAATTCCATTTGCATATAATGCAACGAAGACTTCGGCTCATTTTGTATGAATTCACGCACTTATTCAATGTTCTTTTCCATCGCCACTGATTTTGGCCGGCCCGACTTTTCATCGTCACAAAGGACTTCACGACCTTCTTGAAAACGTTTAAAACACTCGTGAACATTGCTACGGGATAGACAATTCTGATTATAAACTTGTTTCATCATTTGGAACGTTTCGGTGAATGTTGTACCAAGTTTAAAACAAAACTTAATATATGCTCTTTGTTCGAGATTCATTTTTCGACCAATGCCCAAAAGATACTGTCAATTTTAGCGCGATAACTACTTAGCTTGTAGTGGTCCGATTGTTATAAAATTTTTACAAGATGGCACTACAGGATGTACCTCCAACGCATGTACCTATCAACAGGTGGCGCCACCAGAAACAGCAGTTTTTAAAAAGTCTTGTTTCTTTTGCGACAGACCTTGTATATCGTATTTGGTACATTTTTTATATTAGACCGTTTTATATGGTAAATTCTAAACCGGGCAACCCCGAATTATTCTGCTAGTTTAAATTGCTCAGATCTGGCAACGCTTTTGTCATTTGGGCTTCGTTTGGTTTGGCATTTTATCACGAATAGACAACGCCAGAAAACATTTTCAAATTGTGAAAATCAATTTAGAAAATCGTGGTTCAGTTCGGGAATGTTACCGTCGAAATAATCATTCATCCGAGCGACTAATACAATCGGATCGTTTTCACACGACGTATACTCTAAAAGATAATACGCATCCGAAGAGACTGGGCGCACCGAAGAAACAGTTTCTGCTGTAGAGCGTAGTATTGAGGATGACCATTGGCGGATGCAAGGTTGAACTGTGGAAGCAGCATTTTATTTAGTACAAAAACATTTTTCTTCGCTTCATTTTCAGAAAATAGGAGGAGAATATTATCGGTATCGCTTACAGTAATTGGTGTTGTGTGCATCCAATTTATGAAAAATTTTATGTAAAGATCTCGGCTAATTTTTGCGCCATTGGGTATGTCAATAAGCAAAATTTCTGCATTTGGAGTGAATAAAATGTCGAGAGATTATCGAGGCACCGGATGTGGATGTCCACAGAAAATCACTGTTTGGTGCGATTTATAGGCCGGTGGTGTCATTGGACCTTATTTCTTTTAAAATGAGGCCGGCGGAATCGTTACCGTCAACTGAGAGCGTTACAGAGCCATGATTAGCGATTATTTTGTGACCCAACTGGATGGGATGCTTTTTGAAGACATTTTACCAACTGGACGGCGCCACATGCCATACAGCGCGTCAAACAATCTACTTACTGCAGGAAACTTTTTGCGAACGCATTATATATCTCTGGGATTAAGTGATCATTTGTCAATGTAAACAATACAGAAACTTTTACGACTTGGAAGGCGAACTATTGCCGTGATACGACCCCCATTACTTGAAAAAGTTGAAATCATCATTAAACACTAGTGGCATAAAATTATATTTTTAATAAAGCCAATATTCAGTATGAAATTATGTAATCACACTAATTTAATTCAATTCAAAGTTTTTCACCACTAAAAACACATCTTCTATAAATGATACTTAGAGCAATTCGCAACTTGAAATAGGATCTCTATAGCATGTAAGTATCAATCCGTTTCTGGTACACAATACTCATAAAACATTTAATATTGGTCAGGATTAGGTCACTATAGCACATATACCTCGTAGAGACCATTGCATCTGTTCAAGATACTCCTAATCTAGATAATTTTTTTTTATTTCATTTACAAATACATTATTTTCTTTGAAATTTTGTGTAATGAGCATTAAAGCTCCAGTTTCAATGGAGTTAACGTTTCACCTTGTATACACAATTCTGCAATTCTGCGATATAATTGCTTCACAACGCTTTTAAGCAAAAAACCTTCTGCATTTTGAAACTGCAACACTTTACTCATTATTTTTAGTTTGTTTATCGAAACCCACAACTAATCGAAAAGTAAATAAATCTCAGACATTTGCTTCTTGTTCAAACAAATTTTCAAAGAAACTTATTTCCTTTGGTTTTCGCTGTTTATTATTTTTATGATTATTTGTTGTATTGTACGTATGTACAAATGTGTATGTAGTATATTTATTTATGCGATATGCCTTTATATTTTTGAATTTTTCGATTATTTTGTGTTTGTGTCCATCATACCGCACAAATATTTTCATTTCATTAGGCAAAAAATGCAAATACATAGTCATGGCCTTCTGCAAAGTATCTACACGTATGTACAAACATATATGAAAACTACCTGCCAATCTCTTGAAAAGGTTGTTTGCTATACAGGAAAAATCTTTAAACATTTTGTTTTGGTTTTGAAATACAAAATTATAAAAATAAATATGGCAAAATATTTATTTTGTCTTAGGCGTAAAAATATTTAATCCTGATTTTTTTTTTTTTTTTTGGTTTGCAGAACAGCTTGGATTATTCTAAAGATTGAATTATGTAGGGTTTTAATTAGATTATTGTACATATTCGTATAGATGACACGATATTCATACAATGTTTTAAGTGGACAGCTCAACAAATACAAAAGTTTCACTTACAAAATCCACAAAACTGTAAAACGGGCTGTGGGACTTCCAGTATAGTGAAGGTTTGGGAAACATGTACGATTGCCTGCCTCAGAGAGTCCGAATTATAGTAAGATTGTACGAAAACTGAGGGCCCAATTCCTGTATTCCATCGGAGAGATAGAATATCAAGACTAGATCGATTCATGTCGATCTGATGAAGAATGTATATACTTTATGGTCTTCTTTTTGGGTGTTAACAATTTGGCACCGACATGTAAGTGCGAATTCAAGAAATGGAACTTGAATTAAGAAAGTTATTCTAAATGAACTCAAATTTTTACGAAAAGCGTACATTACAGACTTAGGAATGATTCGATGGACACTAAGAGACTAGTTCCCTTATTAAGACATACATATGTACGTGTACATCGTCCGACAGACGGAGTTGGTTATATCAAATTTTCTCGACGAGCTAGCGAAGAATATACGTACAGTGAAAACTGGATACAGTGACAATTAGATACAGTGAAAACTGGAACTGTGGCTACAGTTAGTTCGGGTTAGATAATTTTTTGAAATTACAGGTATTCGCATTATTGTTTTAAAATTTGTTTGCCCTGAATTTACCCAACGAACATATGTATCCAAAATATTATAACTTTCTCAAACGAACATATTCGCGGGTGTGACAGAAATCTCTAGACAAAATTCAACAAAATTAGAGAAATAATAAAATGTGTTAAATCCAAAAACGCAGTTACGAGGAAAATACATTCAACTTGTTAATATGGGCTACCTCAAAAAGTGGGTATCAAGAGATCATCTATAAGATGCCACCATATCGAAGTTCAAGCTGATATTGACGTTTTTATACAAATGCATAAAAGTGAGTGCTACTACCTCAAAAAGTGGGCGGAACATGTTCATGAAAAGTCACCACATCGCATTTCAACCTAATGACTTGACTTTAATGAAGAAGTTTTTCACACAAAAAGTCAAAAGTAAGCAGTAGGTTTGTATGGGGGCTACACCAAAAAGTGGGCGGGTTCCACACATTAATGTATACATGTAGCGTCCATCCATTAGAAGCTACCATATCAATTATTAAGTTGATATTCACTACAATAAAAAAGTTATTCATAAAAAAACTCAAAAGTGGGCGGTGGGTTTGTGTGGGGTATACCCTAAAAAGTGGGCGTAATATGTCTTGATACTCGATTAAACTGCAATAAAAAGAATTCCATGTGCCGAGTTCCAACCGGATATATTGAAAATTGGTGCCCAAAAAATGCGCAACAACATACAAACAGCCACACGGACGGACGGACAGACGAACATGGCTAGATCGACTCGTCTCGTCTGGTGATCAGGAATATATATAGTTTATTGACTTTTTGACACTGAACATGCATACGAACCGTAATATTTGTCGCTGAAGTTTGCAACAAAAGCCTTTTTTAGACTACTTTGCCGTTAAACGTATATACAGTTTATTTAAGAAGCATAGGACCACATATGTATATAGCACCTCGGCTATACATTGGAGTTAAACATACATACATATGTTCAACATTTTTTTAAATGTTTAAATAAAAGTAAAGATAAATCTTAACAGTTTAATTATAATCAAATCGTTATTACACTTTTTATTTCCATATTTAATAACCATTCTCTGCATTTGTTTGTGAGATTATTGAGTTTTTGAAAATTGTGTTTAACGTTAAAACACTGACACTAAAATGATGGCTAAAAAATCATAATGTAAACTAAGGGTTAAATAGGTGGTCACCGCTCTTTTCACAGATGGCGCTATATGCAACACGAACACATGAATTGTGTCAAACTTGCATGTGAATGCTCAACAATCAAGAAGCAGCGCATTGTTTACGACTGATATCAACAAAAAATAATAATAAAGTGTTTTTCATTAGTATATTTAATAATTTGGGCGGCAGAAGCAATGGAACGTACGCTGGAACATGAGCGCAAGGAGCAGCACGACACACAACATTTCATAGACCATGTAAGTACATACATATTTGCACTAAAAAAGTTTAAACAGTAAATCTAACCCGTTTTTTTATGCACAGACACTGCTGGCCACAACCACCGACTGGGACTTTTCCAAAACAGAAACACATCAGCATCACAACAGCTATGCGCCGGAAAAAGATGCACTAACGCCGGATCTAAGTTTTCACAATACAATATTTCAGTTTGTGAACAAGCATACGCTGGAGCACGCGCCGGGGCCGCCCGTCGTTGTTGTTGACGAACAAGGTGGCCAGGCGTGTAATAATTATGTGACGGATAAGCATGCAGCGCCGGATTTCTTAAATTTGAATAGCAGCTTTTTGACGCACGGCCACAATGGCGCACACGATGCCGAAGTGGAAACGTTTCTAGCGCATAATATCGAACCAACAGTGCCAATACAAGTGAGTAGTGAGCAGGGCCGTCGAGCGTTTTAATAGGCGCTGGAACAATGAGATCGCAATTTAGACGTATGCAAAGCAGTTGCTGCGGCATGTAAATGTAGGGTCCCATAATTTTTCAGTTCATCACCCGGCATTTCGCTCTGCGGACCTGCTAGTTTGAATTGAATAAGGCTTAAAAATTCTTAAACTAATCAATTTTTCTCTGCGCCGCCAGCCCGAACTACATGAAGACGATCTACTCTACGCTACACACCTACAACGCCGTATTTTGCCGCACAAAAAACGTATATCACGCAAACTGAAAGGTGATGTACTCGGTGACACGGTTTCGGTGGCAACGAGTATAGTTGGAGCTGGCAATAACATTGTCGGCAGCGTGCCCTACACTGATGATGAACTTGTAACGCCGCACAAAAGTTTGCTCTACACCTGTGAAATCTGCGGTTATGCAGCCAACACGCAAATTGATTTCTTTGCGCATCTAAAGCAACACTACGAGCCGCCAGCGCCGCCGGTGCATCATGAGCTTTTGGATTCTATGAAAGAAACGCTTATAGCACCGAAACCAAATTGTGATAGCTTGTGCGTATCCATGTCGTCTAAGGTGGATGTAAATCGCGATGATGAACAAGCAAAACTGGATCAGGTGTTGCGCGCAGTACAGCTGGATTTTGTAGATTTCCATAATACTGTGACGGTACATGAGAATCATGTAGGTGTAATGAGCACGACAGCAAATGCTGTAGGCACAGGCGGACATGCCTGTTATGTAACTACTCCGGATGACATAGCCTTAGGCAAATTAAATGTACCTACAGGCAATAATGTGGTTGACGATGCCGAGTTTAGTGATACGGAGGATATGCTCGAGGGTATGCGCAATGTAGTGGATAAAGTTTCATTTGAAGATACATGCGATGAATTGGATCTAATTACATCAAATGCAATGCGTACGAATTGGTAAGTTTGTAACTTATGGCATAGTTGATACTATGAAGTAAAGTAGTTTTCAATAGAAAGTTGTAAAAAATTTGTCTTTCAATACTAACGCAGCCTTCAAATTTCAGTTCCTGCCAACATCAAAACTTCAGTCTAGGTTTACATTTTGATCATGGTTTGCAAATTATTAAAAATTACTGCTAAGAACGCTTAATTTAATATTTGTTCCACCAGACGGGCTGAGGTCCTCTAATGTTGTTGGACAGATCGCATAATCCAACGACTTAACGTAACCCCATAAAAAAAAAATCTACCGTCTTTAAACCGCATGAGCGTGGTGGACATTTGACCGGACAATTTCTCGAGATTACACTGTTACCGAACTTTGCCTTCAATAGATCAAATGTTTGACCACAGCTCCTGCATGAAATCCACACAACACGGTCACTTATTTAGAATGCAATGGAATCTCTTGAATCTCTGATTTTTCGTTGAAATTCTGAATTGCAGAAGCCAATCGTTTCGGTGCTTCTAATGATCAAGAGGCTTCAGTTCTTGATTTAGTTTGATCTTATATAAAGATGCCCAATTTTTGTGAACGTTGTCGAATCAAAAATAAATGACAAAAAGGTAAACCTTGACTGACGTTTTGACGTTGACAGATCCTGAAAAAAGTTTAAGCATTAAAATACAAAATTGTTCTGTTCCTATTGAAAAACCCTATATATGTAGAAATTTTATTTATGTGTCTACCGTCTTGTTACAGGTTCGCCAACAACAATTTCAATCACTGTGATGAAACTTTCTCTGGTCAACTTAGTCAACTGTTGCTTGTAGGGGAACCACACACTACAGCAGCAACAGTAGCAGCAGCACTACCACCGCCAATGACAGTTGCAACAATTAAATCCGATGCATTGCATCTTAATCTAGCAACACAACAACAAATACAACAGCAGCCTCAAACTTCCGCTGATTTGTCTACATTTTTGGTATCAGATCAAGTTATATTGCCGCATACGTTACCAACAGTAGAGCAGCATATGCCAATGCAGCAACACGGTGCTTCATTAATGATGCAACAACGGCATAGTGCTGCATTGGAGCTACAACAGCAGCAGCAGCATAATGGTGCTACATTAGCGCTTGAAGATACTGTAGCAATTAGATCAAATGAAGCAAATATTTTCAATAAAACCGTATTGCATACAACGACGACGACGCAGCAGCAGCAGCCATCACCGACAAATCATTCTCCAACTGACTATAATATGATTTTAACACCAGAGTCACCACAGTCAGCGTCGTCAGCAGATATAACACTAGCAGAACCAGAATCAACAACAACATCAACACCTCCACCACCACCACCACCAGTAATACAAGGTGCAAAAATAAAAAAAACACTATCTTTCAAACAGAAGTCATCATCAAGTAAAGCTGACAAATCTAATGAATACACAACTGAGAAAAAGACTTATATCTGCGATAAATGCGAACGCCCGTTTAATTCGACGAATGCACTTAAGTATCATACACGCACACACACGCAAGATCGTCCATATCCGTGTAGTGAATGTGGACGCTGCTTTTATGCACTGGGTGCACTCAAAGATCATCTAAATACACGTAAGTGGTGTTCTGCAATCGTTTTTATAATATTGCTACGAAGTTTGTAACGCATTAAATGAAGCTTCGAAGGAAACCGCATAAAGAGTATATAGTATAAATTCTTGATCGGTTCAGAGAAACGAATCGATATAGTCATGTCCGTCTGCCTCCTATATGTGTCGATGCACACTAGTCACGTAGTTTTTGAGATATCGAACTGAAATTGTGTATGGAAAATTTTTATACTCCTAGCCTGATCATATATAAATACCAGAAAGAACGATGAAGTCGAGTGTGCTCGACTTTGAGATACCTTGTACCATTTCATACAAAATCTCAATAATAGGTGCCAAGTTTGTATGGGGACTGCCCCTTAAAGTAGGGTTAGAATGTTCATTTAATACAGTTTATCTGAAGAGGGAAAAGAAGAGTCCAAATATGCAAACTTGAACTCTCTATCTCTTATAGTCTTCAAGATTTCGTCCTTCAAACAGACGATCGGACGGACGGACATGTGCGTCTGACGGACAGACAGACGCACATGTCTATATCGATGTTGGGAAAGAGGATCCAAGGTTACGTACGATAAATTTTATTTTCTTATTATTCGCTGATCTCTAGTTTTACTCCAAGGGGGTCCAAGTTTAAAAATGAGGACAATTTTTTGCATCCAAATTTTTTTAAACTCGGTTTGTATACTATACACAACAATGAATTAAGTGTTTCGACGATTTTGTCAAAATCCACTTAATAGTGGGTTAAGGGTTATATGGGGCAACATTTGTTGTACTCCGATCGTTTTTAAACACGGTTTTTATATTCTACACAACAAATAATTCAACATATGTTTATACGATTATAGAAAATTGCAACCCAATGAGAGGGGTATTTGGTTAAATGTGTTGGGGAAAGGGTGGCAAAGGTTACATAACCAAATTTTTTATTTCCACTGCTCGTCCGCAAACTTGGTAGAAAATTGTACGAGTAGACGAGGTTAAAATTTTAACTTCTATCTATATACATAAGATTGGTTGACCGGACTGATTCGTCATCAATGCACAGCCTGGACCGCTAATGCCAGAGAGCTGATATCTACACAGTTGAAGTTGTTGTAAAAGCTTGTTGGCTGTACCAAAATCAATATACGTACAGCTATATCATGATAAAATAGTGCATAGTAATAAGTAATGTTAGAAAAAGATAAACCGGAACGTAGCCCTAGGTATCGAACAATGGGAACATTCCTACCTTGACTGGACGCATCCATAGGAACACTGGGCTCATCTGGGTCGGAAGGGACGGACAGTTGAAAGGGTAAATTCGTTTCCAAGGACGGCTGTGCTTACGCCCGGGTCGATCTACGCAGCGCATCCAAAGGTTGTCCACAGCAGCTGTATCAGTAGATTTCTTTTATGGTGAAAATGTGTTTTGGGAAATTCTCTGTTTATGAAGTAAAGGTTATATGGGAGAAACATTTTTTTTTCATTCTACCGTTTTCAAACTTGATTTATATACTTTAAAAAACAATATTAGTCGATTTCGAAAAATTTAAATCCAACGGAAAAGGGTGTTCAAAATTATATTTGATGGTTTTTTTTTTCTTTCATTCTAATGTCTTCAAACTCAATTTGTATATGGAAAAATCTACCCCAGGTAAGGCTGGTTTATTCTACTATTACTTATACGGGTATATGTCTATATTAATGGATGTGTACCGCCCACTTTTTGCGATAGACTCCATAAAAAATCACAGTTTATCAATTTTTTCGATGCTTGTAAATAATATTAAAGCTTCGGTTATACCGAATATACTCATATGTATATCCTTTTCGCTCTCAAACTAAACTTTTTGTTTAACATTTTTTCAGATACCGGTGACAAACCCTACGAATGCGCCAAATGCAACATTAAATTCCGACGTTACGGTGATCTTAAATATCACTTCGAATCAAAGCATATTGATACTAAATCACATATGTGCGATTTTTGTGGCAAATCTTTCTCAAGGAAATATTCTTTAGTTCTGCATCGGCGTATACACACTTCGGAGCGTAATTTCAATTGTGAATATTGTGGCAAAAAATTCCGTGCCAGTTGCTATCTAAATACTCATATTAAAATACATACCGGTGAGAAGCCTTATTCGTGTCAAATATGTGGCAAGAACTTCCGTGTACTTTATGATATGAGACGACATCAGCGTATACATGAACGTAATGATGCCAATGCTTCCGGTGGTGCAGGTGGTGTAGGTGGTGTACCAACAACAACAAGAGCACAAGAGACTGATGATGTTTGTGAGGATGATGACGATGATGAGGATGCAATCGTTAAGGCGCTAGAGCAAGGATAAATATTAATATATATATATATATATATATATATATATATATATATATATATATATATATATTATATATATATATATATATATATATATATATATATATATATATATATATATATATATATATATATATATATATATATATATATATATATATATATATATATATATATATATGCCATTCAGCCAAATGGTCGTGAAATAGAGCTACGAAACTATTAAGGTTGCCAAATATGCATAACCATGCCTTTAAATTCAGATGGCTTTTATTATAACGAGAACAGAGAGAACTTTGTGTCCGATTTACTCCTTAGAAATACTAAAATTAACAAATATCAACAACGAATCGCATTTGTTTGTCCTTGTCCGCTTCTGTTATAGCTACCTAGGCAATCAAATCTACAGCTGTAGACAATTTTCTGAGTTCATTCAGTTTCTTAGTATTTTGTTTTTCAGGTTTCAACAGTCTGTATAGACTGTAATAGCTTTAGATCAGTGTTAGTTACTAACTGTGACGTTTAACGTATCGAAATAAAAAGTAATGGGAAAGATAAACTATTGTATAAATGCCGCACTGATTTTTAAATATTTGATACTAGTTTGTAATACATACTATACTAGGAATGTAAAGATATCTTAAGTAGCTTTAAGTAGAAATGTACCTATAGCAAAAATAAATCGAATATTGTCTGAATATAAAACTGGTTTTGATAATAGAAAATTGATTAAAAGAATAAAAATCGCTGGATTAATTTTTAATCAATCAATTACACAGTTCTAAAATGATTCTGAACTTTTCGGATCGACTTAATATGACGAGTGAGTTAATGGAAATTCTCGGCATGAAGCAGTACACGTCATCTGCCATCGTACAGCTATAGTCGGTCGGCAAATATCGAAAAATTTTGATTTGGACTTGCATGATTTGGTTCTAGAAGTTCTAAGTCTAATGCATTAGTCACTAAGCCCGCCAGAACTATCCGACATAAAATAGTCTCTATACAGCCCGAAAACCTAAAAAATTGATCCGTGATAGAGGCGACCAGTTACGCGATTTTTAAAATATTATCAAAACAAATTCCAACCTCCACAATAAACGATTGTGGCTCTTTCCATAAAAAAATGTGTTCCATAGAAAACAAGGCTTTTTTTTCTAAATTTTTGTTCCATAGATACCATATTTTATACGAAAAATATTTGTATTCCAGTCAATCTTAACTTAAAATTTATGATGGTGTCTTCTTACAAACGGACTTTTCACATATATCCAGAGTGTGCTCCACCCTTTTTAGGGGTAACCCTCATTGAAAACCTACCACCCCTATCTGAGAATTTGTATTAAAGCCTTATTCTATACAGGCAGAACCAACATGAGTTTGTGGCTTCTTTTGGACATAATTATCAAGGGTCGTAAACCGTCCATTTTTAGGGATAGCCACACCCAACCTTACCACACAAGTTTACGTTTAGAGTCCTTAAAAATTTGTTGTCACTTTTGTTGGCATAAACCTTGCTCTTCATATATCCCCACTAAAAAATAATTCCGTCGGAGTCAAATCTGGTAGTCAGTCCAAATCGCTACTTTTCAAAATCAATCGATTAGCGAAAAACCGCTTGAATAAATCATTTTTTGGGCGAGTAATATGGCAAGTTGCGCCTTTCTGCTGTAGCCAGTAATCCTCCATATTATTTCAATGGAGTTACATATATCGCACACCGTTACCGTCTTTAAAAAAGTACGGGCCAATGACTCTTTCCGAGCATACACCGCTCAAGACAAAAGTTATTTGATGAATGTAAAGATACCTCATGCATTAGTCGAGTATTTTTAGTACTCCAATAATGAACAAGGCCACGGGTTGCCTTAGCGTCTCTCTATAAAGGTGGAATAGGTGATATCTGGAGCTAATTTGGTATCACACTGTCACAAAACGGCCTAAGTTTGTTGCAGCTAATCTTACCTTTCATTGCTTATGGCCAGGGCCGGACTTAGATTTGTGAAGTTAGGAGCCAAAGGATAATGGTGGGAAACCCTTTTCAAACATTAAGTGATAAAACATTTAACAAAACTTGCTTTGGGCACTTCATTTAAAGTTTTTCATTTAAAATATGGTATCGGTTAGTAGATGCAGTGAAAACATGGATAGCAGGACATCGAAAAACAGCTGATTTCTGATAAAAATATAAAGAATGTTGACGGCAAGGACCAAAACATCATAAGGATCCAAGTCCAATATCAAAGCTTGCATGCCCTTGATACTTTCCGGACATATTTGAGCGATTGATATTAACAGTTTTGAATTTCTATACCCAAATATGAAAAAAAAACTATATTGAAAAAAAAAATGTAACACTCATATTGAACAAAAGGCGTCTAACGAACGATTGACATTGTTCGCAAGAGATATAAACTGCATTAAAGACATTCGTATAATTTTGTGGCTTCACGACATAGTAAGACCCTAGATCAATAGAGCACATATTTAACTTACATATGTGGCGCTACAAGCGTTTATCGGTTTTAACCGCACGTAGAAAGGCGCACCAGCCTATAGTCTTGTGGGCACTGGCGTCAGTCGTTGCCAATACAAAGTTTGAGGCGGTTTTCCCAAACTTGGTCATTGAAACGCGGTCTCGTCTCGCTGTCTGACGTTGTTCATCAATTAGGTTACGGTGCACCTCGTAAAACCTCCGTGCCATAGCTACGCTATTCTTCCAGATAATATGCAGCCGCTGTAATTGTATGCGCTGCACTAAATTAACCTTATAGTACAGCTCATATAGGTAATGGTTCACACGGATTCGACAATCGTCTTTAACAGCGCCAAAAATCGTACGAAGAATACTATGTAGCCACGGTGTAGACATACTTCTGCGTTATACAGCAGGACCGAGATTATCAGCGACTTACTATGTCGTGGCGTCTTACTTCGAGAAATAGCTGCACTTCTTATTTTCTTGCTGAGCCCAAAGTAGCATCGTTTAGAAAGCGGGATTTTTTGCCTTATCTACAGGCTCACATTGTTGTTGCTGAGTATCGTTGTTCCTAGGTAGACAAAGTTTTCTACAGCCTTAAAGTTGAAATTCTGCATATTCACAGACCATCCAAGGCGCGCTGATGGTTTGTGAGTGGACACCAAGTACTTCGTCATGTTCTCGTTCACCGCTAGGCATATTAGCTTTTTCTCAATATGTTTATGGACGATAGTACCCGACCGCTCTACGTGTGAGCACCGGTGTAGGATATACTTTGTCAGTAGCTTAAAAAATCGCACGATAAAGCATCACTTAGTGCGTTAAAAATCTTCGTTCTTATCGACATGTAAAAAGCGGCGTCATAATCGATGAATAGATAATGAGTGACTTTATTGTACTCATGGGTCTTTCCAGGTCGACATTTTTGTCCTGAAACCACATTGATACTGTCCTGTCTGTGCATTCGTCTATGGTTCCAGCAGTTTATACAATATGCGGGACAATATTTTATATCAGTTTCAAAAGAGACTTATTTCTCAATACGTTGTGCAGCGGGGTTTCCAATCTTGAAGAAGTACATGCATTCTTCGGTCCATATATTGTATAAGAATTGGTGCTAACGCTTTACCAACACTTGTCCACCGGTCTTGAATAACTCAGCACCTATTCCTCGTTATAGCCCAGTGACGACAAGATAGCTATCACCAACTAGTCGTTCTAGTAATACATCTCTATCGGGTGCATTGTTCCCTTAATTGGCACCAACTAGGTAAGCGAAGTGACCTGTATCCAGCCTTCCATTTTCATCCTTGCAGTAACGTAGTTAACACTTCGGTCCAGATGTCGTTGCATCAGCAGATATCGTTTCTGACAGACTTTTTAACTAGTTAAAAAAACTCTTAAAAATTGTTGCTATTGCAGAGCATCCTTTATTTTATTTATTTTTTTTTTTTTTAATTGATTCATCTTTGTTGTTCATCAATATTCTTTTTTTTCATTACTTTTTTTTCTTACTTTTTCTTCGTCGTCATTTTGCACTTGTACCTTAAACAATATATCTTCATTATATACGATTAAGTATATATATATATATTTTATATATATATTTATAGATGCATTTATATGTAACTATGTACAACATAAGACGAGATTTGTTTCTTGTGTGAGAAGTGAGTGAGTGTCTTGTATGTGTGTGTTGTGTGTGTGTAACTATCTCTTCGCTTTATTTGCTTCTTATCCTTTTTTTTTTTTTTTTTTTGTTTACGAGATACAAGCTCTCAATCTCATTGAAATCTTTGTATCTGTTGTTTAACACAATTTCACATATTTTGTTGCCATTAAATGCTACTACTTTCTTCTTAGCTTTATCGTCTTCCGCTATTACTTTCAATTGATTTTCTTGTATGTTCACACCTTAAAAACTATATTCTAGTATTTCTCAGTCAATGATATTGAAATATTTTTTGTTTTTTTTTTTTTTTATTTTTTTATTTTTAATTAAGAAAAATGTTTTGCTCCTTTGGATCCATCCATTAGAACTTTTTACGTAGGCTACACAAACATATATTCTCGGCATGAATAAACATGATATTTTCTTTTTTTTATGAGTTTCTTTATATTGGTGGTAGTGTTGTAAAACGGTTGGTTGGTTTTCTTAGATTTTTGTTTTTTATTAATATTTTTTTTTGTTTTTTTTTTAGTTTTTTGTTTAAATATGGTAAAATGATTTGAAGCGTGGGTTCTGTGTGTTTAATTATGGTATTAGCAGTTTTTCTGTTCAATTACTATTGGGAGCGTAGGCTTGGGAGAAGTATAGGAGTTCTCTTAACATAATGAAGTCAATTTGTTCTTTAAAAATATTAAAAATCCATTTTTCTTTTAATTTGTTTTTAGAGTTTAGTGGTTGGTTTTCAAATGAAAAGTTATTTCTTTTTTTTATTATTATTATTATTTTTTGCTTGCAGTTTAGTTTTATGAGTTTGAGAGTTTATGGTTTTTTTATGTTTGCTTAAAAATATTGGGTCTGTCTTTTTCTAGTTTTGTTTTTTTTTTTACTATTGTTAACCAACACTAGTGTTTTTTTGCTTGTTGCTTATAACTTTTTATAGTTGTTTAATGGGAAAATATTACTTAAATTTTAATAGCTTTATGGATTTACGCTCCAAATGTACATAAATAAACTTGCAACTAGCGTGCATTAACTTTGAAATTGTTTATAGCGAGTTGAATGGGGGAGCTAAATTATATTTAAACAAAGGCTCAATAGAATTAAAAAAAAAAAAAAAAAAAAACAAGAAAAAAAGTTGACTTCGGTTGAACCGAAGTAAAGAAGTTTTTCATACAAACACACAAAAGTAGGCAGTAGTTTTGTATGGGGGCTACCCCAAAAAAGTGGGCGGGTCCCACCCATTAATGTATGTATATGTGAAGCGTTCATCCACTAGAAGCTACCGTATCAATTATTAAGTTGATATTGACAATAAAAAGCTTTTTCATGGGTTTTTATGGGAACTACCCCAAAAAGTAAGCGTGGCGGGTAAATCTTGATGCTCTATTAAACTGCATAAAAATTGGTGCCCAGAAAATGCGCAACAGCACACAGTCGGACAGACAGACAGACGGACATGGCTTAGATCGACTCGACTCGTCTCGTCGAGCTGATCAAGAATATATGTATATACTGTATGGGGTCTAAGATGCCTCCTTTAGTGCGTTACAAACTTTCAGACAAGCTGATAATACCATTTCACACTATGTGTGCATGGTATAAAAGAAACTGGTAAAAATTTCAATGCCCCATACGGCAGCTTTTGGATTATGTACCTAATTAAATTTTGTTCGACTTACTAAAATGCTTGTTTGAGCAACTGACTTCAGCTGACTGAAAATAAATGTTGGTCTATGAATCAATCAATGCATGGTATAAAAGAAACTGGTAAAAATTTCAATGCCCCATACGGCAGCTTTTGGATTATGTACCTAATTAAATTTTGTTCGACTTACTAAAATGCTTGTTTGAGCAACTGACTTCAGCTGACTGAAAATAAATGTTGGTCTATGAATCAACTGAACCTTGAATAGTTGCTGTTGCTATTACATTTTTAAAAATTTTGGTTTGGATTGCAGAATAAAAAATTTGTTTCGGCAACTTGTTTCTGCAATTTTTAAGTTAATGCACAAAAGTTTGTTTAGTGTTGCCAATAAAAATTTGTTTACGCCAGTGTTGGTTAATGAACTAAAGTGTGTGTAATGGTGTAATATATTTGATTGATTTTGTTTTTAATTTAGTAGTGATTCAATGTCTGAGTTATTTTTCTATTTGTTTTTATTTTTTTTTTTTTTTTTTTTTGATGATGGCAGCATTAAACTTATTGGATTTTTTTATATTTTTTATTTATGTACTTTAATTATTAAATTTTTTTTTTAATCATTCATTTGTTAGTGTTGTAAAATATATATATTTATATGTAGCTGCTACTATATAAATATTATAATTGTCAGGAGTCCGTCGTTTAGTCTGTTTAATTATTTGTTTGTTTTCTTTTTTTTTTTTTTAATTCACTGTTCCGGTTTTCACCTACAAACAAAAATTGTTTACGAAAATGCTTTTGTTTAAATGGTCCTGTTTTTTTTTTTAATTTCGAAAAATCTAGAGATTTCAAGTCACTTGATATAGCGAAATTCTGCTGAGTGTGAAAAAACCGACATTTTCAACGAAATCCTTTACGTAATTTTTTGTTTTTTTTTTTTGTTTTGAAAGTGAAAACCGGTTTGTATGGGTTTAGTTTATTTCTTATTAAGTCTGCTTATAAAATAAAGATGTATTTTTTCTGAGTTGCTATTGTTTCTTTTTTTCTTCTTCTTTTTTGTCTTTTCTATTTTCAAATCTTTATTTAAACTTCTTTCCATTGTTTCGGTTGCTTCTGTTTTTGTGTTTGCTACGCTATTATTATTTTCATTTTCATTTTTTGTTTTGTTTTTTTTTTTTATAAATTTTATTTATTTTATGCCGTATGTCATCGCTCAGCGCTTAAAAACATGCCTATTAATTTATATATTTTTCATATCAACTTTTGTTTCACATCATCACGAATTTTCTTCTTTTTCTTGTTTTTTGTTTTGTTTAAATTTAAACTTAAATTTTTAGCTTCATATGCCTTGAAATTCTTTCATTTTTTTCTTGCTGCTGCACAAATATTTACAAGGTTTTCTACTTTATATTTATTTATAATAATAATGCATACATTTTTAACTTGCTTATGCACACACAAATTGGTTTTTTGTTTTGTTTTTTAATACAATATTTTTGTTTTGTTTTGTGTTTTTATCATCAACATCTACACTCGGAACTAACTCTCCGGTTTATACGTTCTTTTCTTACAAATCTGCTTCGTTTGCTGCTGCCTGCCTTTCCATTCATTTCCGTACTCGTTCTTTTAATTTAATTTCTCTTGTTTTTTGTTTGTTTATTTTTTAATTGTGAAAAAATAGCTGCATCTATTGTTTATTTCTCTATTTAAGTTTTCTTCTTATTCTTTGCTTGAAAGGTTTATAAGAACCTCCACTATTAAGTATTTTAAAATTTGAGTTTGTGTTTGATTTGTTTGATATATTGTATTTATTTTGTTGTTCATGTTATTGAAAGGATTCTTTTTTGTTAACAATTTTCAATTCGACTGGCGGTATTGTTGAAGGTGTAATTAATGCAATTTGTTAAAAATATTCAGGTTTCATACGAGAAATTCATGTACAGCGCTAAAAAATAAGAACAACACTTCAGTTCGAGCTACCCTGTGCCTAGGGTGGGCAGATGTCTCCGTTTATGGGAACATGTTCTGTTTTTGGTTTGCCGCCTCCCCATGGTATAATACCATTTCCGATAGTTTGCGAAAGCGTGTCAGGGCAAATCTTGCTTTTGTTTAGTTAATATTAAGCACGTGAGAATAGGAGAAGTATTACGTATGTACGTCATGGTTATAGATTCCTAGCGTACCCGGCGTGCGCTGCTAGGCTTTTATTTTGTGTCTTATATACTTGTAGATTCGTGGAATTACAAAATTTTATAACTCTGCGCAGCTATTGGATTAGGTCTCTTCAACATCGACTCTTCAAAATGGTCCGCGAAATATATCAATATTTTTCGAATTTCACCATTCGAATGAGGGAATTAAAATAATTTTGTGATTTACTTGACGTTGACTAACGAGTTACTCTATATCACATCAAAAAAACGTTGGCTCAGTCTTTTGCAAGTGATTCATCGAATTTACAACTTATAACGACCTAGAAATCCTTTTTTTCAACTTTTCCGACCAATCCCAGTGCTTCTTTAATCATTTTTCACGCATGATTTTGCACAATGCAAGCTTTAATCATTTTTTCGAGCGTCTTCAAGGCTCTATTTCACGACTACGTGCTGAAATTGGCACGATATCAACATTATCGAAGATGTGATCACAGCACATGATCAAATTGAAATCGAACTCGTGCACATTTCCGTATGCTGCGATTTTGTGTACCCGTTTCTTGAACCATAGATTTGTATGGGGTCTATATTCTATAGTGGTTCGAACTAGACCAATATTAAATATATTACATATTGGGACTGACGTAACATACATAAACCAAATTGGGCATTTATAGCTTAAAAACAAAATCTTTTTCATTCAAAAACTTCGAAATTGAGGTCAGATTCGTATTGGGGTAATTGCTGATTACCCACTATACATTATGTTCGGTTTCGGAGTCTATAATGAACCTACATACATACTTCCATTTTTATATACATATATAGATTTTACGATCTGTTCGTAAGGAGTGATCTCTTACTCTGAATCATCTATCTGAAGTTTCATCGAAAATCCTGAGATTAAATTTGAAACACAATTGACAATTGTGATAGTTCATTGAAATGCCTCAGATACACATATGTAATTAAATTTGGAGAATGAGATCAATTCGTATACATAAAGCCGAGTGAGTACATTTAATGAACTAATTTAAAATCTTTTAGAGATTTATGAAACTGTTTAAGAATTTGAAAAAAAAAAAACAAGCAAGTTGAAATTGTTAATTCACAAATTCGATATACCCTGCCAACATCCTCACGCATCTTTTTCCGTCTTTAAAATTTTATAAAAGAAAAGAAAATAACTAGATGGCGTTAATAGAGCTAGATGGCGTGGGTCGCGCCCTCTAACGGCCATAAAGCAGCGTCATTTATTAGTTTTACGATGCGCCATCTAGATATCATGTCTATATTATCAAGTATACATAAAGGAAGCTAATAGTTGTATTGTAGGCGTGATGGGCGAGCATGGCTCGCACAAAACTTCATAAACTTGAACTGCGTACATATAAGGGTAGTTTAAACATTTAAGCTTCGTGGCTTTATCTTGTATAGTTTCCGAGATGTCATTGTTCAGACATACGAGAGACGGAAAGACAGACGGACGGACATAGCTACATCGACACGACTTTTGATATTTATCAAGACTATTAAGTATTTATGAGGTCTGCCACGCCTCTTACCGCCTGATACATATACATATTTGCACAAAAGCAGCTACCGAAATTCTTAAAATTTTGGGTTCGGAAACCCGCCGTGACCAAATACTCTTCGAGTACTCACACGGATATAAATCTAAACTGGTAATTTCAAAACATATCGCTTAAAATACACCTCCACCATACACACACAGTATTTATCCAATTAATTTCTGTTGTAGTAACTGCGCTAATTTTGCTCTTCCAACAGTTATTCACAATGCTTTCTATAGCTTCAACTCTATGGCAGATTGACAGTTTCTACTGTCATGCATGTCGTGTTTCTATTGTGGAGCGAGCAAACTATTAAATACAATACATACATCACCATCACCATTATCAATTTCATCACACGTCTAAAAAACTATTGTAATCCACTTCACCGCTACTGTAATATTATCCAATATGATTTTTTAGGTACATTTACTTGTGTGTTTTGTTGTTGTTGTTGCTGTTGCTGCTTCTGATTTTGTGATTCTATAATCTTATTAGAGTTATTGTTGCAGTATATGTTCTTGTTGTTGTTGTTGTTGTGGTTGTTATTGTTGTTGTTGTTGTTGTAGTTCTGCTACTGCTGCTATTAAAAGTCTTTGATTTCGCTCTACATTAGAGACTCACTTGCTGCATCTTATCAAAATCTAAGCACGGCCGATGTGGCCGCTGCAGTCTCTGTGTGGCATGTGCAGTATGGTGTTGTTGTTGTTGCTGCTGTTGTTGTCCCTGCGCCGCTGCTGCTCCTGCCGCTCCTGTTGCAGATGTTGTTCCACCACGCATCATCATGGGACGACGACGCGGCGATATTGCACAATGAAATAATTTCGCAGGTGGACTAACCGAACGTACTTCCATATCAAGACCTGTCGTCGAAGCTGGACTACTGCGTGAGCTATTATAGTGAAAACTATATTTCGGTTGCGGTTGATAGATGTGATGACTGCTGTTGCTCATTTTAAGTGATGTGCTGCACGCCTTAATGATACTATCACTGGGCTCATTTTCACTGCCATCAATGCTACACTTGGCAACAGCAGCAGAAGTCTTTTGACCATTACCGGCAGAGTCAATGCCGCTGCCGCTGCCATTCTCTTCGTTTACATTACTATTATCACATAATTTTATATTTTCGATGCCACAGCGTGCCTCTGAAAGTATCAGTGGCGTCGTGGAGCGGAACATATGGCTACGATTTGGCTTGAATGCCTCCAACGGTGGCGATGTGCGAAAATTCACGGGCGTCAATATGGGCTCCAGAAAGTTGCGCAGCTGCAAAATTTGTAGTAGATAAATATTAGTTTCAATTACAATAAATTGATTTAATAATTGATATAGTATGTACCTCATCATCTGAGCTGTGCGCTAGTGAACGCTTACGATTCTCCATTAGCGTTGAGCTGGCACGCTTCGATGTGCTTGCGCCCTCACTTCCACCAGCGCCGCCACTACCACAACCGCCACTACCGCCAGCGGCACTACTACTTTCACCACCTTCACAGAGTTCCGGATCTAATGATGAAGTACAGCATCTCGCAGATAAACGAGATGAGCCGCCACCTGATGCGGTATCACTACGCTGCTGCGATGTGCTGCCAGCAGCTGCTGCAGCGGCGGCGGCGGCCGCCTCGGCTGCAGCAACTGATGAGGGCCCATTGATCACTTCGAGCTCCTCTTCGGAACTATGCTGATCGTACAGCAGGTGGGATTGACACATCATTGCAGCGGAGGACTCGGACGAGCAGGCGGTATCCGTTGTGGGCGAGTTTGCATCAGTGCAGGAACTCAAACCTAAACGCAAAAAAATATATTTAAGAAATTAAATCCGTGAAAATAGTAATTTTGGTAAAGCCGAACATTGCATACTAACAAAGCCACCGGAAACTACGTAAAATTTTCGGAATGTCAATTGATATAAGTAGTGGTGTAATTTGAACCCTAAAATAATTTTTTGTATTATCAAATAGAAAATAATGCTTATAATCATGGTGTTCGACTATGATATCTTGCCCACTTTAATGGTGGGGGCTATATTGCAGATAAAGGGTAAGGGGAGAGTGCTTTTATAGGTCGTAGCTAAGGGGTTTTGGGACTTCAAAGAAAGATAGATAGAAAATAAAAAAGTGTAGAATATTTAGCGTTACAAAAGAGTTCTCGTTCTCTAGCCAATGACCGTTGTCGTTTCTCTGAACAAAAATACATAGCTATCTTACACTGAGGCTGAGGTCAAAGAGCGTGACTATTGTGTTCCAAAGCTTAAATGGAATGACAATTTCAAAGTAGGTTTCTCGGAGGGGGAACAGGTGCTGCCGTCTTTCCGGAGGAACAGAGATATATGCAGTCTGCTAGTCGCCTAAACTGATTAGCACCCTGGCGGAAACTCCTAGGAACATATCAATCTATGTCGAAAGTTATGCTGCAATTAAGGCTCTGGTTTCGCGCACCAAAAAGGAAATTCTGGCAAACCACTGCATCAGTGCTGTCAGTGACTCCTGCTGAGAGGGTCTATTAACAAAGTTTTAATAGATCCTCTCAAGATCAACTAGGACCACAAGAGAATCAGCGAGTAGATTGCGCCGAGCTGTCATGTCTCCAATGCAGTCTAGGCTGGACATCTGAGTTTCAACAAGAACAGGATCAGGATGTTGACGGGAGTGCTAGTAGGACACTGTACCATAAGCCAAATTACTCATCGGCGGTACCCTCCTATGGTACTGCCCTGCACTTCTTAGAAAGTCTGGCAAACCAGCCAATGAAGGATCTGGTACGTTTTTATTAACTCTACGGGTTGGTTTCAAAGACGTCAAACGAAACCAACTAAAATACCTTCCGCCTAATAAAACCAAGACAATAGACACCACAATGGGCTGACTGGCTTCTGGGTTAATGCGATTGCCGAGCGGCCTGAATAACTTGACACATATTCTTTACTGATCCGATATGAAAGATACACCAACGTTGACATATCTAGCTTATTTAACAACAAAAACCAAAAATTAAAAATGGTGATCAACTTTGTATGGGGGCTACCCCTTATATTGGCACTGTACATCACATTTTTCTTAGGATTTACGTAATTCAAGCCTAAATAACAACAAAAACTTAAAAATAGGGGGGGGTGGCTTCTATGGGGGTTACACCTTAGAGTAGGGTTTGGCAAAAAAACTTGAAGTCTCTAAATCTTATAGTCTGCAATATCAGTCTGACGGACAGACCGACATATACATATACTTTAAATTGGTACAATTCTACTAAAACAGGTAGCCGTTGTGAATACGACAAACCAATAAAAAGAAACAAGAAAAAAGTTAACTTCAGTTGAACCGAAGCTCTAATACCATTCACACGAAACTTTAAATAGTATTGTAAAACATATAAGTGGGTGTTTAAATAAGAACTACCTCAAAAAGTGGGCAGAACACGCCCATTTGTATATGAATATGAAGCGGTTGTCCACTAAAATCCAAAACATATTGATTTAAATCAAGAATTTTTTCATGAAAAACACAAAATTGCACGGTGGGTTTGTATAGGGGCTACCCCAAAAAGAGCAGCTATCTATAAAACGGCATCATATAGCATTTCAACCTAATATTGACTTTAATAAAAAAGTTTTTCTTACAAAAACACAAAAGTGGTCAGTATGTTTGTATGGGGGATTCCACAAAAAGTGGGCGGGCCACGCCCGTTAGTCTATGTATGTTAAGTGGCTGACCATAAAAAGGCACCACATTGTATTTCATCCTAATATTGACTTTAATAAAGAAGTTTGTCATACAAACACACAAAAGTAGGCAGTAGGTTTGTATGGGGGCTACCCCAAAAAGTGGGCGGTTCCCACCCATTAATGTATATGTGAAGCGTCCATCCACTAAAAGCTATCGTATAAATTATTAAGTCCATATTGACCACAATATAAAAGTTTTTGGTGGGTGGGTTCGTATGGGATATACCCCATACCCGTGGCGATCCAATCTTGATACTATATTAAACAGCAATAAAAAGAATTGTATGGATAGCAACTGGATAGCATAAAACCTTAAAATTAGACTTGATACACCGCTAGCTAATTATGCGAAGCTACCAGGTCAAATGCCAAATTGATTTTGCTTAAAATAAAGAAGTTTTTCATGAAAAATTCCAAAAGTGGGGGGATTGTACGGGGCTGTCCCTATAATGGGGAAATCACACCATTTTCTCTATATGTGAAGCGTTCATACATAAGAAGCCACTATATTCCATTTTAAGTTGATATTGACTGTCATAAGAAAGTTTTTCATAAAAAACCCCAAAAGTGTATGGACGCTACGTCAAAAAGTAAACGCGTACGGTAATAAAATGAAGTCTATGTGCCGGCTTACAACTTGATATCTTAAAAATTGGTCCACAAAAAATTCGCAACAACATCCAGACGGACATAGCTACATATGTATATCGACTCGTCTCATCGAGCTGGTCAAGAAAATATATACTATATGGGGTCGACGATACCTCCTTCAAAGTGGCAATACAATTTCCCACTATGTGTGAATGGTATAAAAATAAAAAAAGTAAGCAACCAATATATACAACATATGTAAATCTGTAGCGTACACATTAAATAGCATATAATTTTCATATTGTGTTAACTTACTAGTTTCCATATCCAAGTCTAAGTGACGCGTGTGTTTGTTGCTGTCCACATCCAAGATGTCACCATCAGATTCAGTGCCTGAATCATTCGACTCCCGCTGCGTATGAAAGAATTTTGTTGGATTTTTTTTAAATTTAATTTTATGGGCAAAAGAAAATCATAAGAGTACATAGTTTGGATGTAAATTGTAGAAAGAACAAAAAAAGTTGTAATAGGAAAAGATTTGTATGTAGTCTCTCTAATCCTTGCTAACTCATTCACAAGCACGAGGACATGCACACATACATATGTATATACATATCTAATTATATACACCAAAGCACATATTCATTCACACGCGTTTTCATTTTAAAATTTTCTTTTAACGTCACTTCTTAGGTTTTTTCTTTTTTAATTGCTTTGCTTACCTTTTTACGAAGAAAATTTTTCGAAGTAGTTGCCTTTAATGAAGTGGAATTTTCGCGATTTTTCTGCCTGACAAACTTTATCATGTTTTTGTGTTGCCCCTTTTTTTTAATAATAATGCGCTCTCACTTACACACTACGATGCTTTTGCTTGCTGATCTTTCTATCTATTACGTTTAACGTTTGCATGCGGCGCTCTTTCCTTTTCCACGGCACAGCAGCTATCACACATGCATATGTAAGTATGTTCTCTATTTCGCTCGCGCTGTTTTACTATTATGTACTACTTCTACTACGTGCTCTGCACTTGTTTTCGTTTCGTCTTTTTTTTTTTTGCCGTTTGTTACTTTTTTACTACTTTCGTATTTTGTGCGCTTCCTATTTCCTTGTTTCTTTTTTATTATTTATGCTTTATGTTTTGTGCTTTCTGTTTGTTTTCTTATGCCGCTTCTTATTTGCGCCTATGCCACCCACACAAGCAGCAACTCCTTCTCACTGTATTATTATCTTTTCTTCTCTTTCACTCGCTAGCACGCTGCTGCTTAACAAAATCCCTATTGTGCGCTTCTACTCTTACTACTATGTTTCTGATTTTACATACATACATATATTATGTTTCTTCGCGCGTATTTGTTTGTGTGTGTGTGTGTGTGTGTGTATTTTATACAGAGGAGTCTGCCGCGCGCTCTTTTTTGTTTGTTTTTTTTTTATTGTATTTTTTTGTGTGTGAATTTTCAATCACGTTTGCGTAGTATGAATACACGGAACGGAACAACAATTACAACACTTCATAGTAACTGCAACGTTGACAGCGCACGCGAGCAACCAACAACAACAAAACAACGTGCAGCGGGAGTAACTTCGCCTAGTCGTTGCCGTAGTCGCATGCTTGTAGTTGTTGGTGTTGTTGTTGCTACTGTTGTCTCCACTACTCTTTCACACGACAGCATGGGGAGCAGCAGCATCGCGAACGACATCTTCGTGCTGAGAGCGAGCGAGCACCTTTCCTTTTTTTATATTTTTTTTTTCTTTTTTTGCTTTCTCGTCGTCGTCGCCCACAAAAGTTATACAGCACGGAATTATTGATTTTATATACTTCAACAGGACGACGATACACGACGACGATGTTGGAGATGTCGTCGAAATTTGTGCAGTTCCGGGTGTTGGTGGTGCTGCGCGGAGGCGTTGGCGGCTTTGATGACGGCTAAGAAATCGTATAGCAAGTAGAAGAAGAAGCAGAAGAAGACAGTCCAGACTGGGCGAAAAATTGCATTTTTACTTCATGGCTCAACTTTAACGCATTTTTTTTTTTTTAATATTATAGTAATTATTTTATTAATTTCAATTTAAATTGATAATTGTTGCACACACGTCGTTTTGGTTTTTGATAGTTTTTCCAATAAATTGTTAATTTCATTGCACCAGTCAGTCAAATACAACACTAACACTATTTTAATAACGGTACACTTTAGTAGTTGTAGTAGTATTTACTACTACTCTTTACTCGGTGCCGCTTACTTTTCTTTACTTTACTACTAACGCCCGTCACCGGCAACAACTACGCTCAAACTGCAGTCGGCTGCAGTAACGGATAAGTTATTGCAGAGTGCTGCCAACTTGTCGCAAGGGTGAAATTTTGCATGAAGTTACTGTTAGAGAGAGAAATTTCTCAAATGTAATGCCTACATACCTACATGTGTACTCTGTTACTATGTATTTATAATCCAGTTGATGTTTTAAATATTAACAAATAAAGTATTACTGTATACGAAAAAAAAAAGAAGCAAATTTGAACGAGTTAGAAAAACGTAATATCAACTTTATCTAACTATCTGCGATTTATCTATGTATATGTATAAAAATGAATGTACCTTTGTTTGTATGTATGTTATTGACTTCGAAGCCACCCAACCGAACGTTATGAAATTTATAAAGTGCCTTACTATCGATAACGAGAATGATTTTGGCTATATGTCATTTGCAAAAAATGGGCGGTGCCACGCCGTTAATATCAGAGAAAAACCAAATTTGCCACATCTCAGCATTTATTTGATGCATGAGAATGAGATCATTAGCAAAAAGCAGCGGGAAAAATAAAATCCACTGGACAGAAATCAAATTTCTTCATATCTCAGCGAATATTTAATCAATCGCTATGAAATTTCATTCGATTACTATATGTACATATATGAGGAAATCATCGGCTATTTATTATTTAGAAAAAAAAAAAAATGGGCAGTGCCACGACCCATATATATAAAAAAAATTCAAAATTCAGCATTTAAGAATGTTTTTTTTTTTTTTTTTTTTGCAGATACGTTTTTTAGCTCATCGAAAAGCTGATAGGATAGTTTCTTACATAGTTGTTTTGCAAATTATCATAAAGACTTCAATTACAACAAGTTCTGGGATTGGGCGCTTGAAGATCTTGTGACCTTTTGACTATTTTCTGTGGAGATACTACAAAACACAATAGTTTCATCGGACTACTTTCGATACAAGTACGTTTATTATTAAAGCTGTTTGGTTTGAAAAACAAAGGAAATTCGTTAACTTCTCAGAAACTGCAACATAAATGAAAATGTATTTTTGACCTTTTATGTAATCCATACCCGTGAAACGCACCATAGCGAATAAATTTAAGCGAGTCGAGCTCTTCATCTATACTTCCCCCGCACCGTTCACACACTCACACACCATTCCAAAATAAAAGGGTTTAAGTCGTAATTTTGGCCCAGCCCATAGAAAATACGTTCATACAAAATCCTTAAATGGAATGGTAAGCCTTCCAAGAATAATTTGTATACATTTCCCATTGACGCAAATGTGAAGGATGCAAGCAAACGAAGCCTCCATCCACACTTCAAGTTGATATTGTTCAAAATACAAAAATTTTTCTTACAAAAATCTAAAAGGATAACGTTGCACAACGACATGGGCATTGGACACATTTGCTGGCCTAACAGAATCTTCGTAACTATTAGATTAAAACTGAAAAACTACGTAACGGAATTTTCGAAAACCTGGATGAGATGGGGGGTCGATGGTCCCTTGTTTTGTCCATAATAAACCACAGCCTACTATTTTTAGGTTTAACAAACTTTAAATCAATTTTAATATAGTATATGTATGTACACCAGGCTTGTGAGGAGTATAAAAAGAAAATACTTATAAAAATCTAACATGCTTCAATATTCCCAAAGCATTGAGTAAATTTCAACAAGTGGACAGCGCCAATTGCTGCAACAAACATCATGCGCACGTTCATTGCTTAATGCTCACTCAATGTATCTCAAATACAACATTCTCGGTCTTTTTACGACTACGACAACTACAACAAACAATGCCGAACTGCTGCGCACCCAATATATATATTATTGTGTGTGTATGTTTGTGGGTGGGGGGCCAGTATTTGCCTGGAGTCGTCATTGTTGTTTTTGCCTTGCCTCCTGCTTCAATGCATGCATGCATGTTTGCACTAGCGGCGGCGTGCGTGCGTCTGTATCTCTGTTGTATGTTTGTGTGTGTGTACTACACATTGGTTTTTTATACCCTGTACCCATAGGGTATATTAAGTTTGAGCAAATGTATATAACACCAGAAGTGAAGTCAAATTTATTAATTAAATGGAATATTGAAACCACGAAAAACAAACCAGACTTAGGGCCGTTTTCATGACTTGCCCATATCTTTATAGATAATTTTTTGTCACACTATATCCTAGCTTTCAATGTCATATCTGTTATTAAACCTATAAACACAATGCCTACTTCGACGTATTCGAAAATCTTTTCTGAAGAATACCAAGTGTCTACTGTAAAATGAACGTGCTAATCTTTAAAGAACATTTTTTGATTTTGTTAATGAAGCTACGTCAAATATGCTGTATCTTACGTCAGTTATAAATTAGCACCACACATGGATCCAAATTGAACCACTGTAGAATATAACCAACATACAAATTTATTGGTCAAATAGACACTGTTACAGGGTATCTCAAAGTCGAACACACATGACTCCAGCGTTCTTTCTTGTTGTTTTTGGCGTTGTGGAGGTAGGTTCACATTTTGTTATATGCCTTATACATAATTGTTGTTGTTGTTGTTGTTCTTGCACTCATTCGCTTGTAAATGTTTGTTGTGATTTGAATTCATTTTTCGTGCGCGTATTTTTGCGCAAACTCGCGACAACGAAATCCGAATGCAACGAACAGAACAGAGCAGAGCAGCAGCAGCAGCAGCCGAGACGAACAAACCAAAAACAACAACAACAGTAAACGAATATATGTAAACGAAAACCGTGTAGAAGAAGAAGCAGAAGCAGCATGCAAAACTAGTTGTTTTATTTGTGTGGAGTGGAGGAGGCGAACGGGCGGAAGTAAGTTTAGTTTGCACAAATAATACTATGAGTGAATAGAAAATAGAAAAAAAAAACAACAAAAAATAATCGCATAGTAGAAAAACATGTACGATAAATAAGCAAAAGCGGCAATACAAAAAAAATTACGTGCACTTTTCTAGTGCACAAAACTTTAAACATAGTCAAACACGCTTGCACAAACATACACACAAATACATAATTACAATTGCACTTACACATACTAATACACACACACACACATACAGTTAAAGTGCTTTGAAATCAAAAATGTCTGCTTACAATTTTTTACTATCTATTTACTACGACGACTACTACTACTACTACTAGTAATAGGTTTTTTTTTTTTTTGTTTAGTCCATTACACATTTTTTTTTTGTGGTCTTTGTTGACTTGAAAAGCTTGATTGTCGTTTCTTTGGTCTATATATAGCGCAGTTTTTTTTGATATTTTCTAATTTGTTGATTGTGCAATTGTAACTAAAAGCCGCCATTGAATTAATTCAAACATGGCTTTCAAGCAAATTTCACACATTCAATCACTTTCAATTTTGCACAGTTGTCATTCAATTTACGCGCAATCTACTATATACTACGACGTCAACGTCGACAGCAGAAAGTTATTGACGTACATTTTATTTTCCATCTATCATCCCATCCATACAAATGCATCCATCCAGTCAGCAGCCACTCTCTTGCTCTTCATCACACTCTTGCTTTTGGAAGTTCGTTTGTACTTACGTCCCACACACAACGAAGCAGCAGCGCAATAAATAGACAGAAACAAGGAAGCAAAGCAGTCGAAAGAACGCAACGAATGAAGGAGCAAATGGACCCCAAACAAGCACGCTGCAAGCTCTTGCGCTCTCTTGCAATAACTTATAAATTCGCTCTCACTCATAAACGGGCATAAACGTATTTTAGTGGGGATACTGGAGTATGTAGCAACCTCAAGATACATACATAAAAACATATAATTGTATTTACAGCATTGTCTAGCAAATTGTACTGCAAATGATGATCTATAACAGGGTTCGGGTATACGCCGTGTACACGAATTGCTGCTTACCGAAGTCTGCTCAAAAGAAAGAGAACATTTTTTATTGCGATTCTTCTAGTGCGACTCTCTATGGCATTCTTATCTACCTTTGGAAAGAAGTAAACCAAGAAAGTGAAATCGCCTGTGAGATAAGAAAGCGAGGGGGTGTTAAGAAAGTGAATCGCATGGAGGATAACTGTAAATTTTTTGTTCTTGCTGTCGCGCTAATTATTTATGTTTTTGCTATCGACATTTGTTTGTTCTTGTTGAACGAATACTATTGCCAAATTCTCGATTGGAAGTTAAAACGGCGATAACCATCTATTTTGTTTTTGTAAATCGCCAAACTATCTTCTTTCTCTCTTTGAAACTTTCGCCCAACTTTCTTCCTCGCGATAGAGATAAGGAACACTTCAAAATTCATGCAGGGGCAATACACACAAAATAGAGCTATACACACACACACATATGTTCTACACTTCGGTTTGTTCTCTTTGCGTCCATGACTGATCGATCTATAACAGTGTTGGAAGCTCTATAGCTCGCGATTAAAAAGAAATAGACGATATAATTAACTTGTTGGTGAGGGGAGAGGGGTTTGAATCAGTTTGTTATGTAACGTTTCTGAAGTTATTTTTATTAGAATGCCTGCATTATCTGTCATAGAAAACGTAAATATTTGGATCCAATTTCCTTGAACAAATAAATAATGAATTACTTTTGCATGAACACATTTGTTAGTATATTGTATTGCAACGTGTTGTTTTACCTTAGGGATAAATTTACTTTTTCGCATTTGTAGAAAATTCTTATGTGCTGCGTTACAATGAGAAGGGAGCAGCGGGTGCACAAATTTGTGACAAAGTGTTACATGGGGAGGCGGAAAGTAAAATTTCACAAATTGCGTTACTAATTCTTGAACGGAAGTTAAGTAGTAAGCTGTCATGTTAGAAAAAACTGACTCAATTCATCAGTCAAGCCGACATTAATCGCAATTAGACCGTACTTTCTTATTTTAATTATCTTATATACGACGTATTAATCATCATAAAATATAGTCTAGATCGGGTTACATCAGCATATACCAACGGTGGACAAATGCGATTCTTCGTTGGCTTAATACAACTGATATATCCATTTTAGCGATCTAAAACCTCAAGTATAGTGTTTTAGGGTGTTAGTAATGAAAAGAAAACATTTATATGTGCGCTACGCTTATGTGAAACGAATGTGAAGCTCTACATTAAAATAGGGTAAAGTGTTTAATTATACACTTTAATTTTAAAACCTGTTATAATATTTGAATGTCACATTTTTATATTGGCCCGTTTTTCTTCAAGTGCCCAGTATACATAGTATACCAAATACCATCTTCCTACATTAAAAAAAAACGTAAGAGACGACAAAATTTGTTTATCACGCTCTTTGATATTTATGTGAAGCGTCCTTCCATAAGAAGCCAACATGTCAATTTTTAAGTTGAAAAAAAAAATAAAATTTTATACAAAAAGTCTAAAATATGAGGGGTTACCCTAAGAAGTAACGTGGTAGGTCAATTTTGATGCTCTATTTGACTGTAGTAAAAATAAGTTTAGTTAAGTCGACACACAGCTGGATAACTTAAAAATTTATCACCAAAAAATGCACAGCAGCTACCAGGAAGAGAGACAGACGGACATGGCTAGATCGACTAGTCTTGACGAACTGATCATGAATATATATACTTTAAAGCATTACAAACTTTCTAATAACTGATAATACGATTTTACATTATGTGCGATTGGTATAACAACAGAACGTTAATTTCGATTGAACGGAAGCTTGAATACACATGCATCTAAAAAATTATTGTTAAGTCTTTTTTTAATGCTATTGTGATTATTTGGAACCTTCATTCCGTTTTTTAAGGTGGTTAGATAAAAAATAAGCAAATTTTACATTATAAATCATATTGTGGGCGATGTGGTCTATGGGAATTACCTTAAAAAAACAGAAGAAATATTGGGACAAGCCAGTTAATATATATTTGAAATTTCGGTCCATAAGATGTCAGAAGTTTACAAGTTGATACTGACTTTAAAAAAAAAAAATTGGTTTGTATGGTTCCTCAATCTTTCAATGGTTGTGGTATGGCAATATTTATATATTATGTTATTTATGTGCATCCTAAGAATATAAGAAGTCTCCAAAACTTTTTCAAACAAAAACTTGAAAAAAGGTGCTATGTGTAAGGGATGTCTGAAAATCCAAGTTTGGTGGCTCTTTTTTCTATAGTCTCTGAGATGTGCATAAACACGGATATGGTTATATCGACTGGATGCTGAATTAAATTTCTGAGATTACATAATTTCAAACTGAAAATTGATTTTATTAGAAAGAAAACTTCATGCCATAAGTGTTTAAATATGATTTTGGACATGGCTGCTGCAGACGTTTTGCACTCTGGACGTCTAATTTTAAGCCACCATTTATTTGGACTATAAGTGTTGTGTAAACGATTCATAGTTAAACAAATTAGTCGCTCGGATGGACGATTAAGTTCGACCGTAAAATCGACGTAGCTCACGATTACATTTCCGAAAAAAAAATTTGCACAATTTGCAAACGTTGTTCTGGAGTTAGTCTTTTCAGTGTGCTGATATCGCACACAGTTAGTAAAATTAGTAATTTTAAAATACATCATTTTTGTATAAGATGCAAAGGGCGGCTTAGCAGCAAGCGCCGGATACGCTACAATTTTCATGAAAGCAAAACGAATCCCAAACCCCTCTCAAAAATGTGACGCCGCTGTGCTGTTGCACTCATCTGACGCTATACCGTCTCCCGGCTATAGTTGTTGTTTTTTCGCAAGCATTTCATACAAAGTCTCGAGTCCCATTCATGTGTACACATAGAGAAAGAGAGCGTTTAATCAGAAAGAAAGAGAGAGGGTGAGAGAGAGAGAGAAAGAGTGGGGCTAACACAATCGTTGTTGTTGCTTAATCGCTCGTAGTCTAAATATAGCGCCACCAAGAATTAAGCTCCAACTGCAACATTTACAAGAACAATAGCTGCAAATCCTTGTGAGCTGCAAGAAAAAATGCAATACGCTCCTCGTATGCATATAACAAAAAAAAAAATCTAATTATGCATTTTCTTGCGACAAATACACACAAATGTATATAAAAAATAGGAAGAGTGGGAGAGGGAGAGAGAGACGTATGCAATTGCAATATTTTGCACGCGCACTCAGGCACCCACACACACAAAGTTGCACTAGCAGATTCACCGTTAGTTTTTATTTGATTGAGCTACACTTTTGATTTTATATACATATGTATGTATGTATGTACATACTTCTTCGTTTACTCATTATTATTTTTTTTCTTTCCAACATTTACACTTGTTTTTTTTTTTACACTTACTTTCTTCTAGCGTAAACTTTTGCTGCATACGCACGTTTCTATCCACTTCATCAACCAAAGTGTGGAAATGCAAATGTAAGGAGGGTGTTGAAGGCGGATACTGAGGAGACGTTTTTTTTGTTTTTGCAATTTAAACGATTTTTAAATCAAGCGCGTGAATTTAAAATCGAAAATTAAACATGATTTAACACAAACGCACGCAACACAACCGAATCGTATGAAATACATATGAAAATTTATATAGTATGTATGTATGTACATACATATGTACACATTAAACTGTTTGTACGTAAATCTATAATTTTTTTTTTTAAATAACGCGCAGCAGCAAAGCGAGCAATACGT